>JARYHS010011408.1:64859182-65083879 GCA_031002005.1 Vandiemenella viatica | reverse complement strand
AAATCTTAGAATTTCTACTTTTATGATCGCGCATTTCAAAACATGAACAAACCAGAATATCTCTTAAAATAAACGTTTCCTGATATGATAAATACACTTTAAAATGATTTTTATGACGAATTGTAACTGTGGGAAAGATTACAGGAAAATTCCTTAAAGTTGAAAACTACTCTTCTTGAAATTTCTAAGACCAACCTAAGCAAAACTAGAATTTGCCAAAATTCTAAGGTTCTTACAAAATATTAATGTTAACACTTTCTTGTAAAAATTCTTTTAGTCTTAAAAAAAAAAAAAGTTTTAAGTTTTAAGCAGAAGGCAAATAGGAGAAAATCCAACACAGAAGGTTGTGTGACAAAAGATATACATATTAACACAGATTATATTTAATCTTTTGATGTTATTTTTTTGACACATGCCAAAGTACTTATTCTGAGATGCTGTATTGATGAACAAAGTTTGGTTATATGGACTTAAATTGAAAAAAATGTGTATTTACGCCTCACTAAGGATATTAAATAATAAGGCCAACTGAATTAGAAAAGTATAATTTCAAAGATGAAGAAGATAATTGGAAAGTTTAGTAATGAGTAATGTCTATAGGTAGAGGGACACAGGAAGTAGCATAAAAAGTGATAATTTTATTTTCAGTTTAAACACATGGGTACCTGGTTTCTTTATTAACTTCATTTCATTTTGGATTGTAGAATTCTATTTTGATTTGACCTACTTATTTTCAATCAGCACTTAGGTACGAAGAATCATATGCAATGAGATCATGGAGTCATGACTCTCAAAAATTAATTAAACAACTGTTGATGACTTGCATTCACAATTATTTTTTAAAAATATAACACAATCAGTAGAAATTTCTGGTAAATTGGCCGTTAGCTGCACCACCACAGGCAGTTAGATTTTTAGTATAATTGTAATTAAATTATAATAATTTCATGTGATCTAAATGACTTAGTGGTTGAGTTGTTGCTCAATCATCCTGTTGTAGCCATCTGAACAAAGTCAGTAATCCTTACAGGCAAACAGGACCTACAAAATAACATGGAATCTGAACTACAGAGTGTGCCAGAGGAGCATATGATTTTCAATTCCCAATAATTTAATTTCTGAATAATGTAATGCTATTGGTATTTATTTTGAATGTGAGAAAAAACTTGCCTTTAAATGTGTACTAATTTATGGAAACTTTTATGTTAATTTTATTACTTTGATTTACAACATTACACCAAAATGAAACATATTTTATTCCTGAGAAAATGGACTCTACAAAATCCAATCAAAATCTGACCAGCTTTAATAGCTTAGGAAATATTAATTAGTTAGATTCTATTTTTGCTGACAAATTTTATTTTACCCTTTTGAACATAGTAAATTGGTAGTTTTTGGTATCAAATGAAAGAGAATTCAATTAGGAGTAAAATGAAAGTTACTTCAGCTTTGTGGATGCAAAATTGTAGAAGTTATTAACAAGTTTTGGAATCTCAGAAAATAATTTTTTACAGCCAAACTATTGAAATTATTAAATTTTTTATAAGGATCAAAATTAAAACTTTTTTTATTATTCTAGCTACTGCCAAAATTTTAGAATAATAGAAATATTTTAAGTCATCAAGGTCAAAACAATGATGCAATTTACAAGCATGAGATCAGACATTTGATCAGTTTATCAGACTACTTCCATGGGAAACAGGAAAACTTTTATGTTTCATGGGTGTTTCTGTATATAGCAGCCCTGAATTTTCCTCACCCCAGTCTTCCAGATTCAATTAGAGCGAGACTACATTACTTTGTGGTGTGATGTAGACACCGGCCAGTCTTGCAGAATTTTTTAGGGTGTGACTATGTTGCTCTGAGTTAGAATGTGGCACGGCGGCATAACTTAATTAAAGATCGTGAGCAGAAACCTTGAACTTTTGGGGCGTGTGCCAAAAATTGCATCATCTTCTATGAACTAGTGAGTTTTATTTTGAACAATGGGGTTTTGTCTGGCTTGATTATGTTAATTGGTCCTACATTGATTTCTTTTGTGTCATTGTCTGATGCCAATTTAGTTTTGTGACTTTGTTTTAAATTGAAGGATGTAGTGAACATCTATTAGCACTTATCTGTTACCATTCCTAGTTTGGGGTTTAATCAAGCTAGGTGGCAGCCAAGTTAATGTTGCAAGGCACAAACTGAAACTATCCAAGGCAGAATCATGGTTGCAGTTGAGACATAACGTTTGGTACAACCCTGGCCAACGTTTTTGTCTCACAAGCTCTTGATAAGGTATGAGGTTATGTGATACTGGTTAGGTTCCACTATGTCCAGTAATTATAACACGATTCACTTTAAAGTTCACTCTGGTTTTATTCACACGACACATACTAGTTTTCCATCACCAACACTAGTTAGATTATTTACTTTGACTGTGGATAAGGCACATTGTACATCTTTTCTTACAGTTGCAGGTTCTGACCATGCTTCAGTCCGACTAACTTACACACTCTTTTCTGACCACTAATTCTTAACGGCTCTCAGTTCTCCACAAAACACTTGTCTAACATACAAAAAGGACAGCATCAAGTTGCTTTATGTGTCCACTTTAGACTTAATAAATGGGAAGCATGGCTCATGTTACTCTTACATACACCACATTATCACTTTGGTTCCATCTCTCATGACTGCCAGCTTCAGACTACCTACAACAATCACTTTACTACACTGTGAACTTCCACACTCCACAATGCTTCATGGGGCAACTGGGCCTTTACAAATAATGAATCATATTTATTTATCTGATTATCTTATACTTCCAAATTATTTTATTTATCCTTAATATCATCAAAATACATTAAATTTACATCTACATCCATACTCTGCAAATCACAAACACTGTGGGTGGCAGAGGGTGCTAAGCACCAATCCTAAACCCGTGCATTCCAATCCCTAATAGTGCGAGGAAAGAAGGAATACATAAAAGCATCAGTACGAGATCTTATTTCTCTAATCTTATCCTTCCAGTCATTGCAACCTAAATAGGTTGGCGGAAGAAGCATTTCATTGCACTCAAAATTTAAATTTTTTCACATATTCTTCAATAAACTCGAACGCAAGCTATGTCGTCTGTCTTCTAAACTATCCCAGCCCAATCTATGTATCAATTCTGTGACGCTTTCATAAGGGGTGTAACAACAAGTTACGAATCAAGCGGCTCTCCTCTGCACCCTCTCCACTAAGTCAATCAGAATCTTGCGATACGGATTCCAAACTCCACAACAGTAATCCAGATGTGGACGCACTAATGTTTAAATGCTAACTCCTTAGTATGAGTATTAAGATTCCTCAAAATACGACCTATGAATCATAATTTAGAATTAGCCTTGCCTATGACAGAAGTTATGTGCATGTCCCATTTCATGTTGCTTTGTACTATCACCCCCAGATACTTCACGGAATCAACAGTGTCAACAGCTGAACTGTTTATTTTGTACTCATGAACAAATTGATTCTTTTTGTTACTTATTCGCATTGCCTTGCACTTTTTGCAATAAAGTGCAAGCTGACATTTACGGCACCAATTGAAAATAGCGTCCAAATCGCGCTGAATTTCTAAGCAATTGTGGGAGCACCTTATTTGCCTATAGATAACTGCATCGTCGGCAAACAATCGCAACCAGCATTTGACGTTGTCACCTAGATCGTACATTTATCTTAGAAGAGGCTTCCCCGTCAACAATGACATACTGTGATCAACCAGTTAGAAAATCACGTATCCACTCGCAAATCTGAGCCGAAATACCGTAAGCTCGAATCTTCGCTAAAAGTCGGTTGTGTGGCACAGAATCAAAAGCTTTCTGATAATCCAAGAAAACTGCATCAACTTGCGAACCTGCATTGATAACATTCATTATGTCAAGGGAAAATAGGGCCAATTGTGTTTCACAACGATCTCTTCTTCCGAAATCCATGTTGACACAGTGTAAGTAACTCGTTCTCATCTAGAAACTTCATAATGCTCGAGCATATGACATGTTCCAGAATTCTGCTGCAGACAGAAGTTAGAGATATGGGTCGATAATTCCTAGGATCACTCTGATCTCCTATCTTAAAAACGGGAATTACCTGGGCTATTTTCCAGCTAGAAGTTACTTTTTTCTCTTCTAAAGATTTATGGAATATATCTGATAGGAATGGTTCAATATCCTCCGCGTATACAGAAAATACTCTTATCGGTATACCATCGGGACTCGGCGCTTTACCCAACTTCAGGGGTTTTAATTGCTTTACAATACCTACGCTATCAATTTCTATCGGATTCATCTCTAATTCCACACAAAGTGGTGAAGTAGAGATGTTTTCCATGTTTTCGCACATGAATGACTTTTTGAATTCAGTGTTAAATACTGTAGCCTTGTCACGGCTGTCTTCAACTTCCTGTCCGTCTTTTATTAGAACTGGCGTATTGTTCCCACTACAACTAACTTTTTTTACATACGCCCAAAATTTCTTAGGGTTTTCAGTGAGTCTTTTAGAGAGAGAATTGGCACGAAAGTCATTAAAGGCCTCACGCATCACATTCTTAACATGTCCCCTTATCTCCTCTAAATTTACGACTGCCTATCCACTCTTTCTGCATTAGGTGACATATACTGTCTTGCCACAATTATCTTCTTCAGTATTAGAGGATACATAATCTATGTACCATTGAATTGTATCTGTCTTGTCCCTGCTAACATATGCTCTCCTGTATTTGAGAAACTGAAGTTTCCGTTTTATATTTGGAGGAGAGGAGGTGCTTACTTCAAGTTGATTTGAATTGGAAGCCATGGCTTAATCTATAGATACATAAAATGCAAGATTAAAACGGAGTTAAATATGCCTAAGAATGATAAGTGAGAAATTGATGATGAGGATAATATACACCTCCCATATCAGTACACATCATTATAACGTGGTCGTTTATAGCTGTTCTTTCCTCCACACAGAGATTATTTGGTTAGCAGAACATCACCACCGCAATGTTGAAATGTGGTGTAATTTGTCAAATTTTACATTTTCATGGACATAGAGTAATACCTGGCCTTTAGATATCTGAATTTTCCAAAAGTAAACATATACAATTGTATAAAATGTTATAACAGCACATAAAAAGTAACAAGAAGAAGAAAAACACATCTGCATGGCAGTCTTAAAATCACTAAAGGTGCAGTGCCTGTTCTGATTGTACCGAGCAAGAATACCAACATCACTTCATTCGCACACAGCATTTGAATAACGGACCAAGCCAACTGTCTGGCTCAAACTTACATACAAGCTCGGTCCTCTGTACAGTATTTCTGGCCAGCAGACGTACTGGTACTGATAAACCAAGCGAGCCTAGACAGCATTTTTGTGACTCTTCTGTACAGACAATGTTTTTCGTCTGATAAAGAGTATATGCCTGATAATTACAGTGTTTTGTTTGTTTCTGTAGTAATGTGTTGATATCCAACCTTCAACTGTTATAAGCACTGGTTTGCTCCTTTATATGTTTATGACTGCATATTAATGTGGCATCATGTATTTGCTCTAAATGTGGTATTAAATGTTATATAGAATATCTTATTGAACTGGATAGACAGATGTTGGTTGTATTCAAATTATTATTATTCTTGGAAGAAAAAACAATACCCTACATATGTTTGCACTTCATATCATTAAAAGTCAATTTCCTTCATTAGCCAATTTGAACCTTTGTCTGAGCACTACAAGTTCTTCAGCTGTCGTATGTCACTGTATTTCTAAGAAATGTCTTTTTTTCCTCAGGAAAGTATGTTCCTGCAGTGTCATACACTATTCATTCTCAAAATCCCAATGCAAAATTGAAAATCAATTTCAAAGGTAAGCTATATTTGTTTTATTGGTTATTATCTAAAACAAGAATATTATGCTGCTTGACTAAAACTGGTTGCAATATATATTTAAATGTTTTGTCATGAAATTCTAAGCATAGTAATTCTTTTCAATATGCTTTAAAATTTATTTCTTACAGTAAAGTCATCTGATTTAACGTGCTTGAATTTTATGTTCCACAACTTTTCCATGTTTCATACTAATTGCTTTACAAATTGTGTTATTTTATATCAAAATTTTAACATTTTGTTTCTTTAATTCTAGTAGAACAAGATGCAAAATAGAGTTTTATAATGACTAGCAACATTTTTTTAAGATGAAACGATGTAAGAGCATGCATAAATATTTTATATGTTTGATTATTTCATATTGTATTCACAGGAATGGCTATTGGGAATGGACTCACAGATCCTGAGCACATGTTGAAATATAGTGATTATTTGTACCAACTTGGGCTCATTGATGGAAAGGGCAAGGAAATGTTTCATGATAAAGAACAGCTTGGGCTAAAATACATCCAAGAGAAGAAATGGGATGCAGCATTTGAAGTAAAAAAAACTCATATATTTTAGAGATCTCAGTTGATTCTAGTAAAGTTCTTAAACTGAAATCAAAACATTTCAATAATTTAGTCCATAATTACTTAAAATCAGTAAAAATTGATCACTATTCTTGTAAATGTTACAATGAGTTTCTAGCAAAAATTGGATAAAAATAATGATTGTGGTATAACACAAGAATTTAAATACTGACATGTTCCAATATTCCAGCAACACAATGCATAGATTTACTACACAAAGTGGCAATTACCGTTATTGATAGTTGCATTCTATAGACTTTTAATGGAAACATTCGTTTAACCAGGTTGTAGATTTTCTCAGTTGAACAGACAAAGGCTAACTGAAAAGTTTTGATAGAATCATTTATAAAAACTTTAATTATTTTAGTAACCAAATGGCCATGACTTCTAGTTTACTGTATAACATCAAGATACCAAATACAATACATGTCAAAAATGTGTATGCATAATGCATGACTGACATAAAAATCTGTAATAAATATCATATTATCAAGCTACTCTTAGCCAGACGTTTAGTTGATGTAACAAAGTGAGAATCATTGCTAATGAAAAGAATTTACCATAAATTGAGGCACATATTTTAAGAGGTGGTGTAAAGTAGCAAAATGATTCACAACTTTTTAAGGGCTTGTGACCAGAAACATCACCATTTGCCACAAAAAGGCACTGTTTATTGAAGTGTGTGGGCATGATGTATTGGCTTCTTGGTTCCCTTGCTCTCAGAAGCAGCACAGATTTCTTTCTTTGGGGAGCACTGAAATCTGTTGTGTTTAAAACACCAATCTATTCTGAAATGTATCTGCTGATATCAAATAAAATCAAGTGATTTTAAGTGACTTGCAATCTGTCGTCTTCAGGATCTTGTAACATTATGAAATGGAATAAATGTTATCCCATTAATCTCCGCCTTATGTCCTTTCATTTCCTGTTGCTTCTGCTACCGCTTTCCCATTATGTTTCTGGTCTTGGGTTCCTTTGCAGTTCTGAATCAGTTTAATGTTCTCCACTTCCTCTTAAAGTTTGAATCTCTATTTATGGAACACCCTATAGATAGATAAATGTATCAGCTGTTATTGCATTCCCATAATACATTCAAACTATTTCTGGAAGCTGACAAAAATATTATCATCAAAAATCTAATTCTCTTTTTAAGCAAACACTGTACCATACATGAGGTACAGTGTTAGAAATAAGAAGAAATTTCATAAGTTTTTTTATTTTTAATTAAGTATTTGTAACTTTAAAAGCTCCTAATATCGTTGACTAATTTTACTTTGTTTTCTCAGTTGAGTGAGCGTGTATGTCATATTGTGTATTTTCAGAATGTCTGCAGGATATTACTTTGCATGTATTTGCCCATGTAATTGATCTTAGTTTATTTATTTTTTATTTTATTTTATTTTATTTTTTTTTTTTTTTTTTTTTTTTTTTTTTTTTTTTTTTTTTTTTTTTTTTTTTAAAACACTCATTCCTGAAAAGCATACATAATTATATAAGATCTGTAAATAGGAATTGAAACACTCCAAAAATACTTAGCTTGGAATTTAATACAGGAAACAGAAACAGAAACAGTTTTTAACCTCGTCATTTTCACTTAGTGAACTAATATTGCCTGATTTTAATTGCTTAATTGTTTTATTCATTTTACTCACATAATCCAACAACTTTGCAATCTGTGTTAGTACCTGTGGTAGCAAACGTAACCCATTCTCACCGTCATTACAGAAGAATTTCAGGGAATGCTTTTTTAGTTCTAAACACCTAACCTTAGATGCAGTTAGTTCTCCACAGTCCACATGGATAGGATGCTGGCAACTATCACATTTGAAGTACTTTCCAAGATCTTCTTCACACGAGGAATTACAAACCAAACAGTTTAAACCCTCATACCAATTAGCGACGCAGCATTGAAACACGACACAGCGAATTATTTAAAAAAAACACACACACACACTTGCACTCGCACAAGCTTCAATCAGTAAACACTATTATCCTTTGAACATAAAATCATATCACAAATGGTGCATATTTAGTTCCCATTTACTAAGCGTTAGAAGAAAGTCATAACTAGTAATCCACCTTAAAACACAATAATTCACGGAGCGTCACTGTGTATCACCACACGCAGCTGCGGCCATCTTTCCTGATTTAATTAATATCCTGTATGCATTTTGTTCAGGTTGGTTGTATTCTGTTAAGGTCAGAGATAGTTTGTCATACATATAGTGTGTCTTAAATTCTCCTAACTGTTTCGAAATATGGTGTCATTACACTAAGGAAAAAGGAAACTGCTTTAGGCAATATAATTGTAAGGACAGGGAAAATGACTCATCAATCACCAAAGTTGAAGGCAGCGACGAGAGAAGAACATATATAAACACACAAATAAACTCAATATTTCGGTTATTAAACTTTAATCATGATGGAGAGAATGAGTCATGAGGCTCAGGAGGTGTGCACACACCGAAGGTTGCTACATGACTATGCTGTAAGTATTTTGATGCGTACTTATTACACTAAACAAATAAATATTTGCTACAAATGTGTGGTTCTACTTTTCATTATATTACAATCATTCACCCTCACTATTCATCGTATTTTATTCACAAAATTTTCACATGTGTCGTCTAGTATGGAAGAAGTTTTAATGCACCATGGAACAGAAACAAAGTCCACTATCATGACTGTTGTTTGAATGCTTAAGTACTCCTATTCTTCAAACATTTTCTAACTATCTGCAGCTTACATAGTTCAAGTCTGCCTATGGTGGAGCTTCTAACATGCACCCTCTCACCATGACTTCCTGCGAAAAACTGCTTCTCGAACAAGGAAATTCAGGTCCCTTATATAAGGACTTACCTACTTTGTCTGTCAACTTGCTTGGAACTCACTGTAACTTTTACATCTTCTAGCCATTATTTTTCTGATCATTTTGTTCCATCATAACTTATGTCCAAAATTTCTTTGTTTAGAAGTTATAAAATTACAAAACTGGAATATGGTAAGGAAGAGCTCATAATAATAGCAATTTACAGGGCCCCCTCAGGAAATTTTAGACTTTTTATCTCAGTTACAGTCTTTGCTACTATGTTCCACAAATAACAAATAGTTTTATGTGGAGATTTTAATGTTGATTTTCTCAATCACAGCAATGAGAGGCTAGATACTGAAGCCTTGATGTTGTGTTTTAACTTACTGACACTTGTAAATTTCCCTACAAGAATACAAAATAATAGCAGAACTGCAATTGATAATTTTTTTATGGATATTTCTGAGTACAGTAATTGCAACATGCGTCCAGTAATAAATGGCATCTCAGATCATGACACCCAGTTGTTATGTATCAAGTCCAGAAACACTGTTAAACAGATAAAGAAAAGCTGGGTATATAGAAGAAATATTAATTAAAACAATATAAATTACAAGGAAAGGGAAAATGACTCATCACTCACTGAAGTTGAAGGCAGCGACGGGAGAAGAACATATAACATGAACACACAAATACACAATATTTCGGTCTTAAACCTTATTCATGCTAAAGAGAATGAGTCATGTGGCTCAGGAGGTGTGCACACGCCGAAGTTTCTTACACGACTCATGCAAGTAACTTACTTTGCACTAGTGATGGGCAAACCGATTCTTTTTGATGAATCGTTTGGAATCGATTCACTCCTCGCTGAGAATCGATTCTTTTAAACGACTCTTCGATTCTTTTCACATGATATTTTGAATGACGAAAATAGATAACGAGTTATTAACCAACAAGAAGGAAATTATTAACAAATTCTAACTAAAATAATAATATTTGTTTTTTATAGTTAAATTGTAAGTTATTTATTGCAAAAACTATTTATTTTATTATTTAAACAAATGAAAACACTAATTTTACAATAAAAATGATTTTATTTACTTATGAAAACTACACAAGTTTTTTATTGCTATTTACAAAAAGCATTTTCGTTAGTTTTTGTGATGTGAGCCGACTTCTCTTTTCAGTCATTAACTGTCCAGCTTTCGAGCAGGCTCTCCACTAACTATTTGAGCGCCCTTGCGCAATACCGATTACGCCGCCCCCTGTCTAACTACAACCAGTGGTGGATCTGGGAATTTTCCGAACCGGGTCAACAAAATGTGAGATTGCCACACTGTGAAATTTTCAAGGCTTCCAGCTAATTGTTGTCAACCCTCATTACTGATTCTAAGCCTTGTTGCAGATTGTAATTGTCGATTGAGATTGTTGATTTAGATTGTTGATTTTGTAGGTGGCATGTTTGTTACACGTCTCGCTAGAGGGCGTCCATAAACCACGTAGATTGGTCTTGAGAGGTGGGTGGAGGGTGGAGGGGGTTGGAAGGTGTGATTCCGAGCCAGGCCAAATAGCTTTTCATTCATATTATTTGCCACACTTAAAATGAGATACAGAACACTCAACACCATGTAAATATTTATTTCCGTCATGGAAAAAACTACTTGGGGAGAGGGGGGTTAGAGACATAAGCCACGTCGAGTTACTTGGGGGGAGGGAGGGTTCACAAGAAGCCAAAATGGAGCTACATGGTTTATGGATGCCCCTTACATATGCTCCAATTTTACTCCATAAATTTGGCAAATTTTTTGAATTTGCCAGATGGTGCTTTTCTTAAGTTAAACAGCGTATCACTAGCATTTTACCTACAAACCAATAAATCAGTGTTTGTTTAAATGGCATAATTTAAATTTTATATTTATTTTCTTGGTTTCAGTATTATTATTTTGGGGGACGTCCAGAAATTACGTGAGGCTATTTTCCGGAAATCTAGACCCCCTTCCCCCTCCGCGAGACTTGATGAGATTTTGCCGGCCCCCCCCCTTCCCCGTTGGTGAGATTTTCACGGAACCCCCTCCCCCCAGTTGTTCGACCAGGAGAAGTTTCGAGACTTTTTTTAGCTGTCGTGCTCCCCGAAAGAATGATACCCCCTCAAAAGCCGGTTTTTGGACCTGTAAACTGGTATTTTTTACGCTTTTTTTAGTTCTACACTCGTTCAAGTTCAAAATTTCACGTGAGATATCCGTCGACCCCCCCCCCCTTGGTGAGATTTCGTGAGATTTTCCGGACCGCTTCCCCCCCCCTAAAAAGTCTCACGTAATTTCTGGACACTCCCCTATATTCATCGACGGCACTGTTCCCCAACGTCTTTTCGTTTAACCTTTTTCCTCGTAGAAACCTCACCAGCTGGAACAGTATATATGCCGCTTCAGCACCTGCTAATTTTTGTAATGGTCCAATTAATAAACATCGTTCATTTCTATTGCAAAATGTTTGCATTATCCACAAAATTAAGAACTGAAGAACAACTAAAACACTGATGAAGTTCGTATGATAATAACCGGACGCGCTCCATCGCAATTAAATTCAGTACTCGATGCATTCGCAATTTGAAAAACCCACACAACATGGGAATAGCAGATGGCTCTGAAATCGGTATACTTTTCCCTGTCCTCAAATAATCGGGAAATACTTTATTTGTGGTAAAATATAAAAGTTATAGGACGTATAATTCATTGATAATTTATTTGTAAATCTAAATCTGTGTTGTGGTAGCATCTATAACATTCTGGAAGGAAACCAAAAACTTATAACTACTGTAGTTCCAAAAACACTAGAAAAATGTGTATTTAAGAAAGTAAATTCCTAAATTTAAAAATACTTTTTATTTCTGTAATATATTTTTAATTTTCCTGTCCCAAAGATAAATATTCTTTATTTCCTTACAAATAAGTTGCCAAACCAAGAAACACGCCGTGGGAACTAAGATTGTGAATCGAAAGGAATCACGAGTTACGCAGATATCAAGAGTTAAAAAGAGCCGAATCCATGGAAGAGTCATTAAGACAGAAGTGAGCCGAGAGCGAGTGAGCCGAGAGTCGTAAACATTATCGAGTTAACGACTCGGAGTCGACTCAGAACCTGGACGAGTCGGTGAGCGATTGTGCAACAACGGCTCAGCTCCTGAGCTCCCTCTTAACAACTCTTGAGTGAACCGTGACTCTTCCAAGTGAGTCGATTCCGCAAACGATTCTTCTAGACGAGTCGACTCTTTGAATCGATTCACGATTCTTTTGCCCACCTCTACTTTGCACACTAATTATCTCTAAGAATTAGTATAGGTAATACTTCAGATAGATTTTCTACTATTTCATGAACTGTATTACATTAAAATGTGAATGACACAAAACTCTCAGACATCAGTATGAATATCAAGAAAACAGAGGAAAGTTTCAAGATCTTTAGAATTGATGCCTCTCAACGTTAATATTTTGCAACAGAATAAAATCGATAAAGAATTTTTACACATACCAAAGAAAGTGCACACGAAACAGTGGGCAAATGCTAGTAATAAATAAAATAAACTTCAACTCCCAAAATCTTATATGTGAGTGGAGACTTTCCCGGCATATTGATGCAATGAATTGTTCACAGGAGTTCAGCCGGATAGTGTTGAAAAACAACAACATTTTGACAACTGGCTGTGTTGTCTTAATCAGGTCTACTACCTCAGATATTATTACTTGAGTTTATGATTTCAGGTAATAATATCTGAAGTAGTAGACCTGATGAAGACAATCAATAAGTAGTAGAGCCGGTTGTCGAAACGTTGTCATTTTTCAACACTATCTGGCTGAACTCCTGTGAACAATTCATTGTCGCAAAATCTTAAATTACTGCTTAAAATATTCCTAATTTTTTGGTATGTTACTCTACTGAATATTTTGGCTGAAAATTTTGTAAAACTGAAACTATGCATTATCTTCGCCATGGTGACATAAATACCAAAAGCTTTTAGAATTTATTTTTCCGAAACTATTGCTACTTTGAGATGGGATAACCACTGTGTTCTTTAGGAGCCGTGATGATAAAAACTATAATTGTACTTTTAGCCCTTACATTTTTTAAGAAAGTGCAAAAAAAACTCATATTTGTAATCAGTAAATTTTTTCCTTTGATTTGAATATATTTTCGTTTCTGTATCTTAACTTTTTTCCAAAATTTTGTATCTATTTTTACCCAAAAAAAAACCCTATTTTATCTACAAGATCCGTTTTTTATATGAGTTGCATCTTCTCATTCTGAATCGTTTGACATACCAAACTTTATGGTATCTTCAAAACTGAGTGACATTTCTTTATTAGACAGATTTTTATTCCATTCACCCCACGTGGCACAATCATCAAAAATTTTGATATAATTCTTTAAATTAAATGTTCTGACTGTACACTTATTTTCTGCTTTACCTATGGAAATAAATGGAAAACTGGGGATTCGAATTAATGGTTTTGACTTTTTGAAACTTGGTTTTTTTATGATGTTGACCGATTTTACATCTCAGAAGTGCTTCATAATCAAGAAAATCATTATAGAAATGCTTTAATATATGGATGGTAGGTTGTGAGCTTCTTTGTAAACCATATTGTAGATATTATTGAAGATGATATGACTATATGATGTCATACTATACAACCATATTCAAGCAATGGTCTGAAAAAAGTTTTGAAACCCAAACCCTAATTTGTCTGATACATCCCCCCCCCCCCCCCTGCATCTCTTCAATAAGTGAAGTATTATGAAACTTTTGCTGTGGCCTGTCCAATGATTCCTGCCCAGTTGAGTTTATTATCAAATAATATGGTAAGGTGTAAGATCGTACTCTTTCACGGCATAGTATATTAACCCTTTCATGGCTACGGGCATACATGTATGCCCTGCCGATAGAAAGACCAGACGGCTACGGGCGTACATGTATGCCCAGCGGACGGGAAGACCAGACGGCTAACGGCATACATGTACGCCCGGCAGGCAGGAAGTCCTGACGGCTAAGGGCATACATATACGCCCGAGCTCGGAAGCAGGTAAACGGCTAATTGCTGTTGAGCGCATTTCTGAGAATACTGAGAATTTCTGAGAACACTGTTATACTCTGGACTTTCTGTAGGAAAACACTTTAGTTTCCACCTCCCCTGGGCCCTTACTGCTTACGAGTGTAACATTCGGCCAGTTCTGTTTTTTCTTCTGGTGAGACGACAGCGTTCGCAACTGTAGCTTTTGCCATGTCGGGACGCAGTATATCGGACAAGGAAATCATGGATATCCTCATGAATAGTAGCGACGAAGATTGTAGTGATACTTCAGAGCTTCTTCCGACGAAGAGTTGGATACGTCTGGATGTAATGCTGAATCCTTGACATCACGAACAGAAGATTCATCCTCTGAAGACGGAAAAGGAAATGAAGTAAGTGAAACTTCGTAGGGAAAAAGAAAGTATGACTGGTCGGAGAATCATCCTGTGACGAAACGACACCGTTTTGTCAACACATTTAGCGGGTTGAAAGTAGAGTTCGAAGAGTCAGCAAGTCATTTAGATTTCTTTTTGTTCTTCATGTCCATGGAATTTTTTCTGCCATCTGTACACAGATCAATAATCATTATAAATTTATTACTGAAAAAATGACGACTGCACCCAGTAGATTAGCACGCTCGAAGCCTATAGAGCCAGCAGAATTTTATTGTTTCCTAGCGTGTTCTCTGCTTATGCCTAGAAGTAAGAAGTAAATGAATATTGCTTAAAACACCAATATTTTCTAACATAATGGCCAGGGACCGGTACAAGTTGATCCTGCGTTTGTTGCACTTCAGTGACAATTCCACCACATCTCAAGATATCCTTGTGAAAATTCGTCTCATTGTAGATCACACAAAAAATAAATTCCCTTTGAGAATCTAGTGATCGACGAAAGTCTGCTACTGTTCAAAGGAAGGCTCCGCTTCAAGCAGTACATACCAAATAAATGTAGCCGTTTTGGCATTAAAATTTTCGTTCTTTGTGACGTACAAACCAATTATATTCTGGCTTATATTGTATATACTGGTGCCGCCACGGAAATAGAAACTGGAAATGCTGATTGGGGAAAATCAGGCGATGTTGTTGTTAGTTTATTATTGCCATACCTCAATAAAGGTCATACCATTTATTCAGACAATTGGTATTCGAGCCCAGAATTATTCCTGTGGCTCCAGAATAAACTTACAGCAGGAAACAGGGGTTAACTTTAATACACTCGTTCTTTGTCATTAAAAACTTCAATCGCTGAGATAGTACAGTGTGACAATGATTTTATAAGGAGTATTACTGAAGATTAGTTGTAAGCCCGCTACGAACGCGCGATTAGCCCAGAGCGGCCGTAGCCTGCAGCGGTTGTCGGACCACTCAGCCGCCCGCCGGCCAGGCACACGGTGGGTCCGCTCGCCCCAGCCGCCGGGGAGGCAGGACGCTCGGCACTCGTAGCCGCGAAAGGGTTAATAAATTTCTCTCGGGCTTCCAGCCATGTTAAGTTGTAACATCTTAACACGGCTGGAAGCCCAAGAGAAATTTATTAATATGGTAAATACCAAAAACTTTTAGAATTTATTTTTCCGAAGTCTTCAACAAACAATTCCTTCTCCACCATATAATTATAATCAACCTTCAGTTTTTTATTTGTGTAACTAATAAACTTACTCTTCATGCCATGTTGACCTACCTACCTAGCTAGATATTGTGTGCAGACCAGCCTGCAGCTGTTCTACCATTTTTATCCTAATATGTATCATTATTTTATCTGCAAAATACCTAGGTTCTAGAGAATCATTCATTAGGATAATGAATATCAATCATTCCAATACATGACCCCGTGGCACTCTCATTTTCACTTCCACTTCTTTTAATACCGCATTTCCTACCCTAACTTCTTGCTTTCTACCTTTTAAGAATTATTCTACCCAACAAATCACTTACTCATCTGCTCCAATGATTTTTACTTACTTACCGCCATTTTATGGCTCATTTTGTCAGACACCTTAAAAGGATCTATCAATTTGGCCTCCCCTGTCCATTTCATAATAAATACCTTGCATACAGCCCACTTACTGAGATTTGCATGATTATCCTTGCCTAAAGCCATTACCAACTTGAAAACTAGTTTTTTCTTTCATAGATATTTCAAATGTGGTTGCATATCAATATCTCCTTACTTAACTGAATGGCCTACAAGTTTTTACCCTATTTGTCACCCATCTTTTATGAACCACTGCTACTATCACTCTTTTCCATGTCCTCTGGTAAGCAGCAAGTATTTTGACTCAACCTAAATAACATTTCAATACAAGGCACAAGGTTTCATCATGCTCTCTTTAATACTCTGTGATGTTGTCTACGCCAGCTCTTTTCTGCTTTGTTTTTAGCTTCATAATATACTTAAGTCTGCATCATATAGTCATAATATCTTCAATAATATCTACAATACAGTCTAGAAAGAATGTTGTGGAGATAAATTAAAACTGAATTTACCCCCACCACATTTCTCTACCAACAGTCATTCTATGAGATGGTCTCTTACAGCATCCTCCATAATGTTTTGTTGACAAAGGACCAAGACCCAAATGTACAATGTTATTTGTGTTCCTGTATTTTTTGTGTGTTCATGCCATGCAACTTTCATCTAAGGTAAGTGTTGGCTCATTTCACTATTTTGTAATTCCTAGCACCTATTATTTCCTGCTTACCAAGTTATGATTAAGAGTTTTAATAGGTAACAAATTGTTAGGTATTATAACAAATTTAACATAACAACATTAAACATTATTTACTTACTTAAAAATGATCTTTATAACAATATAAACAACTAGATGAAGGTTCTTTACATCTTCTCATAGCTAAACACCACTTTTTTCTTATATTTGCATCTTGCAGAACATAAAAATACACTTTATAAGGTGCATTTCTTATCATACTTTTGCACGTAGGTACAATACAGTATTTATAAAATGGTTTTTGACCTCCTTCCATATCGAAATTAGTTATAAAACTTTTGAGATATAACACACCAAAATGTAAAATACATTAATGTAGTCATGTATAATGACGTCATGATGCAGCACGCCAAACAGGCGGTGTTCAAACCGTCGGAATGGGATTGCAGTTTTAAAATATTTTTTATGTTAAATTGTAATATTTTCATCAGTGTTATATTTTTTTGCAGTTATATAGCAGTATAAATAATTGATTTAAAATATAAAAAAAAATACATGTATATGCCCTATTGGAATGTCTTCCTCCTACTTTGGTCTCCACACTTTTTAATTAACCCATTGAAAGGCTCAGTATTTTATTAAATTTTCTAGGAAATAATAATAATAAACTTCTAGACCTAGGAAATCCCCTAAACTGTTTCAATGTTTGTGGGAAGCCCTTCGCCTTCTCACAGTTTCAGGAATACACATTTACCTTCTTGCAATTTTAAATAATGTTCTCTCGACAAACATCTCTGCCAATCCTGTTGAATGAAATAGTGTCATTCTTAAAGTCTACTACAATTGTTTTTCATATTACAGTAGAAGTCTGATTATCTGAGGTAAACAGGACCGTGACCACCTCGGATAACAGAAAACTTGGATAAGTGGAGGTCAAGGAAAGAGGTTACAAGGAATGAAAAAACGTATTGAAACTGAAATAATGTATAATGTAAAACTAATTTGTGAAGCAATAAAGTTGTTTTTTTGTACAATAATTACGATCACTTGCCAAAAAAGTCTTTAATTGTCTTCTGTGTAATAATTTTGTTTCTGTTCTTAGCAGAAGTATAGCGCCAATGCTGTAGCATCATTATGTTGGCTGCTGTGCTTCCTTCCTGTTGCTCAATATACTCAAGTGCTGCTTCTATTATTTTTAAACCTTCAGCAGGAGAAATTTTTGGAACAGTTTCATTTTTATCTTCTTTGTCTTCTTCTCCTTGTCCACTGACAACCATATTAACAATTTCATCATCGTTTAGCTGATTTTGATCGTCATCCAATAACCACTCTTGTATGTCTCCATCATTAATTTTTTTTATGACTGGAAGTTGGTTGGCTAACTGTGTCAGTTCATTGGCATCTTGTTGAGCTAGATCATCCTTTTTAGGCTTTTCCATACCAAAAAGTTTCCTCCATGATCATTGAAGTGTTTCCTGTTTTACTTCATCCCACGCCATGGCTGACCAATAAACTGCATCTTTCACTGATACTATTTTCTTTAGTGAATCTGTCACAGTGCTACCTACCTCTAAGTTGCCTAATAAAACTTGAAGCAGCCTTTTTCTGTAATTCTTTTGAATGTTTCTATTACACCCTGATCAAGGAGTTGTATCAGTGACGTAACATTTGGCACTAGAAACATACACTTGATGTCACCACTTTCCATTTGTTCGAGGTCTGGGTGGGATGGAGCATTGTCTATAAACAAAAGGGCCTTTCTGCAGAGATTCATCTTTTTATGATATGCTTCTACCACTGGGACAAATGAGTTAAAAAACCACTTCAAAAATATATGTCGTTCCATCCAACCTCTATCCTGGTTTGTATACAATGTTGGTAAACAGGCCAAATCCAAGTTTTTAAAAGCTCTAGGCTTTTTTTGATTTTCCGATTATCAAAGATTTTAAAGAGCCTGAAGAATTATATAAGACTGGAGATTTTCTCGGCGTTGTAAACAGATAACTAGCCCAGTTAGTTCATCGTTTAACCATGACGTTTCGGCGGTGACAATCTCTGCCGCCATTGTAGAGTGACTCATGTTACTTGACAATGGTGGCAGAGATTGTGACCGCACCACAAAGAGGGGGCCCACACCACAACTAGTAGAGCCGACAGGGGGGCCCGCACCACATGTATACATGTATAGACTCGGGGCCCACAAGGCTTAAATGTGGCCCTGTTAGATTGTTCTAAAGTTCTTGATCGCCACCATTCTGAAACCCTAAAAATGGAAAGGGAGGTTCATTAAATGAAAATCACTGCTTCTAATTTCAAAGTTCAAAATAGCACTGTATTCTTGAGAAAAATTTTACAAGTTCGAACAATCTTTTATGCAATTGGAAATCATCACCAAATACTTTGACTGCATTTTCTGATTAGCAATCAGACCAGACCAAACCCCATTACTAGTTGAAAGTCACATGAAAATATGAATTGTTCTGCCACACTCCACAAAATCCAAGGATGTCCGCCTACATTGCTTCACACCATGCTTCCACTACTGTCTTTCCATGCTAAGTGAGCCTGGACCGACACACATTCTGTTCCAGTGGATTCCAGCAACAGACAGCAATTAGTCCCCGTTGTTCGTATAAGTAACCTAGCGCCAGTTAGTCAAGATTCTTCCGCCTCAGCCAGTCATGTGACCTCCTAAAGTGTGAAAATGATGTATCCCTGCACTTCTGATTTCATCATACTTTTAACTTTAGTGACTCAAAATATTCCTATTGGTCTGAAATTTTGGCAGTAGATAGATTAATAAAAAGTGTTAATTTCGACCCTTATGAAAATTTTTGTGGTTTTAATAGTTTGGCCGTAAAAAAATTATTTTCTGTTTAACTCAAAAACTGCTTCTAACATCCACAATTTTGCAGCTACAAAGTTGAATTAACGTTCAACTTACTTTTAATTTATTGCTCTTAAATTTGGTACTAAGTACATCGTGTTTACTATTTTCTAACAAGTTGAACCAAAATGTACAATCGTGAATTTTCAAACCCGCATATAACTACCTGACATCTGTGAAACCTACTTTATATGATTCTACATGTTCTAATTTGAAAGTTGTGTAAATTTGAAGTCGCTACCTAATTCCTTCGATTTATTACGAATTTCTGTAAAGTCGTCCACTTGAATGCTTTCCTTCGTAGCCATCTTGCTATGTATTCTTACTGCCAAAAATCTTATAAAACTTTACTTTCTCCTAACGTGACCCAATGACTTCATAAATTTAAATAAAACTTACTGAAAACTGTTAGTATTGTATACTAGTGTGTGTTGAATATGGTTTTCTCACTTGAATTTACGTATCTTTTCTAAACTGGTTAATTTTACCTTACCCATGTGTTCAAAGTTTTTACAAACTGCTCAGAAATTGGCCATTCAACTTAAGTAAACTTTTCCAAACTTTAATATGTTGTGTAAGCCAAAATTATGGTTTTTTCTTGCTATAAATTCACTTTCTACGTATCAAAATACGACCTCTAAAATTCTAAATGTGCAACTTTGTCTTAAGTTTTCGTACCGGCTATTAACTTTTAATGTATTCAAACTCTTTAGTAGGATTCTCTAGCTATGGAATTTCTATTGTCATTTTACTGGTCATAATTCAAAATGTCTCCAAAAAAAGGCAATGTATACTTTTACGAAATTTTCAAAAACCAAATCCTAGATATGCTAATATTATAGTCTGACTTTCTATAGCTGTTTAACTTGATTTATGGCTTGAATTAACTAAGTAACTGACTTTAAAACTGATGTGCCGTGTTATTTATTTGAGCCTGCTGTTCTGTGAATAAATTTCGTTACGAAGTTTACGAAATTTTAGGTTACCTTACACCTGCCATTTACCACATTATCTCACACCTACTACTAGACATTCAGAAAATATTCATTAACTTAATCCTTAAATGAATTGCACTTTTTTATGCCAACTAGAAATTACAATTGTAGGAAAAATGCTATTGTATCCTCACAACCCATAAATACCAGATTTTTACCTGGTGATTAATATATTTGTGGCTTTTAAAATGTTGGGCATATGACTTTTACTCTCTGATAGCCTTATACAGCAAGAAAACGGTATTTAAATTTTTAATAATCTATCTGCAGATGACTAGTGGTCTATGGATTACAGGTTGAGGAACACTTCTCTATGTGCAACTTCTGTTGGAGAGTCGCAAGTAAATCATTTCTGATTTTTTGTTCACAGCAACTCGTATGATTTACTGCAAAAGGATTATTTCATAACTTTTCACTGGCCACTTGTTACACATTTTCTGTACGTCAAGAGAACTTCTTTCCCCCTCTATAGTGATAAATTTGCCCTTTGCAACATTTACTAACTCCTCATGGATACAAACATTGGGGCAAACATTACTGCTTTGGAAAGATGGCTGCCCTGTTTGAGGTTTTAGATGAAGTTATATGTATGCTTAATTGTTTTGATAATGTATTTTTTTCTTTCTTCAATGACCACAAATAACAATTATCAACTCATTGAAACCAAATCTGATTTCAGGTTTTTGATACACTTTTGAATGGAGACATGACACCTGAAGGTTCCTTGTTCTATAACCTAACAGGTTTCACAAATTATTTCAACTACCTGCATAACAAGCCCACAGCATATGGAGGTGATATGGGAGGGTATGTGCAGCTAACCAGGGTAAGACAAGCAATCCATGTTGGAAATTTGACATTCAATGATGGTCACAAAGTTGAAGAATTCCTTAAGGAAGACATCATGCAATCAGTGAAACCTTGGGTATGTGTAAATAATTGAATATCATAAATGAATTATGAAAATCAGTTTCTACATTAAAAATATTTATGTAACATAACCTGTATTACTTTACTTCCTTTTTAAAAAATATTCTTTCAAGTCATTAATAATATTAATAATGTTTAACTCATCATGTATTTAGCATACATATAACATTAATTTAGGAGGAGAATAAGAAATATATTACCATACTTTAACTATATTGCCTCAACTGTGACTTTAATAAAACATAATAATTTACTTCACATCAACTGTATGTGAAAGTTATTTACATAAAATCTTTTGCAAAAGGTTTTGCCTGCAGTTAAATTTTACACATTGTAATTACTATTGATACAGCTTCTTAACTTTCTTACATTCCACAGACATATTGCAATTAGCATAAATACTGAGAGCATACTCTTTCCTGAGAGTGTCTTGAATAATTACTCAGATAGTAAGTAAAGGGTAATTGCAGACTGAAATGTCTTAGTAAATTTAAACATCATGTAAATTATTATTATCAAGCACTCTCAAACTAGTCTTAAAATACACTTAAATCTTCAGCATTTAATGTATCTATAAGCTTGCTAAAAGCATTCCTACTAACTAGCTCCAGTAGAAACATGATTTATAATTCGATTTCAAGGCTACCCATGTGAAAGAAATTTCAGATAAAGTAGTTTTCCAAACTTAACGGATTTTGTTGCATTCATTTTTACTACGAAAGCTCATTTTAAAGTGTATTCATTATACCCAAAAAAATAATTTAAAAGATATTTGATTTGTTTACAATCTTCAAGCCATGTGCTCAGTGAGGACTAAAACATAAAATTGGAAATAACTTTGAATCACGTAAAGTTACAGCTAATCTTTCATCGTCAGTTATAGTCAGCATCGTCTAACATATTTGAATGTAAAGCCAAGCAATTAGGCAAAGTATAATTAGAGTTTTATTTAAGAGAAAAAATCAGACCTTAGACTAAAGGAGATAGGAAAAAGAAATTTATATCAGAAGATAGATCCAAGTAAGAGAATTAAAAATATATATAGGTTCCTATAGAAAACTTAACGTATCTATGAGATAAATCAGATTTTCAGAACGGTTTGTTGTCATTGTCGTAACTGTAAAGGAAAACCGCCAGATTTGATGACGTAAGAGACTTCAAGGTAAATCTTATAGAAGCCTTTTTAAATAATAAATTAAGTTAGAATAGATAGGAGAAGATATCAAGAAGCTTATGTGATAATTACAATTAAACTATTAAATATTCTTCAAGATATTAATTTTCAAAGGTTTCTTCCTGGCATCACAATGTGAAGATTCGTGGTGCGAACTGCAGCCATGTTAGATTTTAGTTCAGTCTACATGCAGATGTGGTAGTTAAGCTCACGCGCAACCTGCTGAGCAAATGGCTCCACATGGTGATTGAATGTCTCGATATTGTGGTCATAATTCTTTCATCACAGACATGAAGAGAGCTTGTTTTCACTCGTGAATGTTCTTAACCTGTTAATCTTCAATGTAAAAGTAGTCTGATTGCCTTTGTAAATCTGGTACCGAATTTTGTAGAAGAGAAACTGTTGGAAGAATATAGACTTTTTATTACTCTGAAACTGTGTACTGAAAATTTATTTCAAATCCCCATTCACGTTTGAGGGTATCAATCGTGTGGCGGACATGTTTGTTTAAATTTTAAAGATGCCAGAGGGCTAACAGTCATTAACATTAATTATTTCTCACCAATAGTTGGAACTCTAGTGTTTGCTTAACCCCCAAGTAATTGCAGATGTTCTACAAGTGGTAGTAATAAAAAATATTACACACTATGAAAATAATGTAGAAAGTAAACCCATCATTTACAGCAGGTGGAAGCAGGATGGCCATGACGAACCCCAAACATGAACACACATTACAATATTTCAGTATAAACCTTAATCATGAGTACTGTTGGGCATATGGGAAGGGGATCTGAAGTGCCAGGTAGGGAAATTTTTTTAAATCTTTATTTTAATTCCCTCCCCCTGGTTCATCCTTGGTTTAGTCATGTGGCGAGTCTCGGTGTATACACAGCCAATCCCCTTGTCATGTACCCTCTTTTAGACATGATTAAGGCTTGTACTGAAATCTTAGAAGTTTGTTTGGTTTTTGTGTTCATCCTGACCCTCTTGCCCCCATTTGTGGCGAGTGTTGTCTTTACTTCCCCTATCCTCTATTATCATTGCCTAATAGGATTTTCCTGTCATTATTATTAAATTTTATTGTGTTAATAGTTAATTAATATTTTTAAAAAAATGGAATACTATGATATAGATGAACATGTGAAAAGTCTTCATTTTTATTATTTTATATAGCTTCGTCAGATAGGGTATAAAATACAACATGGCATTTCACAAGGCTCCATTATAGACCCTTTTTCCCCCCAATATGTCAATGATCTTCATGAAAATATATCTGACTAGCATAAGAGCATTATATTTGTGAAAGGACACTAATCTGCATGAAAAAAAGACCAAACAGTTAGCTAGAATTAAATGCAAATAAGGTACCCATTGGAAAATTGACAGAAATTAAAATTTGTTATAAAAAACAAACAGTACATTAGGTTAAAAACAAAACAAAATATGCACATACAAACTATAAAAATAACGCAATTTTGGAAAGGAGGAGTGTAAAATTACTCAGCATTTAAACAGATGAGAAATTTAATTGACAAGAACATATCAAAGTACTACTGAAAAAGTTTAGCAGTTACAACTTTGCAATAAGAACACAGACCAGGAAGTAATGAAACCGTTTATTCTTCTTATTTTCATTCATTCACGTCCTTGGTGAAATTCTTAAAAAAAAAAAAAAAAAAAAAAAAAAAAAACACACAGAACAGGGTTATTAGGATGCTGTGTAGGGTAAAACCAAGAATTTCTTAGAACAACTAACTGAAAAAACTCAATATTCTACCAGTGACCCATTATATACAGTTATACACTCATAAGCCAAAACGTTGTGAACATCTTAATAGTGTGTTGGCCCACCCTTGGAATACAATACAGCAGTGATTCAGAGTTAGATGGATCTGACAAGTTTCTTGGTAGATTTCCAATGTTATCTGGCACCAGATGTCTATGCACAGGGCCTGTAATTCCCTTAAAAATTAGGCCAGCCATATCTGACCATGGAGCTGGTGTCGAATGTCATCTCAAATGTCTTCTATCAGGTTGAGACCATAGGAGTTTGACAGCCAAGAAATCAATGTGATTTCACTATCATGCTCCTCAAATGATTGTAGCATCATTCTGGCCTTGAGACGTGGACAGTTTTCATCGCCATCATGGAAGATGTGAAGCTTGAAGCAATGCGGGTGGTTCGCAATAATTGTCACATAGTCCGCATCTGTCATGATACTTTCAGTCATAACCAACATGGAAGCCTATTAAAATCAAACCTTGACATGTACCCTCAAAACATTTTTCCCAGCAAAGCTTTCCTCATTTCACAAGCCTACTTTATTCTAACAAACGATTTCTTCAACTTCCAGTCTACCCATCCACCTTCAGGTATGAGGCACTGCTATTTGCAATTTCATTCTCCTATGCCAGCCTTTTCCTTGGAAGTTTGGAAGAATCTTTTTCTCATGAGATTACCTTACAACCCACCATATGGTTTAGATGCCTAGCTGACATTTTTATGTCATGATATCTTCACCAGATTGCTTTGCTACATTATCCAGTAGTACACCCATGAAAATTTTATTGCAGTTGTTCGTACAACATTTTTATGCTCAGAAATTCCTTCCTTCATCAAAGGCACCTCACAGTTCTTGGAATGTCTCTCGTGGTCCCTATTCTTCTACATCTAGATTCCTTCCTGGTTTCTGTTGATGTAACTTCCCCCTCTGTGCCCTTCAGTACTTCCTAGATATGTGAACCTCCCCTCCTCCCTTCCCCAAGCTCACTTCATTCTCTCCAAAAACTTTTTATCTTTTGATTCCCAAATATATCACTAGATATATGGTATTGCCAAGAGTGCCTGCATGACCCCATCCTATACCAAACTATTCCTTGGTTGGTTGGAGGAACATTTCCTGAACCACATCTCATACAAACCCAGTACGTGGTATATATATATTATCTGGATCCACAGTGAATCCCTCCTCAGTTCCCTTAATAATAGGCAACGCATCAACTTCACATTTACTTACACTCTCACACATCATGTTTGTTGGTGTGCAGATTGCCCTACAAGTTACCCTACGTACCTCTGTTCAAATCAAGTGTACCAATTTACAACAATATACACATTGACAGTTGTCACCAAACATTCCCTTTCTTATGGCCATGGCATCCAAAGCAGATGCAACTGTGCCAATGGAGAATCCATTTTGAGGAACTCCCAAAATGTATCACAAGATACTCATTTACTAACCTGATGATCTTTTACAAAAACAAATCTCTCCCTTCCACACAACTTATCTCATTCTGCCCCTCTAAAACTCAATCATAGTTTTGTTCCCATCACCCAATACTATCTTGATCTTTATTCCATTAACCATTAAGACTTTCATGTTTAGCATTTGGGTAGAAACAATATGAAGTAATGTAATGGTATTTAGATATGAGAGTGATTGAGAAAGTAAATGGTTTTGTTTGAAGGGTTAAAGAATAAAAATATTTCAAACTCAAAATATGCCTCACAATACTCCATTCCATAAAAACTCATTAAAGTTACTACTTTGATTTCGCAAGGGAATATTGTGAAACTAGTTTTAATTATTAAATAGCATATAGAAATATTTGTTTGGTGGTTTGTTTAGTGTAATTAAGTGTTAAAAATGCCGTGTAAAATAATTTTCATAGTTTAAATAATTCTGACAGGTGTTGTGTCAAATAAAACCGAAGCATGTGTGATTGTTTACATTGTACTAACAATGGTTAAAGGGAATAAATCACTTATCAGTGAAGGAAAAACCTATTACTAATGGGTTTAATGTTTGAAATGGCTTTGTTTGTCTGGTAACTGGTGAAAAGCATATTCTGTGTAAATTATCCTACCTGAAATATTGAGAGTTTTCTCGGCGTGCTATGTTAAATTACTGTTATATTTACACTTTGAAATTGTAGTTTTGATGGTTTAGGTTGCTGTAGTTAAGAGTACAAATACTGCAAAATATTAGTAATCAAGTGAAGTAATTCCAAGAGTGTGCTGTTTGTTACTAACCAGAAAGTGGGGTTAGGTTAGGTTAAATTTGCAATCAGGAAAAAAAAAAAAAAAAAAAAAAAAAAAATAGTGCAGAAATCGCTGCAGTGGTGGTTGAGAGATGCATGTAAATCCCGAAATAAAATTGTGTAGTATAAGTATTGGTTCAAATTACGTAGGAAAGGCAAAAAGTTGACAAACAGGTGTGACTAACAGAATTAACAAACAGATTTTATGAAAACTGAGGGAAGTGGAAATTGTGATAACTCACTTGCTTAACAAAAACAGATATTTATAGTTTAACAGTACATTAAAGTGCACATTTGTTATTTAGTGGATTTAGAGTTCTGTTGCAGAACAAGTGTATAGAGGGTCTTGTAATGGCTCAGTACTGTAGTTCCTAGTGATTGAGATAACTATCGGATCTTAAAATAAATTGTGTGTCTGTAGAGTTGGACAGTAGAGTAGGGAAATTGTTTAATAAATTGTCGATCAACTCATATACGGCAGAGATAGTGATACTATTCCAGGTTAATGGTATACTGGTGTAGTTACAGTTATCAAGAATGAAGTAGGTGTTGTGAGAGTAGTCTGTAAATTAGAATCACTCAATAATAATCTACCAATGGTTTTACCGAATTTAGTCTGTAATGTAGTATTGTTCTTGCTACTTTAAAATTTGTTTGTAGGGTATTTGAGTTACTTTCAAAAAATCAGGTCTGGAAAGTGTGGTGCCTGTCACAGGAACATGAAGAATGGTATGGGGTGCAGTGGTTGTAAGAAGGAGTTTCATTGGGCATGCAGTGGAGAGGGAACACGGGAAATAAATGAGGCTCTCCCATGGTTTTTCCACTTTTGTATTACATATTAAGGATGAAAGGATCAGGGAGATGGGTGAAAGGATGAGGGAGAAAGATGAAATGATTAGAGTGTTGTTGGAAAGAGTCAGGGCCATTGAAGCTAAGCCTGTGGAGGCATGGGCTATGGTGGAAAAGCTTGTGGAGGCTCAGCCTATAGTAGCAGATAGAAATGGTGGGTATGGAGAAGAGGGAGATAAGCATGATTGGGAGCTGATAACAGGTCATAGGGGGAAAACAGTAAACAGGATGAAAAAGCCAGACACTCCAGAAATTATTGGGAAAAATAGGTTTGACCTGTTACCTGAGTCAGGTGGGGAGGAGCCTCATGTAGATGTAGGAGTAGGTAAGGTGCAGCAGGCCTTTAGAAATAGGGGCTTGCAAGGAAAAAAACAGGTAGAAAAGGGGTTCTGCTGCTACATAGTAACCACACGAGAGGTGTAGGCCCTCTTTTGCAAGATCAGCTGGGCACAGGTTACTAGGTCATAAGTTTTTTCAAACCTAGTGCATCTTTAGGTCAGGTAATAAAGGATATAGGTTCACTTTGTAGGGGTTTCACCAAGGAGGATAGGGTAGGAGATGCGGGGAATGGTATTGATAGAAATGCTAATTATGGTATAGAGAGTGACCTGAAGAAAGTGTTGAAGGACCTACAGCACACTAGGGTGGAATTCATGCAACTCCTATGTCGCCATGACCAGGTGCAATTGAACCACACTTTGAGATTGATAAATGTGGAGACAGAGTTGCTGCTTGGGAACAGTATTAGTTTTGTCATGGGGGTTGTGCCTGTGGAGACCATTGGTAGGTGGGGTTTCACGAGGCTTAGCCTACACCTAAATAGGAGGGGCAAGGGAATACTTTCTGAGTTGTTGGGTAGGGCTGTGAGGGAGCCCACTTCCAGTGGAGACGGGGTCAGGATTGTGCCTTTTTTAGATTAAGGGCTTCTGGTGAGGAGGTAAAAATATGTAATCATAGGTATACCGTGTGTAGAGCCATAGTTAGAAAAATCACTAATACTAAAGAAATAGAAGAAGGTTTTGAAACAATAACAGGGGGGGGGGGGGGGGGGTGGCAGATCTGAGAAGGTAAATGTTAGTGCTGAAAATATCACAAAGAGTGTTACTGGTAAATTGTAGAAGTATAATTAACAAAATAATGGAGTTTGCAAACCTAATAGAGATACATGAACCTCAATTAGTTATAAGGGTAGAGTCCTGGTTAAAAGAAGGAGTACTAGACAATAAGGTTTTTCCTGATGGTTACAAAGTGTACAGCAGAGATAGGGGAGCAACTGGGGGAGGGGTACTCATTCTGGTTAGCAAAGACTACTACAGTTCACTGGTGTTCAGAGATCATGACCATGAGCTACTTGGGATGTAATTCTGGGGAAATAAAAAAGAAAAAGTCAGGGGTGTTGGCAACTTACCATAGCTGTAAAATGAATGATAAAGATGAGACTCTTGGGGAGAAACTAAATTCATATTCAGAGTTCAGAAGTGAGCATAGAATTATTATTGGTAGCAATTTGAACTTACCAGGTGTCAACTGGGTAGGAAATAAGATTAATAATACAAAGGAACAGAGAGTTGCAAATATCTTAGTAACGGAAGGAGGCTTTTCACAGGTGGTTGGGCAAAAAAACAAGGGGACCAAACATGTTGGATATTTTCCTAACAAAACTGGATGATAAACAAATCATATGTCAAGTAACTGCAGGTATAAATGATTATAATGCAGTTGTGATGGATATAAGTAAACCAGTGGCCAGAATTGTAGGGAGAAAAAGATACAATTATAAAAAGGTACAAATCTTGGATCGGAAAAGATATTTCAGGGTTAATTTTATTAAATGGAAGAATGGCACAAGTACAGTGGAGACAAAGTGGGAAGAGTTCAAGGAAATAATAAAAAAAGGTGAAGAAATTTTATTCCAAAACAGAGAATAAAGAGAAGTACAGAAACTTCATACCATAACAAAGAGGTGAGGAGGTTAAAGATATTGGTGAGATGAAAACACAACAGAGTTAAGAAACAGCAAGGCAGTAGGGAAGTCATGAACAACTAACCAAGGAACTAATAATGTCAAAGAAACTGGCTAAGGATGAGTTTTATGAAGAATATTATTGGTGCAGGGAGACCTCTTACTAAAGCATCTAGAAATTTTCTATAGCTGAATCAGGAAACTGAGGGGAAGAGGGGGTATTAAGACGATTATAGATAAGGATTGAGAAGAAGTAACTGAGGATTTTAAAAAGGCAGAGTTATTAAGTAACTGATTCAGTGAGACTATTAGGGACAATAATTCAGGGGTTATATCTGAAAACGAGCCTATCCGAACAGCTGGAGGTGAGCAGATTAGAAAATTTGAAATAAAATATGAAGATATGAAGGAACTAAGGAATCTAAAAAAGCGTAAAGGGGCCAGTTTGATAATATTACTACAGATGTCTTAAAGATAGTAGGATGGGACATTGTACCTTACCTTGAAACATTATTTAAATTCAGTCTGGGTACTTGTTGTTTACCAGTGGACTGGAATAAAGTGTGATAGTAGTACAGGTCCATAAAGGAGGGTTGACAAACAGGGTTGAAAACTATAGACCAGTCAGCTTGACATCAGTGGTAGGTAAATTAATGGAGAGATTAATATGCAACCATATTAGAAGTGTCTGTGAGGAAATTAGGTGGTTTTCAAGTCAGCAACATGGCTTTAGACAAGGATATTCATGTGAATCTCAGTTAGTAGGCTATATGCAAGATGTTTCTGATGAAATGGACAGGGGGGGTCAAGTTGATAGTGTAGCACTAGATCTTTCAAAGGGCTTTGACAGAATAAGCCATAAAATGGTGCTAAATAAGGTAAAAAATATAGGAGTTGATAAAAAAGGTGATTTGCTGGGTAGAAGAATTCCTAAAAGGTAGAAAGCAAAAAGTTGGGTAGGAAATGCAGTATCAAAAGAAGTAGGAGTGAACATGAAGCCCCATAGGGCTATTGGGACCATTGTTATTCATCATTCTAATGAATGATTGTGATAATGGTTTACTGTCAGAAGTTAGATTGTTTGCAGATAACATAAAGTTATATAAAAGGATTTAAACAATAGAAGACTGTGAACAGTTGCAGGGCGATCAAGATAGGATAACATGGGATGAAGATAAATGCAAAGAAGAGCCAGCTTATTAGGTACACAGATAAAAAGCTAAAGGTTGATTATGATTATAAAGTGTGGGAAGGAGCTACTTATTTAAGACTCAGAATGTAAATATCTTGGCATAACATTTGATAGCAAACTTGACTGGCCAGGACACATTGGACAGGTAGTAGGGAAACGGTTCAAAATCCTTCACCTGTTGGAAAGAGTGATGAGGGGGATGCAGTAGAGAAGTAAAGGAATTGAGGAACAAAACGTTGGTCAGTCCACTGCTGGAATATGGTGGTTTAGTTTGGGATCCACATTTTGGGTATCAAATACAGGAGTTGTAGGGGGTGCAGAGGAGGGCTGCCAGATTTGTCTTTGGAAATTACGGCTGAACACAATCGGTAACTAATATGATAAAGGAGCTGGAGTGAGAATCATCGGAGAATAGAAGGAAGGTGAAGAGAATCATTGGAGTGTAAAGCCTATACTGCTGATGAAGCATGGAAAGATATTGGTGGGAAAATTAAGAAAGATGCTTGGAGGGGTAAGATTGAATGTTAACATCAGCTGGCACTTGATTTCAGGCATAATGGTGTGGGAAAATTTTCATTCATAGGAAAGGGTGTGAGGGACTGGAATAAATTGCCAAGAGAAGTAATTAATAATTTACTGGAAACATTGAAGGTATTTAAGTAAAAATTAGTAGTGGGCAAAAGTAGGTTGGAAGAGGAAAGAAGAAAGGGGGATGTGTAGGGAGATTGCCACCGGAGCAGGTACTCCATATGTATGTATATATAGATATATATATATATATATTCAAAACATGTTAGGCAAACTTTTCTTTAAAAAATGTGTTCACAGACTTGCAGGAAAGAAAAGAGGTTTTGTTTGTTACCATTTTGTCTCAACTTAAATGCCCCCTTAAAATTATTTAACAGTTTACATTATACAATCCAGAATAAACTCTATGTAGGGTTGGGTAGAAAGGTACTCTGGCTTTTAATTCATATTATTTGTGACAGTTAAAATAAGGTACAGAACACACAAAAGTCTGTGAATATTTATTTCCATAATTTAATTATCTCTGTACGTATTTTACTGTAGTCTGACAAGAGAAAAACAATACAAAATGTCTTCTGGAATCAGTAGGGGAAAAAGCTACATGCTATGTTGATGGGGGAAAGGGTAGAGGCAAAGCCACGCCAGGCTACGTGGGGGTTAGGGGGAGTTCAGAGGAGGCCAAAATGGAGCTACGTGGTTTATGGACGCTCCCTAACAAGAATTTAAAAAGTGTATGGGCAGAAGATTACAACCATAAATGTATAAAATGGCTGATGTTCCACACTGAAATGTGCTTCAGCACTGAAAGAACTTTATAGATAAGTAGTTTCAGATGTGTGCTTCAAGCAGCAAAAACAATATTCTCCAAGTATATTTATGTTCTTAATATCTTTTCAGAACTAACTTTGTGGATATTCTTTGTAAATTTTTGTTGGAATTAATATAAAACTGTCCAAAAAAACGTTTGGCATTTGGATTTGTATGCTTCTGTGGCTATCTTTGTTAATGATTTCCGGGTTTTTTAGTTATGCTGTGTTTTAATAAATATTAGTTAACACAATAGGTAATTAAAATCAAGGCTATTAATATAATATAGGAGTTTTAGTCTTCTAATCATTTTTCAACTTTTTTTAACCTGAGGACCAGTAAAATGTCAAAAATGATTATATGGATCAACTAACTAATTTAGTCCTAATTTTTTACTTATCTGTATATTTTTAGCACTTGGGACATTGTATTGTATCATTGTAATACGAGGGCTATCCAGAAAGTAGATAACGTTTTGGAATAAAAAATAAACAAAGTATAGGAAACAAATTTTATTATATACAGATGAAAGCCACACTCAAATACTACTTTTCTACATAGTCACCATGCAAATTAAGGCATTTATCGTAGCGATGTACGAGCTTGGAAATTCCTTTGTCGAAAAATTCGGCCACCTGCGCCTTCAACCACTTCGTTACCTCTTCTTGCAGCTGTGCATTGTCATCAAAACGCTGCATAGCCAGCCACTTCTTCATTGCTGGGAATAGGTGGAAGTCGCTCGGTGCCAGGTCGGGACTGTACGGCGGATGAGGAAACAACTCCCACTTAAAAGATTCAAGAACTTCACGAGTGACATTTGCCGTGTGGGGCCAGGCGTTGTCGTGAATCAACAAGATCTTAGAGCTCAACATTCCTCTGCGCTTGTTTTGAATTGTTCTTCTGAGTTTTTGGAGAGTTTGGCAATACCTTTGAGAGTTTATTGTCGTGCCTCTTTCCAGGAAGTCCACCAAAATCACACCTTTTCTGTCCCAAAAAACAGTCACCATCATCTTCCTTGCCGACATTGTTTGCATGCATTTCTTGGGTTTTTGGGGAGAACTTGTGTACCCCCACTGCATTGATTGCAATTTCGTTTCACAGTTCACGTGTTTCACCCATGTTTCACCAGTAACGATGCGATCGAGTAAAGAGTCACCATCCTTATGGTAAGCGTCTAAAAAGTTCAACGCTGCAGCCATTCGCTGATTTTTGTGGTCCTCTGTCAAGATTTTTGGAATCCATCTTGCACAAAACTTGTGGTAACCAAGCTTTTCGCTGATGATTTCGTGCAACAAACTTCGCGAAATTTGTGGAAAACTCAAAGAACGTTCCGTTATTGTGAACTTTCGATTTTCACGGACTTTAGCATCGACTTTTTCGACAAGTTCGGCAGTCACTATGCTGGGTCTCCCACTTCGATCTTCGTCGTGAACATTGGTTCGGCCATTTTTAAATCTTATGACCCACTGACGCACTCCACCTTCAGTGATAATGTTGTCCCCATACACTTCACAAAGCTGCCGATAGATTTCCATCGGTTTACAGTTTTTTGCAGTCAGAAACCTTATTACTACACGCACCTCGCAGCTCGCGGGATTTTCAATTAATGCAGACATTTCAAACCGTCACAGTATCTGAACAGAGCACAGCACGAACCTCTCTCTAGCACGGCTAGATGCCGACTGAGCTGCGCAACGCTCTGACCCCAAGATGACCGCGCTAGCCCCGCCCCTAGCGGACACAGACGAAAACATAATCTACTTTCTGGATAGCCCTCATATAGTAAATCTAAAAGCATTGTTTGAATTTCTTCAGAAACACAGTTATGCAATTGAAAGTAAACTATTTGTATTAAGAGTGAGTATTGAACAGACTCTTAATATTTATTAACAAAATGAATAATGATATTATACCTGTGATTCACCTGTCCCATTGTTGCAGACCATTAGTTGAGAACCACTGCTCAAAGACATCTGAAAGCTATTTAGCGAAAGAGAAAATTCTTAGGAATATGATAAGTAGTTTTTCGTATTTTAGTTAAAAAAGAACTTGGTAAGCTTAACATAAATATCGGTGTCACTTCTTTAAATATATCCAACCCAAGGCCTCATCTTGAACTGTACTATAATGTTCATCTTATATATAAACTCAATAATTATAAATAGGAAAATATTTTGAGACTATGTGAATACAAAAAAGGGTAATGAAGCAGGAAGGCTGCAACAAAAACAAAATACAAAGTAAATTGTATTTTGAGTGACCACCTAAGAATGTGAAGTAATATTAAAACATACATTGCACTTAAAATTTTCAAATGTTTCACCATTCTTGAAACAATTACATCATCACCAAAAATATTTGTTTTCATCGTGTATTTTTTTGTTGTTGCAGCATTTATGCCTCCAGCTTTGGTTGTAATGGGCTTACTTTCCTTACCCTGATTTTTATTCATGTATAGTATGATAGTAAAGTTGCTGTAACTCTTGGCAAACTTTTGCTTATTTTCTATAATTCTGAATCTTTTATCATATTGCAACCTAGTAGCTCTTATCATTTACTATTATTAGTTTTGTCCTGACACTTTGATAAGAAATTTATTTTCTTCCACAGGTAGAGCAACTTTTGGAACACTATCCTGTTTTGGTATACAATGGCCAACTGGATATAATTGTGGCATACCCATTAACAGAGAGTTACCTACAGACTTTGAAATGGGCAGGTGCAAGTGAGTATCAGAATTGCACACGTAAATTATGGGTTGTTGATGGTGAACTAGCAGGTTATTCAAAAGCAGCTGGCAATCTTACTGAAGTCCTGGTGAGAGATGCAGGGCACATGGTACCTTCGGACCAGCCTAAATGGGCTCTAGACCTCCTCAATCGATTCACTGCTGGCAAGCCATTCTATGATTGAATATTAAGATAAAATTAGTATTGCTGATATTTTAAATCAGCATGTATTAAATCAAATCATAAGGATTTTTCATCATCATGAGACTAGAAATTTGCACATAGCAAAGAAAGCTTTTCTGTAAAATAAAGTTGGAGACTACAATATTTCTGGTAATCAAAAGTAAAAAATATATTAATATTTTGATTATCAGGAATTTTCTTGGTTGCTTTACTAAATGTGTTAGTTCTAAACTAATTACATCCAACAAAACTCCTTCTTTTTAGCAACTAATAAAGTCTATGTGCAAGAGAAATTATTTACTCAAGATCTTAAAAATTGTCCAAAAAAGAAGGCATTAAGAAAGATACGCACTTACTTCCATTTAACTTTAGCTTTAAGGTTTATTTTGTTCATTAAAATCCATAAAAAAACAGTAATAAATTGGACCATAATGTGAAACTAAAATTAGTTGGCAATTACATATGAAAATACTATAACTCTTTAATTAATTCAGAAATATTTCTATATGTAAATTCTGAATAAAATAAACATTTTATATTTTCATTGTGTTTTCTTTTTATTTTAAGAAGGATTTGTCTCATAAAAGTAAAATGGAAAGGAATCTGAGATTTATTGAAATGCCTGATTAAAAAAAAAAAACACATGAAACTCGGAGGAATTTTTCAACTCAAATTAGAAACACCTCAACTGCCTCAAGTTTACAGAAAACATTTTTATCATTCATTGGGAAAATAACTTCCTAAGTCATTTCCCCAGACAAAGCATATGTTCCATTCCAGATGCTACTTTATCGCATCAAACCAACCAAACTAAAACTGTACCTCCACTTTGAGAGCTGATGCCCATTTGATACCAAAGATTACCTACATTACAGCCAGTGGATTTTTGGCCAACAATCCCTCACCCAATATTCCAGCAAAATCTCTCAAGAATGTAATATCTCCCAATTACTCACCAGATTTATGATGGGATAACCGCCTCCCCCCCCCCCAAAAAAAAGGAGTTATTTTTTAAAAGCTATATATTTTCAAATTTTTTACAAAATAATCTGTCACATAACCTAAAATTTGTTTGTAGACAATTGAGTTCACCCCAATTCTTTTACAGATCAAGGTTAAAGCCAGTTTCTTAGGTATTTTAACGGATATATCAGAGTAAACAGTCAGAACGTAATATAGATACTGTTTTATGAAGGAATTCAGACTATTTTAGAAAAGAAAACGTTGCATTCATTTTCAGATCTACTTCAGACCAGAAATAGTAAAGTGAAATATCTAGGAATATTCCGTGAAGAGATATCAGCATTTTAAAATCCGAGTTTGTCTGAAAGAAGAATGGTGCAGTTAACCCATTTAAAATTTCAGGAGCAACAGTTTTGAAGATAGAGAAATGGTTTATAGCTTAGAAGGAGCGTGATTCTTTCTTACATATCATATTAAATTTTGAGAGAGGTAACTAAAAGTTAAAGGTTGTTTTGTGGAGGTTTTAAAGAAAATAATAATCCATGTGGGGAGGAAAGAAAGTTCAGATTTGAGAATATAAATAAATTCAAAGGAGACAACGTAATTAAACGAAAGGAAATTTGTTTTTCTGAGCATGACACATTAATTGGTTTTATGAATAGATGCAGTATTTTGGCCAGAAGCCAAAAAAGAAAATTAATTGTAAACTCATTAATATGGATCCTAAACAAATCGTAGGAGATGACAAGTAAAAGAGGAGGGTGGAGTTTCATTAAATTATAAAAAACGGCTATTAAAGAATTGTTATCATAGTTAAGCGATATCACAACCTTACTGAAAATGCTATGTAGAATCTTTTAAAGTAGGTTTCAGATCTGTAATTAAATATTTCAGGTAATATCAATTTTCAAAAATTGGCCCAGTTTGAATTTTGGTTATTTTACCTGTTTTCATGTAAGAAGCTGCCAACTGTCATAATTCTATAGCACATTTGCATAATCGAAAACTTTTTATACAATCTAATAGAACTAGGTCAACCTGGATTGCTCATCTATAATACAGCACAAGTCATGAATTAAAAGTTCAAGTTGTGTTTTGCAGCATCGGCCTTTTCTGAATCCATGTTGATTTTGATTTAAAAGCTCTCCATCATCCAAAAACTTCATGAAATTTGAATAGATGATGTGTTCTAAAATCCTGAAAAATATTGAGTTTAACGAGATCAGCATATTATTTTGAGGATCATTAACATTTCCTTTTTTAAACACTGGACTTAGAAGGCAGTATATAATTTCATCAAATACGGTGCTATTTCCTTTGGTATCTAGAGTAGAATCTTTTAGGAATACCATCTGGTCTGGGAGCCTTATTGGTTTTTACATTCATAAGCAGTTTAGTTATTTCCTCGACATCAAGAACAAGATCTTTCAAAATTTTGTTGGTACGATTCGTAAATATTGGAATCTCCTCTACATTTTCTGTTGTGAAAGCTTTTTTAAATATATTATTCAAACTTTCTGCTTTCTTTATGCTAGTTTCTGATAATTCCCCATTTTCCTTAATCAGTGACGGCATATCCTTACAGAAAACCTCTTATTACTTTGATATACGACCAGAAATTTTTTGGATTAGTAATAAAATCTTCGGATAAATTCCTGGCTTGGAATTCTTTAAATGCATCACGCATTGCATTACGCACTTCCGCTCGCAACTGGACTAACTTAGAGTGATTAGACGAGTCCTCGAATTCTTCACCGTGGCACCTTTGCCTCCAGAGGAGACATTTCACTTTCCGATTGAAAGTACTTACTAACCTTAATAAACTTCTTAGGAACAAATTGATTTAAACCGGTCCATATTATTTCTTTTAAATTAAACCATAGTTCCTCAACATTTTTGTATTTAGCATGTATGTTTCAAAATTTTTCACCAAGTAATCATCGTTAGCCTTATCGAAGCAATATATGAGTTTGTCTTTATCATCTTTCAAATTCACACTAAATTTTAAAACTACCACAACCACCTTGTGATACCGTCTTCGATACAAACTGTATCTACAATATTAGGATTGCTTGTAAGAAAAAGATTCAAAATGGATGAGGTATCTTTGTCGCTCCACATTAGGTCTTCGACTATCTGTTCAAAATAATTTTCCGCGAATGATTTTAGGAACGTTTCGGTTATTAACCTATCTCTTCCACCTGACCTGAACAAACATGTGTCCCACTTAACAAAGGGTATATTAAAATTGCCTCCCACGGTCAATATGTGTCCCTGAAATGTTTGAGAAATACTATTCGGTGACTGTCTAAAATACTTAGCGTTATCTAATCCAGAATCCGGAGGTTGATAAAATGACTCTACTATGAACTTTAAATTTCTGCCAATTTTTACCTTCACCCATATTAACTCGCAGAAATTTTTTGTTTCAGTTACTACAGAGCAGTTGACAGTTTTATTAACGATCACAAACACACCTCTGCCCATTGAGGTAGTTCTGTCTTTATGAAAAACATTGAATTGAAGGGCAAATAGTTCACTAGATTCAACATCTGGCGTCAACCAGCTCTTGGTTCCTAGTATTATATTGACACAATTAGTCACAACTGCAGCATGGAAATTGGCTACTTTCCCTCTAATACTTGGACAATTTAGGACCATTATCATTTGTTGCTTTGTATCGGTATTTGCAGAGTCGAAATTCGCATTTTTCCTATTTGAATTCCGAAGGAAAACAACTGAATTATTTAGAGCTGTAAAATCTGAATTATTCACGCCATCACTACCTGAACCAAGCTCTAGATTATCGGCACATCATCTTCATTGAAATGAAGGATCCTCGAGCCTCATGGTGTTCCTAAAAAATAATTGATATCAAGATGGTTCCATATGTACGCAGCAACCTTGGTCGCCATTCTCTGTGTGTAGTGGACACCCGACCTGTCAAATGCTTCCTAGCTAGCAGCTATCATCAGTCGAAGGTCGATGAAGCACCAGTTGTTTCTGTGACACAGCTCCTGCAAACTAGAATTCAAATTAAAAATCTTCCACCATACAGCTTCCCCACAACCGATGCTTGGCACAACACTACAAATGGAGAACTGCAATGATATCAAATTTTCCCACGCAGCTTCATACACCTTCTGGCCCAACTAGTACATGGATTTAACTATATCTGCAACAGAAACATTACATGAGTCATTAGTACCGACGTGCACAGCTACTCTTAACTGACGGCTCGATTCTCTAATCGCTTTTGGAATGGCCTCCATAACACATGGAACAGTTATTGAAAGATAAACAGAATGAGCGTTAGTATGAGGGTCTGGCTAGTTCTCGTAGCGGTTTATCCAGGATGTCGTACGTTGAAGCAGCCAATGGCCAGTAATCGTTTTACTGGCATCACTCGTGGTCTGTGGAAAAATCATCCCTGCTGGGCTTCTGGGCGGTTCACACCTACATCTTCAGCCTCCTGCAAAACTGAAAAGCATTTTCCTGTTGGTTATTTTGGAATTGTGACGCCTATCTCAAATCCACATGACGCCAGGCGTTTTCTGCAACAGGTACTTGACAATCCACACTTGCCGGTTCCATTTTGCTAGGCTCCATAAATTCTTTGACCCGCTGCTGCTCCTCGTCCAGGATGTTCCATACATGTGCATGAAGAGATGCCATAGTGGTAAGAATCTCTTCAAGTGCCAGATGCTTACTGGAACACATTGCACAAGCTATGTCTCCTGAAACAGTCAAAAATGGATTTATAAATCAAACAAAAATCGGCGACTGCGGCTAACGGCTGTTGAAGCTCAGCTGGAAATATTCAAAGACAAAAACCAAAGCTATCTAGCACACTTAAAATCAAACCCGAAAGTCGGCAACTGCTGCTAACGGCTGCTGAACGTTAACTAGCAAATTTACTACCTACACAGGAAATATTCAAAGGAAAAAACAAAAGCTATTTAGCACACTTTAAATCAAACTCAAAAGTTGGCAGCTGCTGCTAACGGCTACTGAAGCTCTTTAATCGTAATACCTGTGGAAATCAATGTGGTGAAATTACTACATTTTGAGATTTCGACATTTAGTTTTTATGTTTCCTTATGACATCAATTTAATTGTCACTTGAAAGTTACTTTATTTTTTAAGATTCTGTTTATATTGTTTATTTACTGTATTGAATATTTTTAATGTAGCCTATACTGGTATCCCGGCCCAACACGATCACATTCCCGGAAGAAGAGATGGAGCTGGACAACTGATAGATGGCGCTAGCAACAGGCCAACTAGCGCCACCGCATAGCAGAGGTTCCACCGTAACCAATCAGAAGTGACTTGCCTAGTATAAATACAGCCGTACGGTCCCACTTAGGACAGTGCTGTGTTCACTGCTATCCAGTATCGTTACCATCTCTTGCGCATATCATCTCGGACTTTGATCATCGTGCGTCTCGGTTCATGTTCGGTTACTCCATTGGACTCAGTGAATCGCATATCGGACTTTGATCATGGCACGTTGTGGTTTACTTCTGGTTACCTCTCTTGGACTCTGTACATTGCATATTGGGCTGATCAGTACGCGTCTTGGTTTACAATCGGTTTCTTCTTTGGACTCTGTACATCTCATCTTGTACTTTGGGTCGGTCCGCTCGCGATCATCTCATGGTGTTCACCTGTCCGCTGTGTGACATTTTGGCCATCCTTTATTTATTTAGGAAAGCTTATTCACTCATAACAACTTCAAACAACCTCTGCCTGTCAACATGTAAGTAACTTCTAAAAACATATGTCAAGGGCACAACCCTGCATAGAAGTGAATCACGGGTTATCGGGATGGCGGAAAGGAAATGAAAGAAGGCATTTGATGTCTAGTGGTATTATGGGCAAATGCTGATGGTAAGCTGGATGGATTATATCGCTAATAAGTGTTCCTGAGGAACAATGATTCTGGAAGAACTTACAGAAAAGAAGAGACTAGATTATAACCTATGTTTTTCATCTTAATGGTTTTCTCAAGGTAATTATTGAAGGAAAAGTAGAAGGAACAAACCACAGAGGAAGAGGACAATTAAGCTATATGAAACAATGCCATGTAGAATTAAAAAGGAATGCAGAAAAACATGATACATGGAGAATCCCTACCTAAAATTGATAACTAAAAGAAGTATTCATCTCTAGGTACAAGTTGATAGTTGTCTTGAAGCCACACATTTACACATGCAGGAAACACAGTGCTTTCAGGTTTCAACTTATGTGTGTCAAGGCTGTGCAACAACAGAGTCCACGGGCGTACAATATAAAACCGTTTTCCTTCACATTGTCATTCTGATTCTAGCAGATATATTCAAGTAGTGAAGATGCAGTGTCTGTGAAGTAGTCCCTACTTTGCTGAATAAGAGGAAAATGCAGATCCGGATTAACCATGTAGCAGGAGGTAGCAAATGCTACGGGCCTTAAGCCTCCTAGAGGCACCTAGGCCAGATGGGCGACCTTTTTTTAGCTTTACAATTTTCACACGGACGGCAAAAATCAAGGGCCTCTTCTTCACATTAACAAAAGCTACTGTCGTGTTGCATTAATTATTTAAGATCTTCATTATAGGTACAGCAAAGATTATAACTACATTTCTACTCATCAAAGGTAAGCATTAAAATAGAAATACTATTAATGATCACACCCATTAGGAATAGCTCTTATTAGCCATCCACACAGTTTTCCATTCTGTCAGTAAGGGGTTAGCGGACTTCGTAGTATTTCTAAGTACAAATATGATATCCAGAAATGGGACCTAACATATTATGTGTTTAAGTGTTGTATGTTTTGTATCTTCAGTTGAATAAAATATAACTCCAGTGGAATAAAATATGCCTCCACTTTAAGCCCCCAAACTGTCCTTGCCCTAACATATAAGCATTATAAAACAAGCCTCTTAAATTACAGACTTAGTAGCCTTTATGGACATTATGAACTGAGTGATCTCCACACCCATAAAATTGAGAAAGAATTAAGTTACACTGGAGGCAGGGAGTGTCATGTGCTTGGGTGGGTGGGCAAGCAATGTATGTGACTAACATTTCACATTATCCTCAAACCATTAACCATTTACCTGCTTCTGTAGCATATGCAACTCTTTGTCTCACATATTGTTGCTATGGATTGTAAGGGGGACCAATAAATCCCTGTAATATTTTCTAGTAATGCCAGCGAAATTAGTTCACTGAGAAATGTAGCGAGTCGATGCTCTGAGGTGAACATGAGACTTGCATGATAACAGATCAGCAGTTGTGCAAGTGCACCTGTACTCGCTTCTTGCAATCAGTCGCCAGGAGTACGCAAAACTATACTCGTGTAGGAAAGCACTACCAATAGTATTACTTTCGGTATCCCGTTTCAGCCGGAACCTTCCAAATTCGAGATAGCAGGGTAGCAGAATGTAGAATATAATGCAATAAACTGGAACTTGTAGCTACTGTTTCCACTACGCAAAACCTTCTAATCTGTATCAGACCAACAACATTCAGATCACAAAGAATTCTTAGCAGCCTATTTTCAATATATAACGTCTTTAACAGATGCTGGTTGCCTCCAACAGCTAATTGTCTACGCCGTTTTGGCAATTCTGCATTATTTAAAGACTGCATGGTGTCGGCAAAACAGAAGATTGTTATCCTCATAAAGAAGAAACATCAAGAAGAAGTCAGATCAGACAGGCTAGTCCTACCATGCCAATAGACAATTTATCAATAGCCACTCGGCCATGCCACGAACTCTGGTGTCATCTGCTGGACTCAAACCCTGCACCACACACACCACATAGTTCCACTACTGTGCAGATAAAAAAAAACTGTCTGGTTTGCTAAATTTAGCACATGATACATATGTATAATTGTCTATATCCATATCTAGATCTAAATCTCACAATTCTAAGGCTGGGCACACATTAACAGGCAGGTGGGGCAGCACAGTTTCTATCAAGGTAATTCACTGAATTTCGTTGATTATTTCAGTGGCACCCAATGATTAAAATAATCGATGAAAATCCACAATAAAAAATATTTTAAGGTGTAGGAGAAATTATTAATTTTGATATATTAACCTTTTTTTATCAATTTATAAGGAATTACCTTGATTGGATTTGTTTTGCATTTACAAACATCAAAATATTAATGTTTCACAATTTTATCATTTATTGAAAAGATTACCAGACAGTTTTTAGACAGTAAAAAAATCACTATATTCTCGATTACAAAAAACATTTAGGACATGTGAGTTTTTAATTTAAAAAAAAAAAGAGCGCCACCTCAGCTAAGAGTTACCAGAAATGAGGCAATGCATCGTTAGTTTTGATACGATATTTACCCTGATTTTTCCTGGTCGCTTAGCAGCGCGGGTTCCTTCATTCGCCGTTCACTTATGTAAAATGGAAATTTTACCATCAAACACTGACACACTTTTTCATGAATCACTGCACTGAATGTCGCGTTGGAGAGTCTCCCCCCGCCTCTCAACGTGCCAAGTCAGACCTCCGCTGATCCCCGCGCAGTACAGATATGCAAGTACTCCACTCGTACTTGCGTTGTAGCAGTGGCAGCCGGATTTAGTTGCTCAGGTAGTGGCAACAATAAAATGTTTCCAGTGGCGGATCCAGGATTTTGGTTTGGGGGGGAGGGGGCTTGACTTGGAAGAGGAGGGGTTCGCTGACAGAAACCTCATTGTTCCAGATTGCTGACGTTATAAGAACAGTAGAGAGGGAGAGAGAAACAAAAGAAGGTTCCCAAAATCCATGCCGGGGGGGGGGGGGGGGGCCTTGCCACAGAATGACTGAATGTTTCGACGGTCATCATTGAAGTGAAAGGTGCCTGAAAAACAGCTCAGAGTAAGAATCTCACAATTCAAAGATTGGTAACGGTGAAAGTCTCATTAGTTGCAGTTACTGCCAGATTAAAGAAATGATTTTGAAATTAATCAATGATAAATGTTTTAAATTGACCAAACAATAAACATTTAGTGATTAGCTAAAACCCGACAAGTTGGATCTACAAGCAGTGCTGGATTACCCAAAAGGCAGGACTAGGCAGTAGCCTGGAGCCCCTGATTTTTTAAGGCCCCCTGGAAGTTCATTTTATTCACTAAATAAAAATAATAAAAAATAAAATTATTCAGAACAAAACAATCAAATTATTATGAAAAAGCATGGAAATTAATTTTTTTGTTTCATTGTAGTGTACGATAAATAAAAGTAATTTTCAAAATATAATATATCGTAAAATTCGTTTGTTAACTGAAGAAACAAATATGATAATTCTATTAGTCATGTACAAAACCTTTTCTTTGTACTTATAAAATACAGATGATTATTTTAAAAATCAGAGGGAATCAAAATTTTTTAGAGTGCCTAGGGCCCCATACTTTCTTATCCGGCACTGCCTTCGATAACCACCACGACAGAGCAAAACATTTCGCTTGAGAATCGTTGCCTTTTACCTGCATTCACAAACTTATGTAATTCGCCTTCAGTGAATCTAAGAAAAAAAACAATATTGCCTGCTCGCATTGTCAAAGCTTCTATGGCAGCGTATCCAAATCTTTTTCAAACCGGGAACCAGTAAATTTTCAAAAATAATGCTGTGGGCCTCTAACTCACACAGGCCTGTTTATTATTATTATTATTATTTCTTTTTTTTCGTTTCAGCGACTATGGGCGACGATTACGCAACTTCATTTTCCTCTCTGAGTTTACTTCCTCCGCCGCCAGTTACCTCCGCAAATTTTCCACTGTCTTTAATGTCTTCCACCCTGGGCCTAATTTTATTTTCCATATTGTTATTATTAAAATCTCTGACATGTACCATTATAACATAATAAATCTAAAACCACGTTTTGAATCCTATGGAAATGCAGATATAAAACTGGATGTGAACTATTAAAAGCTAATTACATCTTAATCAGAATAAAAATAGATAAATAATAATGTTACTACAGGCTGGACGCTACACTATACCACCGGCCTACACGCATAAACCAAAATAAAAGACGCTAGACAGTATTCCTTTTATTTTTATTTCCTTCACCATCCGCGTTACCAATCTTATCACCTACCACGGTTCCTCATACTCACTTATAACCCTTAGTAAACCGTCATTTAATTAATCTCTAGACACCATATGGAAATGAATAGTGTTGTAAAAAAAAAAACAATTATTTTTCTGGCTTGAAAAAAAACACGAAAAAAAACTTTGAAAAAAAAACATGTTTTTTTTCTGGAACACGTTTTTATTCACAACTACTAAATCTCAAATTTGTAAGGCAGTTATTGTTTAAAATGACTGTTTTAGAGTTTATTCTAAGTACTTATCTTAGTTTAAAATCTACTATATTTTTCTGGTTCAGTAGGGAAAAAAATTACGAAAATATTGGCAAAATTGACTGAAATTTTCTTTATAAACGGGGATTTCCCGAAGAGACTAGGTTGCGCGAGAAGGAATCCCCATTCCCCATTGTTTGGATTGATACTTGCTATTTGAAATAGTGCTGCCAGCCCTACAAAATTACCTACAGATATTTTTAAAAAATTAGGAATTTAAAATTTATCCACAGTTTTTTGCCTTATTGGGCTTTCCTTATATTCGTATACTTGTTAACTCTCAGAGTATAGTGGTACTGACTCATTAAATTGTCAGTAAGGGAGCGTGCATAAACCACATAGCTGCATTTTGGCCTCCTGTGAACCCCCACGTAGCCCTACGTTGCTTTTGCCCCCCCCCCCCCCCGCTCACGAAGCACGTAGCTTTCTTCCGTTTTGATTCCAGAAGACATTTTGTACTGTTTTCTCTTGTCAGACTATTGTCAATTACATACGGATATAATTAACTGAGGGAAATAAATACTCACATGCTGTTGTGAGTTCAGTTCCTCATTTTAACTGTGAAAAATGTTACGAAAGGAAAGTTACGTGGCCTGGCTCAGAACCCCTCCCCCTCTCCCCACGTAGCCCAGCGTAGCCTTCCAGCTAACCCCTCCTCCCTCTGGACCGAGCCACGTAGTTTGTGAACGGTCCCTAATTATGAATCGTTTCCTTGCAACCGTTGGTGTAAACAAACGATTGAAAAGAAATAAATCTCCTATTTTGTATGATAATAGATTTTAATTGAAACTTAAAAGACCGTAATACAGAACTATCGGTGCAGTCTTTATGCACAGTGTGTACTTTGCTCACAATTTAAAATTGCAATCACAAAATCTTTTGCGTACAATACAAGAACAACCAGTAAAAGAAAATTTAACTATTTCTAAAGTTATGGATCTAGAGGAGACAGAAGAAGAGACAGAAAATTCCGACACCGACCGAACTAGTGTTGGTAGTGCTGATACTAGTGAATGTGGTACTGACATAGAGGATGAATAAAATTATGTTCCCTATATAGATACACTTATGAATCATTATGTGAGACATTATATGATTCAGTAAGACTTAATACACACTTGTAAAATGGAAGTTCTTTAAATAAAACTATAATTTATCAAATATATTGTTTTCTGAAAAAAAAAAAAATTAGAAAAAAAACACGGGTGCTAGGTTTTTTTTCGTGTTTTTTTTTCACAAAGCTGAAAAAAAATTTTTTTTTCATTTTGCAACACTAGAAATGAATAGACTGTTTCTACAACAGTCTATTCGTTTAATTTAAATTAAATTAAATGAATAGACTGTAGTAGAAACAGTGCTGTTCTATCCAGGAAATGCCACATTTTTGCCCGGTTATTGCAATATTCAAGGCTTTTAAAAGTTGGGTATACAGCCTTATACAGTACGGATATGGTATCAAAGTTTAGGATATTCTGCCTTTGGAACTCCTGAACTAAGTTCGCGAACTACCAGTAATCTGCGAACCACAGGTTGAAGCACTGTTCCAGTGTATATTTAGTTGAATGCTACAAAAATGGTAGCAGCTGCTGCACTCTACAGGCAGTATTACTAACTTTATCGAGCTGTAGCGTGTGACAGAACAGAGTTGTCTCCATTCGCCATTAACAAAGCGAACACTTAACGTTGAATATTCCCACGAAAACGCTAGAGCGCATGCGCGATCTGTGCCATCCGAAAATTGTCTCCACGACAGCGAAACAGTTCACTGATGTGGCCAACATATGGAGTTCAATACTTTCCCTAGCTGTCATAAGTTATCATAGAGTAAAGAATGTCTCATTTACATAAAAAAAATTCTTTCACTGCATTTATTTTTTTAATTTATTTATTCTTGATTAGAGGTGGACATGTCACAGTGTCACTAAGTCTAGAGCCGCCACTACGTTGTAGGACCAGCCTGTACGCTGCGCGCACTCGTCGCGTCAGACTACAGTACCAGTCGCCACTCGACTGTCCATTTCTTCCTCCAGATGTCCAGCGCGCCGTATGTTGGCAGAAGAAAAATACCACCTTAAATTCTGTTTCGCACAGCCACACAAAACTTTCCGTTGCTTGATTCCTTTCACAAGTGTTAGATGGCTAAAATATGCCAACCCACGTTTGCATTCAATAGCTGCGTCCAGGCGACAAGCAAAACAAACCCCCCTGCTGCATCAAACACTTAGCTAACCAGGGGACAATCACACAGCTCTGGGTCTGGGTGTCTACCTGCTGCCCAAGTTCCTCGTCACTGCCTCGCAGCTACGAACAAAATGGTGCTTTTTCTTGGGAATAGATGAAATTATCAAGTTTTATTCAATTCACTATGTACCACCACCTACCAATCAGGTAATCTGAGACTTACAGTAATTTGAGAGAGGAAGAAAAGTATTACAAACGGTCCTGCTCACAAAGTCCTAAATTTGGATCAATTTCCCCGCTTTTTATGCGGATGATTTAACATCACAAATGAGCCAACAGCTATGTTTTGAGGCTTCACTCTCTTGTCATATTGTCTCTTCTGTATTTCAAAGGCCTTGGCATTATTTTCATTTACGCTGTTCCAGATTCGTTGGAGATTGTGGGCCAAAATGCGAACTTCCAGATCGCTTATCTCCTTACTCAGGGGGAATAGAGAGAAGGGCGGGTTCATCTCCCTATCGTATACTGTCTTTAAAGGCGTCTGGTTCGTCGAAGAGTGCATCCTGCAATTATACGCAGAGACAACATAGGGCAAGATGGACGACCAATTACTATGTGACTTGTTCATATAGCAGCTGAGTGATCTAGTGATGGTTCTCATGGAGGAATCTTCCTTCCTCCATGATGGTTCTACATACGCGCTCGCATCTCTCATTGCATTCTGGCCACATTGCTGTGGTTCTTAGCTTTTCTAAAACCAGGAGTTTACATACTTGCGTGAATAACGCTGACATATAAATACTTCCCCTGTCCGAAATTAGAGCCGGTGGGATTCCATATTAAGCACCCAGTGGGATAATGAAGGCTTTAGCCACCGTCTCTGCCAGTTAGTTGGGCCAAGGCAGCCTAACCAGTTACCCGGAGAAAACTTCAATGATCGATAATATGTAGCAATGGCCCGCCTCACTCTGGTTGTCGGGCCCCATTATATCCAATTGGACACACTCAAATGGGGACTTCGTCTCCGGCAAGGGTTGAAGCTTCTCCCTAGTACGGGATCCCCTCGTACGCTCGCTGCAAATTAAACGCTTTATATATTGTTCTTAATGCCCTACCCACGTGTAGGCCAACAGAATTCCTTCGCTATGCTGCGATTCGCGCTCTTCCAATTCATGTGGCTACCGAACAGGCCTGCCATGGTGGAGTTTAATATCAGTTTCCCGGAGGGACTGTGGCATCACTACGCGTGCTCCTCGTTTCGTGAACCGGCGTAAGCAGGTCCTCCTTAACGACGAACAGTTTATCACAATCCGGACTTTTTCCCTGCTCAGTAGGTAACTGGACAAATGTGGGCATCTCTGGCGCGATCATTACCTCAATTTTGTGACACAACCCCGTCAGCATTCCCGTGGTAGCATCTGGGTTTATGGTGATCCATATAATCATACTAAGACAGCTGTAACGCCCAACGCGTCAGCTGGCAAGATGGGTCTTTAAGCGTCAGCAGCCAACGAAATGCAGAAATGTCGGCGATGATTTCAAACTTGTTACCAAGTAGATAGCAACGAAAATATTTATTTCCCAGACCACAACCAATAATTCCCGTTTTGTGGTGTTGTTTCGGTGGGATTTAACTTCCATGTCGCGTAGCAAATAGGTATTTTCTTTCCCATCTACTATTTGCAACTAAACCACGCCCACAGCTGTGTTTGACGCATCTGCGGCCGATAGAGAAGGCCTCGTTAAGTCTTGGTAGTTTATGAAAGGTCGGGTAGTTAGTATTTCCTTGACCTTTCTATCGCTGTTTACACTCGTAGTTCCGTTCAAACTTGCACCCTTATTGCAAGAGACTAAGTGAGGGGCTTCGCCTTCTCCACGTAGTTTTTGATAAATTTGCAGTAATAGTTCAGAAACTTAAGAAGGGCTGCTATTTCTCATTTGTGGGTATTGGGGAAGTCTCTCCCGTTGAGATAAGCCGTGGGTAGGGTTTATTACCCCCTGCGAGATTAGGTGACCCAAATACTCCAGTTTGGCAGGACAAAAAGACATTTTTTAACTGAGAGAGTTATTATAAGCCATTCGCAGCCTCTCAAAGACATTCCAAAAATTTTCGACGTGCTCGTCGAATCACTTAGAGAACGCTATAACAAACAGACGAACACTGGGTACTTTACACCTCTGAGAATGGAGTCCATCAAGTGCTGAAAGGGAGTTTTTTTTAATCCAAAAAGCATTTTTCGAAACTCGTAATGTCTATTAGGTGCAATGAAATCCGTTTTAGCAATGTGTTCCTGGTATACTCGGACCTGGTGGTAACCGAAACGGAAGTATATGGTAGAGAAAAATTAGTCTAGCGTTTCCGCATTTGAGGGCAATAGATAGAGATCTTATGTTTTTACCGAATTTAGAGCTCTATTAACAACACAATAATCTCTACCGTCGCCCCGCATAGGTACTAACACGACAGGGGTCAACCATATAGAATAAGAATTTTGGATAATACCATCTTTCAACTGCGGGTCTATGAAATCATCAATTACTTTTCTCTGATAAAAGGGCATTCGATATGTCCTTTTTAAAAATGGGTTTAGTCTGACCCGTCAAAATATTGTGCTCGACCACATCAGTGGTCGGTGGAGCCTGATTTGGCTGGAACAAAGTCATGTATTCCTCCATAATTCCAACATCTGAATCTCCTGTTTACTAGGTAGGTGCTCCAATTTATTTCTAAAATCAACTATGGTTTCCACATTATTAGTTAGAACTTGTTTAGTTCTGTCATCCCTTACTACCTCATCAGCAAGCTTGACACAGTAATCTACCTCCTCATGTTCTAATTTAGATTCATATGCTATACTAAAGCCACGGAATATTTCTACATCACAGATGGTAAAATTCTCCACCAACATTGGAGTACTTCTCTTACCATCTATTACTTGGATCTTGCAAATACTCCTCTTAATTTAAATTCTCCTTTGATCCAGAATATAAGCATCTAGAGATGAGTCAACTAAGATGACCGACTTGTGACCAGTGAATACATTAACGTAGGATTCTGATTTCGAATGAAATATTTGAATGCGAAATACTATTATGTAGAGTTACAGAAGAAAAATAATGTAATATATATACGAAAATACACCTCAATAATTTGTGACCCTGTTCTGCCTTGTCACTGGGCATGATTGTCCAATGAAATTGGAATTGCAGGTCTGACTTTATATTGCTTTTTGGTTCTGATAAGAGCCTGGCTCCAAAAGTGTCTTTGGTTCAAAAAGGAACTGATTGAGCATGAAGGTGTTCCTATAGAAGAGCTGTGTGGAGTGATTCCTGATGATTGAATAAATTAATTTTTAATTAAATGGGTATTGTGTAATCGTAAGTTTTCCCGGCGGATCAGATGTTTGAAGATCTCTCGGGCGTTCAGCCGGGTCATTGTTCGCATATTGTCACAATGAACTATGTAAATTCTTCTGGAAATTATTCCTCCACAGGAATTCATCCAAATATGTATGAAAGATTGTATCCGACGTGACGTATTGTTAACTAACTTTCTTTTTGATCCGTGACCACAAAATTTCAACACTTTGTGTGTATGTGAGATCGAAGGCTTTCACGGCGTATCGATGAAATGTAGTCTTCACGGGTTTTCCGCCGTATGTTGTTGAAATGCGACAACGAGCTTTTGGCGACTGACTCTGCCGCCATCTTCAGGTTGGATGTTGTGCAGGGAGAACCAGCGCTGCACTGGCGATGTCTGGCCTCCGCGCGCCCTTATTAGGCCTGGCCTCTCCCCTCCACTCGCTCCCTCCCGTGGCTGCCGTCTTGCGCTCGTCGTTGATTGGCTGGCGGAGCGACTGTCCTGCCAACGCCAGCAAACCGGAAACATTACCCGGCGGCGCCTCACTACCGCTCTGATTGCAGGGTGAATGTGGGCGATGACATGCAAACTGTGGCCCAACTAAAGAGACCAGGAACAAATATAGCAATGCCGCTGTTTCTGGTCGTCGCTCCTGACACACCAGATAACAGAAGACTGTTCGAGGTGGAGTACCTATGTCATATAAGAATTAAAACTGAGACACTCAAGGCGACTTCCGGCCCCCCTCAATGCTTCAACTGTCAATTGTATGGCCATATCGCCAAAAACTGTAAAATGAAACCTGTATGTGTTAAATGCGCCGGAGCCCACGACTCCAACGAATGTACAACACAGAAAAATCGCGATGCAGCTAAATGTGGTAACTGCGGAGGTAATCATGTCGCCAATTATAAAGGCTGCATCGATTATAAGCTAGCTCGTGATCGACTCAGAGGCACCAAAGCAACGCAGCAGAATCTAGAGAGTAAAGAACTAAAGTCCAACAGTCCAACTGCTGTGGAAAAATCACGAAAATCAAATCAACAGCAACTGCTACACAGCAAAGAGAAAATGATGGATAAAGCTGACAAGAAAAAGAACTTGCTTGAGGCAAATTCAACAACTGCCACCAGAGGAGCTGGAAAGAGCAACTCCTCCCAACATACTACCACCAAACCAACAGAGGAACCTGCAAGCGCAGCCACCCCTGCACCTCCAGTCGTAACAGAAAACTCTTCAGCTCCGGTACTATGTCCAGCAGCACCTAGGAAGCGCACTCGCCGCCGCAACCGTCCCCCTGGTGAACACGCACAGAACGCAGGCCCCTGCGAACATACGCAATATGCCGGTCTCGACAGGCTCTACAATAGCATTGACAAAATCCTCAATATCCTTATGTGCCTCATCGAAAAGATGAACCGCCTGCCTGCAGAAATCCAGGCAGCAGTTACGTCAGCCTCAGCTATCACCTCAAGTGCTAACCTACCTAACAATGGATAGAAGGCATCACATACACTGCGTCTCCATATGCGTATGGAATGCAAACGGGCTTTATCCTCAACTTACAGAATTTAGACAATTCATTGCACAGCACAATATTGACTTATGCCTCGTCTGTGAGACCCACCTTAAACCAGGACTACGTGCGTCGATTGCAAATTATGACTGCTATAGAACAGACCGACTCACAGCCAGAGGCGGAGTTGCAATCTACATAAAAAAGGGCCTACCTCACCACGAAACTCCTCTTCCGGCGCTGCAAAACATAGAAGCAGTCGCCATAGAATTAAACCTTAACAATCAGACCTACAACGTCATTTCTGCCTACCGACCTCCCAGACGAATGCCTCTGGATGCAGACTTAGAAGCACTGGCAGCACTGCGAGGCAAACTACTCCTAGGAGGAGACTTTAACGCTAAACATACAGACTGGCTCTGTCATAACACTAACCAGGCGGGAATTGTCATCAGAAGAATCATAAATCGACATAACATGTGTGCTATGGGCTCCCGACGAACCCACGCACTATCCTTACAACGGTGGTCGGCCTGACATCCTTGACGTGCTCATTACTAAGAACTTCAACGGGTTCATCTCAGCATCCACTGTGGATGAACTATCATCAGACCACTTACCAGTTATATTTCAAGTCAGTATAGGCCAGTGGCAACCAGATGATAGGCTAAATCCCATAATTGATCACAAGTTCACCAACTGGAGGATGTATAAGAATCTTATAACTGAAGCACTAGCGGACCACCCTGCAGACAACAATCCGGAAACAGCGCTGGAGACTTTTGAAAGTGCAGTCTTAAACGCCATCACAGCCTCCACTTTGAAGCACAAGAAAAAAGACAAATCGCTCCAGCTCCCACCTCACCTGTTAGCAGCGATTCGACATAAAAATCGAGTCGCAAAGGAGTGGAGGATCACTAGGAACCCCAATACCAGGAAATTACTCAATCGTCTTCAAAGAGAATTGAAAGTGTCTTTAACTGAACATCGAAATCGTGAATGGGAGGCCAGACTTTCAATGCTGCGAATGGACGACGGCTCGCTGTGGTCACAGACCAGATGGTTTACTAAAAAGAAAAGTCGAATTCCACCTCTACTTGGAGATCAGGGATACACATATCGCCCTGAAGACAAAGCCAACGCTCTAGCTAAAGCCTTCGAACAAAACTTTCAACCAGCACCCGGCGACCCCGATCTTATCGACGAAGTCAACAATCGACTGAGGGTTTTCCTTGAAGCTGATGACGAAGACGAACACAACATCGAGCACTTTACCCCTCAAGAAGTTTTCACCTGTGTGACCAGCCTAAACCCAAGAAAAGCCCCAGGCCACGACAGAATCAGTAACATCTGTTTGAGAAACCTGCCTCCAGCGGCAATTAACCACCTCACTATGCTGTTCAATACAATTGTAGACACGAAGAACTTTCCCACCCGGTGGAAACAGGCCGTAGTCGTAGCTATCCATAAGAGTGGGAAAAACCCCTCTCTACCTCAAAATTACCGGCCCATACGTCTGTTACCATCTATCAGCAAGGTGTTTGAGCGTCTGCTCCTCAAACGCCTAAACCTGTATATCGAGCGACAGAGTATTCTTCCAGACCATCAATTTGGGTTCCGTCAGGGACACTCAACCGCCCAGCAACTGATGAGGGTGGTTGAGACCGCCACGACGGCCTTCAACCATAAAGAATACTGTGGACTTGTGCTACTAGATATCTCCCGGGCATTTGACTCGGTATGGCACTCCGGACTGCTACTACGACTCTACGAATTGGGACTCCCGGGACAGCTTGTCAAATTGATAAAATCATACCTGGAAAACCGCTATTTCAAAGTCAAAATTAGTAACGCCTATTCCACAAGGCGTTGCATTCAGGCAGGAGTACCACAAGGTTCGACCCTAGGACCTCTGCTATACTCCCTATATACAGCCAATGTACCTTCTCAAAACGGAATTCACACCGCCACATATGCTGATGATACAGCTTACTTCACTCGCTGCCGCAGTAAAGCTATCGTCACCCGTCGTCTGCAGGAGATACTGCAGAAGACTGAGGCCTGGGCGAGGAGGTGGCGTATCGGAATCAACCCAACGAAGACCCAAGCCATCTTAATAACTAAAAGGACAGGACCTCGACAGAGACCTCAATTGGATCAACAACTCACAATTCATAACAACTTAATCCCATGGTCAAACACTGTTCGCTACCTTGGAGTCCTGCTTGACTCCAGGTTGACCTGGAGGGCCCACATAAACGACCTCCGCAGAAGAGCTAGCGCGAGACTTCAAGCGTTGTACCCAGTGCTAAACAGGGACAGTAAGCTCTCCGCACCCTTAGGAGTACGGATCTACTGCACCTTAGTAAGACCAATACTTGAATATGCCTGTCCTGTGTGGGGATACACAGCAAAAACAAGTCTTGACCGACTTCAAATTATTCAAAATCGAGCGTTGAAGAGAGCACTTCATCTCGACTGCAGATTTCCCACAATTGCCCTTCATGAAGCCACAGGGCTACCAACTTTAAAACAACGTTTCAAGGATCTTGCCACCAAATTTTATAATACAGCCCATAAATCCAACAATCCACTAATCAAGAATCTGGGAAATTATCCGGTAGGAATAGGTCCACACATAGGACCTATCTCACTTGTACAATAAATCCCCAAATCATCTGAAAATAGCTACGCCAAACGTTAAGACAAATCTAACCTGAAGCAAGTATCCATCTACAAGACTAGGAGTAAATGTCGCAAGACAAACACTCCACCCTACTCTGCCCAAGGAGGGCAGTTAATGGCGTTGCTGCTGAATGTTTCAGAAGAGACAGAGCCGGCTTCCAAGCGTCACTGAGCCAAAGACCCGTGTCCCTGTTGACCATGTTGTTATTCAGCCGTATTTCTATTGCTTCTTTGATGACTGACTCCCAGTAGAAAGAACATTTGGCTAGTACCTTTACATTGCCGAAGTCCATATTGTGGCCGTTTTCAATAACATGCTGGGCGACTGCAGATTTATCTATCTGGAGCATGCGGATGTTGCGTTCATGTCCGGCCACCCGAGCCTTGATAGTCCGGATTGTCTGACCAATATAATTCTTGCCACACTGACATGGTATGCTGTAAACCCCTGGAGTCATCAATCCCAAGTCATCCTTCACGGGCCGGAGGTAGTCTCGTAACTTGGCATGAGGACGAAATATGCTCTTGATTCCATGTCGCGCCAGAATCCTGCCTATATTTCCCGAGATGTTACCTGAGTATGGAACGAAGGCCAGAGCCTCTGCTGGACATCCGGGTCTACCGGGCGTTTGTTTGTCTTTTTAATCGCCCGCTCAATTTCCCGATCAGAATAACCATTCCTCTTGAAAGTATTGAGCAGATGTTCAAGCTCGGACGGCAGGGAACCCGCGTCGGAGATTTTCCTTGCCCTGTGCACTAAAGTGTGGAGCACGGTGGTCTTCTGTGCTGGGTGGTGGAAACTCGTGGCGTGTAAATAGCGGTCCGTGTGTGTAGGTTTTATCTGGTTTCCGTCGGATCAGGATGTCCAGGAAAGGCAGGCTGCCATTCTTCTCCATCTCCATCGTGAAGCGGATATTTGGGTGGATTCTGTTGAGATTAGGAATCTATAAAGACTGTGAATGCCATGTGGCCAAATAACAAAAGTATCGTCCACACAGCGATAGAAGCAAGTCGGCTTAAGGCTGAAGCTTTTGATCGTCTTATCTTCAAATTCTTCCATGAACAGATCGGCAACCACATGTAACATGGAGAAGATTGGGGGGAAATACTCGAAGCGACTGACCAGCTTTTAACATATATGAAGCTGCGTCTGTGATTAAAACATCTTGTAACAATCACTCTACGATTCAGTAGACCATAGAAGTCACAGGGAAATGTTTACAAATCATGCAATTGTACAGAGGTTAATTTTCTCTAACATTTTGGTTGAAAGTAAATGAGGTTTTCCGGGTTCTTCTTGACATAATTTGCCCATTATAAAGTTCACTATGTATCGGCCACATGAATCGTTGTTTCATCTACCGATGTCCAGAAACAGTTCCCTCCTATGTCAGGCCTAATGTTGCAAACTGAAAAAAACAAAATGTTTTTTTGCAGCTTTGTGAAAAAAAACATGAAAAAAAACCTAGCACCCGTGTTTTTTTTCTAAATTTTTTTTTTTTTTCAGAAAACAATATATTTGATAAATTATAGTTTTATTTAAAGAACTTCCATTTTACAAGTGTGTTTTAAGTCTTACTGAATCATATAATGTCTCACATAATGATTCATAAGTGTATCTATATAGGGAACATAATTTTATTCATCCTCTATGTCAGTACCACATTCACTAGTATCAGCACTACCAACATTAGTTCGGTCGGTGTCGGAATTTCTGTCTCTTCTTCTGTCTCCTCTAGATCCATAACTTTAGAAATAGTTAAATTTTCTTTTACTGGTTGTTCTTGTATTGTACGCAAAAGATTTTGAGATTGCAATTTTAAACTGTGAGCAAAGTACACACTGTGCACAAAGACTGCACCGATAGTTCTGTATTACGGTCTTTTAAGTTTCAATTAAAATCTATTATCATACAAAATAGGAGATTTATTTCTTTTCAATCGTTTGTTTACACCAACGGTTGCAAGGAAACGATTCATAATTAGGGACTGTTCACAAACTACGTGGCTCGGTCCAGAGGGAGGAGGGGTTAGCTGGAAGGCTACGCTGGGCTACGTGGGGAGAGGGGGGGGGGGGTTCTGAGCCAGGCCACGTAACTTTCCTTTCGTAACATTTTTCACAGTTAAAATGAGGAACTGAATTCACAACAGCATGTGAGTATTTATTTCCCTCAGTTAATTATATCCGTATGTAATTGACAATAGTCTGACAAGAGAAAACAGTACAAAATGTCTTCTGGAATCAAAACGGAAGAAAGCTACGTGCTTCGTGAGCGGGGGGGGGGGGGGCAAAAGCAACGTAGGGCTACGTGGGGGTTCACAGGAGGCCAAAATGGAGCTATGTGGTTTATGCATGCTCCCTTACTGACAATTTAATGAGTCAGTACCACTATACTCTGAGAGTTAACAAGTATACGAATATAAGGAAAGCCCAATAAGGCAAAAAACTGTGGATAAATTTTAAATTCCTAATTTTTTAAAAATATCTGTAGGTAATTTTGTAGGGCTGTGTAAGGTATCCCTCGTTATATTTTCAATATTTCGTTTAGATCCGGTCAAGTTTGGGGTTAACTTCAGTACACGATACCACAGTTAAAATCGAGATAACCACACTTTTAGTACAATAAAGTGAATAAATAACACATAGCAACCATAAATAAGAAGTTTCAGGTAAAATATAAGCAATAAACTCACCTAAATGAGCGTAATAAGTAATAATCCATGAAGCAGAAAACACAGGTGTATTTACACCTCTATAGCACTAATATTTAACTAAATTAAACACTGTAAAACACTTTCATAATTAGAATTTCACCAGTTGATATGAAATTCACTAATAACTCGCAGCTCCAGACCTATTTAAAGTACTAAATATGGAATTTAATGCATCTCCACATGGGAGCTAGTCAATATTTAATTCCACCACATCCAAACAACTTCAAAGCTTTAAAAGTAAATATAACCAAGTAAAAATAACCAGCCAGTTAATATTTTGTAAGTTTCCGGTAACAAGCAACCAATAAATTGGAATATAAGTGAATAACAGTTAACCGGTAATGGCGACATAAAATCGAAACTTTAGAAATTAATAACTCAGAAACTAACATGTTTAGCGGACTAAAAACTTCTCTAAAGTGCTTAAAATAAATAAAGGTTCAATTTAAATTTAGCTTCAGGACACAACCGGCTTTAAATAAAAAGCAGAATATTTGGTTTCACAAAGGAAAAACAGGGAAACTTAGGAATTTCATAACTCCCGTTAGAATTAACCGATTTGGAAGATTTTTACACTGTTGAGCTCAGCAGAGGACAGAGAACGATTTAAAAATAATATTAACTTCAGATTTTAAGGTCTCGAGGGGAAGAATTTTTCCTATGACGTTTTATGACGTCAGTAGTACGCGACTCAAATATGCTTTTAAATTAACCAAACTCAAAAATTCATTTTCACTGGTCTGGAAGCTTTAAAACTTTAACTAAACATTTCACGACACTTGTCTCGTTACGCTCTTCATTCGGTGAATTTCTGGTAGTACATAGTTAACAGATTATTTTTACAGATAGACTATTGTTTCAGCCAGTAGGGCAGTTTGATAAAAGAGACAAGTCCGCCATGTTTCACTCACTCGGCCGGAACATCTCGTAGTGATAGCCTGTAATCTCTCGCGGAGCGAGTTTAACGGTAGCGCGGTGGATGTTGGGAACTCTGACGTAATGGCATGATAGGCTGGAAGCGAGTCTACAATGTGTCGGGCACGCTTAGCGGCAGCCATTTTCGAAATTTGAACAAACCTATCTTTTCGGACTAACAGTTTCTGGACATGTGAATTTCTAACTTTCGTTTTATTTTTGGGGGTTTAGTGCGGTTTTTGCTCTGATTCTCAACCTGTGATTTTTGGTGAACGATATATCCGATTGCCTGGCTAACTGTGAACTTGTATTATTTACGTGAAAATTTTGAGAATATAATTCAGTGATTCAACATGTGACTTTCATTTCTACAATAGTACCTTTCTTGCAGTAGGTTAAAACTGTAAGTGGCGACTGTGGTCTATTTTTAACAGTTAGCATAAAGGTAACAGAACTTTGCAGGACTTAGAATATTTTGGAAGACGATTGGTTCAGGTGAAGAAGCCGATCCCAACCCTACTATCGGCTAAACCCCTGACAGCTGGCAGCACTATTTCAAATAGCAAGTATCAATCCAAACAATGGGGAATGTGGATTCCTTCTCGCGCAACCTAGCCTCTTCGGGAAATCCCCGTTCATAAAGAAAATTTCAGTCAATTTTGCCAATATTTTCGTAATGTTTTTTTCCTATTGAACCAGAAAAATATAGTAGATTTTAAACTAAGATAAGTACTTAGAATAAACTCTAAAACAGTCATTTTAAACGATAACTGCCTTACAAATTTGAGATTTAGTAGTTGTGAAAAAAAACGTGTTCCAGAAAAAAACATGTTTTTTTTTTCAAAGTTTTTTTTCATGTTTTTTTTTTTTTCAAGCCAGAAAAAAACTGTTTTTTTTACAACACTAGTCAGGCCTAATTGAATCCAGGACAGAAGCGTATAGAGAAAGCAAATAATTTTTCCTGGTGGATTCATCCGGTATCCTTTGATTAACACAATATTTTTGAATATAAGCTCGAAGATCTGGATTATTCAATTTATGTAACGGGATGTTGCTGCATACAAAAGCCTTACAAAGGTCAGCAGAGAATGTATTAATTTCAGACCGTGATACCAGAGTTAAAAGTAACTGTTGCATTTTCCTACTTCCTACTCTTTTCTTTTGACCTGAGATGTACAGCTGTTTTAGAATGGTGTTCAAGTTGAAATTTTTTCTCGCATTTTATATTCTTCTCATATATTTGACAGTACACAACTTTACCGTCACTAGAATAGTCGCAATTGCCTGAAATCCACTGCTTAATTAAATTGATCTTGTGCATTTTTCTTTAGGCATTTTTGCAGTCAGATTAAACAAAACTATTCTTAGCACACGAACACTCCTGTCGACACAAACTTTGAGAGGCTACTGTTTTTGGAAAGGAATGTACAAGTGCCTATAAAAGTACACAACCCTGAGGTCTGGAATCCATGAATCTATTCCCAGGAAAACTGGTTCGTGCCGCAATTAGGGGAATATTCGGGAAAAGAAAACCGCTGGCCTTCCCGGTAGTTGTCGTAAGAACAAACACACTGGTGGATTACGAATATTCTCAGCGGAGGCAAATACTTGTGATTGTCGTCTCTTCAAACAAGAATTTGCCGCCCGAGGCAGTATAGAGCTAATCTTTTATTTTGCCGTCCCCCCTCCCCTCCCCTCCCCTCCCCCTGAATGTTGCCGCTCAGGGCAGTAGAGAAGGTTGCCGCCACACAAATTTGCCATTTACAGCACCTCCAAACATGTCACTGTGCGAGTTTGGATCAGGTAGAAAGTTCTCTACATGTGAATGCCAGTATAAGAAAATCCTGTTTACTCCAATAATTTGACAGACTTATTGCGGTGCCCAAGGATGTCCAACATACAGATACATTAAGCTACGTCCACACCAAAAGGAACACAGAGGAACATCATGTTGATTTTGCTTGTTCCTGCAACTTGTTCCCTCATGTTACCCAATGTTTCTCAGTATTTGTCAATGTTTATGTCAACAGAACCAAAAGTTCCTTGAAGTTGGCTGTTTCCAGAAGTAGCGGTAAAGATGAAAGGAAACAAAGCAACATTGGTAAACATTATCGTGTTTAAAATAGTTGTTAGTTTGGTGTGGACAGCTTGTTCCGTGTTTCTGTTACATCAGTTGTTGAAATCTCACAAAAATGTTCGAGTGAACGAGTGAAAATTTAATATATTTAATTGAATTATATAGAAATGCAGAGTGTTTGTGGAATCCATGTGATTCAAACTATAAAGATCGGCTTAAGAAACACGATTCGTGGGTGATATTAAGAAAAGCAACTAGTGCAGATTCGAAATAAGTACATCAAATATGTATATGAATCTCCAGTAGTTAGAAATCTTAAAGTCAGCAGCAAATGTTCCTTTGGAGATATTGCGGCTCTGTAGTTTGTATCAGAGACAATATAATGGTCTGTATTTTGTTTTCGAATAAACTGTTCAGTTTTAGAAAGTAGCCATTCTAAATCAGTGCTACTCTTTCGAATAAAGTTTTTGGTGTCCATCCTCAATATGTCCTGATAACAGATCGTCTTTTTTTTTAAAAAAAAAAAAAGAATCCATGAGGCGTTCAACTCCGTGTGTGGAAGCGCCTTTAAGGCGCGTCCACACCAGAGGAACACAGAGGTACTTCTTGTTGCTAAACTGTTGCAGTCTGTTTCTAGAAACAGAAACAGATCGCAACTTTCAGAAACATTCTGTCCACACCAGAAAACCTAATTTAGGAACAGTTTACTTGTGTTACTGTTTACGGTTGTTACCCGTCTACACCAAGAGCAACAATCTTTAGTTTTTTGTGCGAAATAAAAACGTTCTGTCACAATTATAATACAGTTAGTATATTATGATGTCGTGCGACAGTGATGTCATAAATTCGTTTTTAAAAAAAGACAATCTGTTATCAGGACTTATTGAGGATGGACACATCAAACACTTTATTCGAATGAGTAGCAATGATTTAGAATGACTAATTACTAAAACTGAACAGTTTATTCGAAAACAAAATACAAACTGCAGGGCCGCAATATTTCCAATGGAACGTTTGCTGCTGACTTCAAGATTTCTAGTTACTGGAGATTCATATACATCTTTGATGTGCTTATTTCGATTTCGAAACAATCAATATCCAAAATTGTGCCAGAAGTTTGTGATGCTATTATTTCAGTTCTTCAAGATCAAATACAGGTAAATTCAATTGTAACTTAATAACTGGTTCAAATTCATGAATTATTTTGCAATTTTATATTTTTATATGTTATTTCTAAACCCCAATGGTACATGAAAATTGCAAAAATGCTAAAGCATATGATGATACAAGTACCAAACAACAGTGGCAGCGAATTTTTTTAACTATAGAACATTCTTCAGTGAATACTCTTGGTGGTAGTAAACGTTAATTATGAGGTTATGTACATGAACGTTGGATCTCAATGGCGCATATCAGATGGTGGTGTATTTGCAAATACACTATTTACGATCTGATGGTCCTCTTCCTGATCGAACGGAATCAGTGCCCTATGTATTTTTGGGCGATGATGCTTTTCCATTATTTCCTAATCTGTTGAAACCTTATCACGGACACCAAGAAAAAGGATCATTGAAAAGAATATTTAACTATCGGCTTTCTAGGGCCAGATAAGTGTGAAATGTACTGGGAATTCTATCAACTCAATTCAGAGTATTAGGAAAACAATTACATCTCTCTCCTGAAAATGTAGAAAAAAATTGTAACTATATGTATACACAATTTCCTCAGGCGTAGAAATTCTTCAAGACAATTCTACATGCCGCCCAGTACATTTGATGCTGAAGACAATGATAATGGTGAATTAATACCAGGTATTTGGAGAAAAGACGTAAACGCAGGAACTGTATGTTTCCATTACAGAAACGAGCGTCTACTGAAGCAAAAATTATTCGACAGGAATTTGCTAACTATTTTGTGTCATCGGAAGGAATGGTTCCGTGGCAAACTGATATTTAAATAATGTTAAAATTGTGGTAAAAAATGAAGTAGAGATATACCTATTTCTATAGAAATAATAAAACTTTGTTTGAAGTTACTTGTCCATCACTAAATCCTTTTTCTGAACAATGACGCCCTTAATGCCTATGCGCAAGAAATTCCAAATATTTGTAAACAAACCATTTACTCTCAAAACTCAGTTTGTTTTAGTTCCCGATCTTTTTTTCTTTCTCTAAAAAACTGTGCAACTAAGTTTTTTACTTTTCGTTTTTCTTCACTTACGTCTGCACCAGTTGCTTTCCTTAACATCACCTACGAAATGTGTTTCTTTAGCCGATCTTTATAATCTGAATCACATGGGTTCCAGAAACACTTTGCACTTCTATATAATTGAATTCAATTTATTAAATTTTCATTCGTCCACTCTAACATTTTTGTGGGAGTACAACAACTGAGGTAACAGCAACACGGAACAAGCTGTCCACACCAAACTAAGAACAGTTTTAAACACGATAATGTTTACAAATGTTCCTTTGTTTCCTTTCATCTTTACCGCTACTTCTGGAAACAGTCAACATTAAGGAACTTTTGTTTCTGTTGACATAAACACTGAGAAATATTGAGAAACATTGGGTAACATGAGGGAACAAACTGAAGGAACAAGCAACATCAACAGTATGTTCCTCTGTGTTCCTTTTGGTGTGGACGTAGCTTTAGGCTTTTCAGTTTCCTCACAAGTATCGGATAATTGGTTATGAGATGAAATAAATGCTGAAATATGCACATATCCTTAGAATGTGCACTAAGCCTCAAAATAAGCATTTGCATATGCGCATATGCATTTAAAAAAAATCCAGGCCCTGTTTATGCCAAACATCTCATAACCCACTTCACTCAGCGTAGCACGCGAAGATGGTGGCATCAGTGAGGCCACGAACTTTCATCTCAGTGTAATTTTTTTGAAACTGTTGCACGCACGACCGCGGAGCCGTTTTTATAGACGACCCACTCACAGGGTATAAAGGTTTTGATTTAGAACAGACAAGGGAAAATACGTCATCTACAGCTCCAACTGCAAATTGGTAAGCTACACAAATAAGACTAGGAGAATCACAACAGATTTTCCAGCAGTCCACAAGGTACATACAACATTAGGTATTGCAGGCAGGAAATGACGTAGCGTGACGGTAAGGGAAGATTAAACAATGGCTCACTATAAATCGCAGGTTATTTGGTATCTAGGGAAATCCGAATCCAATACTGGGGAAAAACATCTGATTGGTACATGAAGTAATAGTAAACTTCTATACATTACTCCAAGAAGGACCTGCTATTTTTAGATGAAACAAATAGCTAGAAGCTACTCCTGGAATGCAAAAGGCTGATCCTTTAAAGATGTATAATACTTTAAAAACATATTTCGGGTGGACACAGGTTCGAATCCTGATTTCAGTTTTTGATTGTTTTTCGAAATCACTCGAGGGGAATGCCATAATGGTTCCTTCAAAATGCCATGGTCGAAACCATTTTCGTTCCTTGTTCCTAAATTTCTTCTTAATTTCTCAACTCAGTTAAACGTTGCACAAGGGTGATTGAAGTTACTTTAATAATAATTAAATACTACACCCTTTCCTATATTACAGATGAACATCGGTAAACTACAATTACAGACATATACAAAATGAACCTATCATTTCGGCTAGCAATGTGAAACTTACAATTTACAAATAAAAGCATGAATCAAAGAAATAACAAAGGCACGGCGATGGTTTAACAAACAAAAATTCATTGAAATAAATGCTCCAGCTAAACTCATTACTGTTCGAAAGATTGATATTCTTATTCACAAGTCTTTTTGTCAAGGCCGTTGGCAAGAGAGCTATTTGAATCTTAGTGCACAGTATCTGGTGTCATCTTAACGTATGAGACCGCACTGCGCGTTGTGTTGATTGTTTACTATCTGAAATTAGATTGTTTGCAGATGACATAATGCTGTATAAAAGAATCAAAACGATAGAGGATTGTAAACAGTTGCACGGTGATCTGGACAGGATATCTAGTTGGGTTGGTAAACATGGAATGAAGAAAAATGCAAAGAAGAGTCAGCTTATTAGATACACAAATATAAAACAATAGGTTAATTATGAATATAAGGTGGGGAAAGAATTGCTCGCTGAAGACTTGAAATGTAAATATCTTGGCAATACTTTTGATAACAAGCTTATCTGGGCAGGACACATTGGACAGGTGGTAGGAAAAGGTTTCAAAGTTCTGCACTTGTTGCAGAGAGTGATGAGGGGATGCACGAGAGAAGTAAAGGAATTGGGTTACAAAACTTTGGTTAGACCATTGCTCGAATATGGTAGTGTAGTATGGGATCCTCATTTTACGTATCAAATACAGGAGTTGGAGAGGGTGCAAAAAGGTCTGCTAGATTTGTTTCTGGAAATTATCGCAGAATGCAATCAGTGACGGATATGATAAAGGAGCTGGAATGGGATTCATTGCAAGACAGGAGGGTCGTGGGAGTGTACAGGGCATATACTGGCGATGAGGCATGGAAAGGTATTGCAATAGGTATGAAAAGTAGTTCATGGAAGGGAAAAGATGACCATGACCACAAGCTGGCACTCGATTTCACGCACAAGGGTGTGGGAAGATTTTCTTTTTTAGGTAAGGGTGTCAGGGATTGGAATGAGTTACCAAGAGAAATGATGAATAATTTACCGAAAACTTTGAAAGAATTTAAAGATAAAATTTGTAGAGGGCAAATGTAGGTGGGTGCACGATAGGGGAAGATGGGTGTGTAGGGAAATTGCCACTGGAGCCTGTGCTCCATTGCAATTAAATTAAATTAAATAGTTATTTCGTTTTTTTAGGTAAATGTTGTATAGTCAATATATCAACTTCTGTTTCAGTAGTTTACTTTCAACTAAATGGCAAAGGGAGACAATGTACTAGCTCACTACTGTTCCTATCAACTAGCCAATACGGGGATATCCATCGATGTTGTAGTGAATGTCAACAGAACATGTACGTGCATAGGGAGACAAGAATGCAAAGTACCTATTATATAAAAATAAAAATTGATGAAGCAATATAAACTTGCTTTCATATAGTCATAGAATATGCGCAAGCATTTCACACGTTTCTACTACAGTTTCGTCAAGTAGTTACAAGCGCCAAAATAATTGCTATGCAACTTTTGTACGATTGTAAATGTTTTGGAATCCCAGAACTGACCAAATAATACCACACAGATTCACCCTGCCCGTTAGGTAGAAACAGAGGCACTGAGATCTTTGTTGCCAAATGTGCTGAATCAAAACCAACTGCGAACCTTAAGAGCCATCAAAGGAGACCATCAGACATTTAGAAAAACAGATTTCAATCTTGAATATATTTTGAAGGGTATATGTCTACCTGAACTGATGACTTTACGAGGCCAACTCATTTAATGACTGGATTGGCCGATAATAATGTCTCTGTGGTACCGTCGTTTCTTCAAATGCGCCTAACAAAAAATCAAATAAAAGAATCTAAATGTCTTATAATTTCAAAATTTGGCATATATTACCTGGAGTCACCTTGGTGTAGACGGTAAGGTGTCCACTGCAGAAATTGTTGAGCATGAATTTTTTATTTTTTTTTATTTTGTTTCAACTTTAAAACAAATCTCATTACATTTAACAGATACAACAAATGCAATTTGGGTCAATGACTTCCAAATATGCCTCGCCAATATGCACTGAAATTTGGTTAGGAGGCGAATTGGTTTTCGTCGCGTACATTATTTTATTTTCAACCATTAATACCCAACTGGAGAGACAATATGCCCAACCACTTCTAGGAATTAAACATATCGATCACAGAAAAAATCGATCTTGTTACCTATTTGGAATTAGGTTTAAAATACTTCTTGACGACATACAATTATAGAAAGTGAAATAAAGTAAAAATAATACTATTTCAATCGAAAAAACACCAAAGCAATAAACTTATTTACAAAACGTGAAAAAAATTATTTCAAACTGTAGACTTTCCTGGCGTATATTTGTCCTCACGTGTGTACAGTGCTGGATTTCCCAATAGGCTGTATAGGCTCCAGCCTAGGGGCGGAAGCGTTTTAGGGGCGGCAAATTTCCCAGGGTGTTCGCTTTAGTAAGCCATCAAATTTGTGTGTGATTATAAATATAATAGAAAAACGTCTACTACAAAGTTTCATTTATGTGGTGACATCTAGTAGTGAAATGAAAAACTCTGAACAATACGTTTACTATCAATTTTCATTTAGGTAAGTGGTGACAGTGAACAATTAGCTAAATTATTAATTTAATTCTTCATTAGTTTCCTGAATTTCTATCTTGTTCAAAGCAATCTGTAGCCCGTCGTATATTTCCAAAGGAAGACTCTGTAGACAGAGGTAAGTTTCTGCGGACAGACTTACATTTCATGATTTCTATAATGAAAGTACTTCAGCATGATCTAAGATTTCATTGATTGAGTATCTGGATGTTGAAAGTCCCCGAGCGCTCGAAAGTCCTAATTTTATTGAAAAAATCATTGATTTTTGAAACTTAACTCGTTATTTCTCAGATAATAATGAAATAAATTCTTTGATTTTTTAAGGAACATGAATTGAACTATGCGGAAACCGGTATTCTGATTGAAATTAATATAAATTATAATCGTTTAATAATAATTGATTACAAATCAGGGCGTACGTCTTAAGGTTTTTACTGTTCTTAGCCGATAAAAAGTGTGTTGCGAAGTTTGTCGCATTGAAAACTGTCAGTGAGAAAGTTGTTCCCCTATGTTCGCCAATCAAAAATCCCATAGAAAACTATAATAATGTATTAAATTTTTTATTTTCATGTTTGTATTTTTTGTTTCATAATAATTATTCATTTTTCTTATTTCTATTTTACGACTAAATCTGAATACTTTCAAGTAATCTATATCCATTCACATATAGGCCTACATATAATCGTTTGCTACCCAATAAAGGTATTACAAATTAGTGATTAGTATAAGAATGAAGGAGAAAAGGGCGGCACAAAATGAACAACCTACACTAAAGAAAAGTTTAAATCCGGCCCTGCGTGTGTACCTACGGATTTTGTTGTGAAAATAGAATCCGGCGCAATGTAATTACTTGTGTCTTACCTGTAACAAAAACTATCAGTTTAATTTAATTTAATTGAAATGGAGCACACGCCCATCTTCTCCATTTCCTGCACCCACCAACATTTGCCCTCTACAAATTTTAACTTGAAATTCTTTTAACGTTTTCGGTAAGTTATTCATCATTTCCCTTGGTAACTCATTCCAATCCCTGACACCCTGACCTAAAAAAGAGAATATTCCCACACCCTTGTGCCTGAAATCGAGTGACAGCTTGTGGTCATGGTCATCTTTTCCCTTCCATGCACTACTTTTCATACCTATTCCAATATCATTCCATGCCTCATCGCCAGTATACTCCCTGTACACTCCCATGACCCTTCTCATCCACCCCCTGTCTTGCAATGAATCCCATTCCAATTCCTTTATCATATCTGTCACTGATTGCATTCTGTGATAATTTCCAGAAACAAATCTAGCAGCCTTTTTTGCACCCTCTCTAATTCCTGTATTTGATACGCAAAAAGTGGGTCCCATACTACACTACCATATTCGAGCAATGGTCTGACCAAAGTTTTGTAACCCAATTCCTTTATTTCTCTCGTCCATCCCCTCATCACTCTCTCCAACAAGAGCAGAATTTTGAAACCTTTTCCTACGACCTGTCCAATGTGTCCTGCCCAGTTAAGCTTGTTTTCAAATGTAATTCGAAGATATTTACATTTAAAGTCTTCACCAAGCAATTCTTTTGCCACCTTATATTCATAATTAGTCTTTTGTTTTTTATTTGTGTATCTAATAAGCTGACTCTTCTTTGTATTTATCTTCATCCCATGTTTACCAACCCAACTAGATATCCTGTCTAGATCACCATGCAACTGTTTACAATCCTCAATCGTTTTGATCTTTTATATAGCATCATGTCATCTGCAAGCGATCTAATTTCAGATAATAAACAAACAACACAATTATTCATTACAATAATTAATAGCAATGGTCCGGGGTGCATTTGAACTTTACCGCATTCTCCGCTATTATATTAGATATATTCTTCATTGTCGGTTACTCCAGGGCGTCACTTGATTCACGAGCGTCTGTGTGAAAGCTCCATGCCGTACATAAATCTCCCCACAACCCGGCACGTGGAAGTGACGTCAAAATGACGAGATGTGTATGTGAGAATTAGATGCGCGAAACGTGAAAGTTTTCAATTTTGGAGATTTTTTCTTCGTCCTGGCTGTATTTCAACCTGACCACAACCTCTACAACAAAACGAAACTGTTTAGGATGATGCAATCCCTGTACCGATATTTTTAGAGCATCTGTGGGAACACTCGATGCCGCATACACCTATCGTCATTGCGACTGATAAGATAAATGCCATGAAATGATATGCTTGGTCATGTAATGATGTGTTGACCGTTAATACCACTCGTTTGCCGAATACTGGAACTGCATTTATTTCAGAGTTTGGCAGTTCTATCATTACCGTGGCGCCAAAATCTGATGATGAATTCTTGCAAAAGTCGACGAAATAAATCAAAAATATAGAATAAAATTTTTTGATATCTCGCTTCGTTTTCGAAATATAGCATGTTAAAAATCAGCCATAGGTAGCCTATAGTTCTTCTGCTTTTGATGTTTTTTTCTTCTGATACAGGTCGTATTTCAACCTAATAACAATCACTAGGAAGAAAATAAAACACCCATAGTGCATTTCCACCATGTAGATATGGTGGTTTTGGTGAAAAAAAATTTTTTTGGTCCAGGCCGGATCTCACCCTAACCTCATCACTATGAGATACAATATCTCGAGAACTAAACGAGATATCAAAATAATTTATTCTTTATTTCCCATTTGTCTCATCGAGTTACGTAAGAATTCATCATCAAATTTGGCTATAGCGAAATTTTTCTTCTGGTCCAGGCCGTATTTCAACCTAACTACGTCAGTTTTGAGATACGATATCTCGGGAACCAAGCGAGATATCAAAAAAAATTATTCTTTATTTTCGATTTGTTTTGTCGAGTTCTATAAGAATCAATCATCATATTGTGGCGCTACAGTTTATTATATCACAACACATAGTATGTCGGCACCAGATGTAATTGTTGTATCAGACTGTCCACTATTCAGGATTACAGGTTAGCACATCGAACAACAACTTCCTCAGCACACTTGTTTAACGTTCCTATTCAGTATAGTCTTCTCTATAACACGGTCTGCACATAACTGAATACTCATACTCGGCGAACATTTTCCACACGACAGGCTACTCCCGAGCACATGTACTCTCGGCGGTTTTCACTAGTGTCTCTCCGCGCTTTTCGTCGCTCGACCATTCACACTACTTCTTTTCCTCACGTGATTATTGTCCTAGCCAATCAGTGTCTTTGTCTTTACCTTGCCTTTCAGCGATATTCCACTTTATTTTAGACGATGCACTCCTCATCCATTTGCGTATGCACTGTTATCGTTACACGACGTCGCTTCCGTGTGCGGGGGTAGTGGGGACATTTGTGCACGGCGTCGAGTGTACCTAAAGACGTTCTTCTTGATTCACTCTTTTTTTTTTTTTTTTTTTTTGCTTTACGTCTCTCAACAGCGAGGTCTTTAGAGACGGGAAAGGATGGGAGCAAGGAATGGGAAGGACTTCGGCCATGGCCTTTTTAAGGAAGCATCCCAGCATTTGCCTGGAGTGATTTGGGAAACCACGGAAAACCCAAATCTGGATGCCCGGACGAGGATTCGAACTGCCATCCTCCCGAATGCGAGGCCAGAACGCTATCCGTTACACCACCACGCTAGGTCGTTGATTCACATTAGGTGCAGCTACCATAATGTTCTAAAAGCGAAAAAAATTAATAATTCAAATATCTAACACTTATTTACCTTACAGTTTTCACTTCTCCGACGTCAGCGATTGTAGAATCTGGATTTGATGCAAAATACGTTTCCATTATAAAACCATCATTTTTTGGGAGATTATTTTACAAAACCGCTTCCACTCACTATTTATTGTTTAAGTATTCTCGCAAGAATCCAATATTTCACCAATTATGCTGATAAATTATTATACAACTTAAACACAATCATAAAAATATAAAAAGGCCCTGTAACTACGCCTTCGTTTACAATATGAACGTATACTCTGACGTCAGGATTCGATTTGACAAAAAACGTTGCGTTTGGCTAAGTTAATGTATTTTAAGACTTTTAATTAAAATCAATAAATAAAAAGCGAATAAACAGGAAATAAACTTTGTAGCGGTAATTCTGCAGTAATAAAGCTTCCACATAAAAAATACTAGAGGTATATTCGAATTTCATGCATATTCTATATTGCATTAACACTAGCGTGTTGAGTGCCAACGAAAAATGCATTAAATTTGGATTCTTCTTACTGCATATGAAAACGGCAAAGGAAATTCAAGAGGGGATTTAGCCTACATTGAGCGAGGCATGATCTTCTTATATAACCTTTTGACTTTGTGTAAACGAGTCCAAACGTGGCAGAAAAAGTCTCGAAGATGCACCGCATCATGGAGCTGCAAAAACAGGTGCGAAATCAGATATTCGATGAAGTCCATCATATTGTTTTGACAAATGAAAGTGAAGGACTTAGCACAAGTCACAAGCATACCAATTGAATGGATTCATTTTTATTATTATGAGCTGCAAAAACTTTGTACAAGAGGGTTGCCACCACTGCTCACTCCGAAACAAAGGCATAATTCGCATGCGACCTTTGGCAGACTGTTTGAGTGCATTTAATAATACAGGGCGTTCGCCGGAAAACGCTACCCTCCCAGTCTGTTGCCGTCGGCAACTTGCTCGGTCAGTCACGCCAGCAGTTTCCGCCACACAGCACCGTGAATCACCGCACTGTTTAACACCTCCGCTGCCCCAACAGTGCAGTGCAGTGACCCTTACATTGTTAAGAACGGTTTCTTTGCATTGTAGATAGTTTGTGACTTCAGTCTCTTATTAATCAGTGTTGTGAATAAACGTTTCTTTGCGGTTTGGCTGGTTTGGGGCTTCATACTCTTATTAATCTGTACCGTGTTTGAGTGTGAGTAAAATTATGGTACGTTACAGTTTGCAACAAAGAATATTTCTCTACGATACATATGTGAAGAAGAAGTCGTTTAAAAAGTGTCGCAGTAAATTTCGTCGCGAATTCCCTGGCGCTTTACTGCCAGCTAAATCAACAATTCTGCGTCTGGTTAAAAAAGTAAGAGAAACGGGTTCATTTTTTAACAAAAAGAGACTGTCAGAGTAGAAAATTGACGATATCGCTTTTCGACTAGAACAGTCACCCAAAAAATCATTAAGTCAGTTAGGGCAGCGTGTGTCTCGAAATATGCTCAGAAGATGTGAAATGTGCATTACACAAGAGGGTCAACACTTCCAGCATCTTTTATAAGGTAAGCTAATGAATTACGTCACATTTAAATGCTTAGCACACAAGTTTATGAAGCGTAATTATTATGAAATAGTCCGCGGCCGACGGTCGAACAATGCCGGAAACTGAGCGCTCGCTCGCCGCGAGCAATTTCTTCCTTGTAGCGCTAACAGTGGGTTGCGTTTCCCGGCGAACGCCCTGTATAACAGACGTTTTGTAACTGGAGGAAATGTGGATTCATGACTGCACACAAGAAACGAAACGGTGGTCAAAACTGTTTGAGGAGAATCGGCTCCAGGAAATGCTTTCCATCGGCTTGAAAAGTGATGACTTCTGTTATTGGGACTACTTGCAGAAGGAAAAAACCAATACTGGAGAAAACTAGGCATCATTTTTGGAGAGTGTTAAGAGAACGATCGCGCAAATAGTTCAGTAATGGCCAAAACGAAGGTCATGTTTCACCTGTCAGTACACTGTTGTATTCAAGCCTCGTAGATCAGGAAAAATCGAGTGAACTCACTCCTTCGGGTTAATCTGTTGCTGAAACACAAAACGTTCCTACCAGGCCACAAATTTCGGTCAAATGAAGAAGTCATACAGAAGGTAAACAAGTATTTTGAGCTAACTGCAGAAACCAGTTTCCACGAGGCAATAACAAAGCAAGAGAAACGATGGCGTAAATGTGTTGAACTTTGTGCGAACTGTGCCAAAAAATTGAATAGATTCAAAATTTGATTTGATCTGTTTGATATCAAACTAAGTTACTTATCAAGCCATCCTCGTATGACACCAGCTGGTTCCCTCATTCTCTGTGCCTAGAAGTAGCGACCGGTTGAATTTACCAACCCGTCCAACGTACCATACCTATCCGAATCTTTTTTTTTAACTGCTTAACGTTTCTTAACAACGAGGTCTTTAGAGACGGGAAAAGATGGGGGGAAGGAATTTGGCCATGGCCTTTTTAAGGAAGCATCCTGGCATTTGCCTGGAGTGATTTGGGAAACCATGAAAAACCCAAATCTGGTTGCCCGGACGGGGATTCGAACCGGCGTCCTCCCGAATGTGAGGTGAGAACTCCAAATCTATATACCGCAGATCTTTAGTCAGCAGACATTTTGAGAACAAGAATAAATAAGTAGATGCATGCCACCCAAGAGTCTAGGTTTACTCACAATTCCTACCGCCCATTGGCGATCCCTATCCATGACCTGTTCGGGGTTTTTCCACAATGTAATGTTAATTGGTCTACCCATTCTCTCTTCATACTTAATCTAGGGAATGTAGACTATCGACTGACACTTATTTTGTGGAGACTAGATAATACATCAGTACACAGCGAAGATCTGAATTCGTCGACACTGCGCTGAATCTCTTGCGTTCGTAACATTTACCCTGTTCATATGTGTTATGGACTGTTTGCTGGTGAGACACACTTTCCCACTCCACGCAATTACTGTATTTTCACCTGCTTTTCGAATAGTAGCTACAGATTTTCACCTTGAAAGTCATCCCGCACAGCTTCCAATTGTAGTCTCAGTTGCTAGAGCTCGACAAGATATATCGACTGAAACCACAGCAGGTATCTATCTGACATTAGAGATCTGATCTTAAAAGAGCCCTTGTAATGAATGTTCAGAAAATGTTGGCTGTTATAGCTATCAAAAATAATCACCATTACTGACCAAGTTTTTACAGTTCATCAATTATGAGATCATTAGGTCCAAGAGGGAAATTAATTTAATTGTGCTGAGGTGACAATTTCCCTACTATACCCATTTTCCCCCCTTCCTGTAGCCACCTATCTATGCCCTCTACAAACTGCAACTTCAAATTAAGCATTTTTGTTAAATTATTCACCATTTCTCTTGGTTATGTCTGAAATCGAGTACCAACTAAATATGTCGGTGTCATATTTTCACTTCCATGCACTTCTCCTAATTCTTCCACCAATATCTTTCCATTCCCCATCACCAATATATGGCTTGTACACTCCCATTACTCTCTTTCGACCTCTTGCTGTCTTCCAATGAATCTCATTTCAGCTCCTTTATCAAATCAATTACTGACAGTATTCTGTGGTAATTTGCAGACACAACTCTAGTAGCCCTCCTTTGCATCCCCACCATCTCCTGTATTTGATACGCAAAATGTGGGTCATATACTACATCACCATATCCAGGCAATGGTCTCAACTATCATTGTAACCCAATTCCCTGACTTGTCTGGTAAATCCCCTTATCACTCTGTCCAAAGAGTGAATGATTTTGAAACCTTTTCCAACTACTTGTGCAATATCTCCTACCTAGTTTAGTTTGTTATGCCAAGGCAGGCCCGCCGTAAGCGGGCGTGCAACGCGTGCGCCGCACGCGGGCGGCACATCGAGGGGGGGGGGGCGGCAAAACGAGCGATCGACAGTCGCCACCCCGCGATAGTTGCCACTCCATTGTCGCCGCGACGAAATTTGCAGCGTATTATGTAAGGGGCGACCTTTTTTTTTTAGCTCATCAGCTGCTTCGGGCGGCCGGCGACACTCGGAATGGCAACAATGGGGGCGGCAAATAATGTTTGAAGGGGCGGCAATCTCACAGTTTTCTGACCCGGTTCGGAAATTTCCTAAATCCACCACTGCATTTACATATCAAGTCTTTAACAAACAATTTATTCCCATCCTTATCATCATAATCAACAGTTGCAGGGTGATCTGGACAGGATATCTAGTTGCGTTGGTAAACATGGGATGAAGATAAATGCAAAAAAGAGTCAGCTAATTAGATACACAAATAAAAAACAAAAGGTTAATTATGAATATAAGGTGGGGAAAGAATTGCTTGCTGAAGACCTGAAATGTAAATATCTTGGCATTACATTTGATAACAAAATTAACTGGGCAGGACACATTGGACAGGTGGTAGGAAAAGGTTTCAAAATTCTGCACTTGTTGGAGAGAGTGATGAGGGGATGCACAAGAGAAGTAAAGGAATTGGGTTACAAAACTTTGGTAATACCATTGCTCGAATATGGTAGTGTAGTATGGGACCCACATTTTGTGTATCAAATACAGGAGTTGGAGAAGGTGCAAAGAAGGGTTGCTAGATTTATTTCTGGAAATTATCGCAGAATGCAATCAGTGACAGATATGATAAAGGAGCTGGATTCATTGCAAGACGGGAGGAGGGTAATGGGAAGTGTACGGGGCGTATACTGGCGATGAGGCATGGAAAGACATTGCAGTAGGTATGAAAAGTAGTTCATGCAAGGGAAAAGATGACCATGACCACAAGCTAGGCACTCGATTAAGGCACAAGGGGGTGGGAAGTATTTCTTTTTTAGGTAAGGGTGTCCAGGGATTGGAATGAGTTACCAAGGGGAATAATGAATAACCTACCGAAAACGTTAAAAGAACTTAAAATTTGTAGAGGGCAAATGTAGGTGAGTGTAGGATAGGGGGAAGTTGGGTGTACGGAAATTGCCACCGGAACATGTGCTCCATTGCAATTAAATTAAATTAAAATTAAACCTTTAGTTTTATATATATATATTGTTAGGAAACAAAGGCGCTAAAAGCGGATATATTGAAGCATTGGATAGGATAAAAAAACCACCGCTTACCAAAGAAGGGGATTCCAGCGGCGTTGGTACACGAAAATAACACGAACACACAAAGAATAAAATTTTCGAGCATGGCTCTTCCTCAGTAGAAGTGAGATGGCTGCACGCAAGCGCTGCTGGCAGCCTACTGTGTGAGCCACAATTTCGGTGTCTCATGGTGGGGGAAATAGATCATGGCAGGAAGTGAGGGAGGGGGTAGAAGAGTACAGGCCGGAAAACGGAGATGAATGAAAAGTATAAAGCAAAACTGTGCAAGGTCCTGACGCGGAAGGGTAGTATACCTCAGTTATTCAAGTAATGGACACAAGTGGGGGGGGGGGGGGGATTTAGTGGAAACTAAAATTCGAAATCACAATCTATAAAGATAGGCTCTGGTGAGCGGTGGTTCTGTGAGGGAAGGTGGAAGTGAGGGGGATGGGTGGGAGGAAAATTGGTGCTATCTTAAATTTACACTGGGAGATTGTCTGGTCCCCAGTTGGTACTGATAGGCCAGTTCCCACCTTCTAAGTTCTGAAATACTGCTTTTATCTGGGAGGACTCTGATGGCGCGGACCGAGAAACAGGTATTAAAATCGTTGGTGCCATGTATAGTGGCATGATGAGATACAGGGTGGTCAGGGTTCTTGGTATGTACTGATTGTCGGTGTCCATTCATTCTGATGGCTAGTGGATTGGTTGTGAGTCCGATGTAGGAGGCTGGGCAATGGTTACAAGTGAGTTGGTATATGAGGTGGGAGGATGTACAAGTGGCAAATCCTGTCACCCGTTACTTCCCAGGCTTGGAATCCGTTAACCGAGTCTTGAGACAAGGTTACGACTTCCTTCGAGCCTGCCCTGAGATGAGAAACCTCCTTCCTAAAATCCTCCCTCACCCACCCAGAGCCTGCTTCAGCAGACCTCCAAACCTCAACCAACTCTTGGTCCATAAGCACGGGGTCCCCCAGCCTGCAAGACAGCCTCAAGGTTCATTTCCTTGCAACAGATCCCGTTGCAAATTATGCAGTATGCACCCGCCTTCCACCACCTTTACCAACCCCGTAACTGGGGAAAGCTTTCCCATCACAGGATTTGCCACTTGTACATCCTCCCACCTCATATACCAACTCACTTGTAACCATTGCCCAGCCTCCTACATCGGACTCACAACCAATCCACTAGCCATCAGAATGAATGGACACCGACAATCAGTACATACCAAGAACCCTGACCACCCTGTATCTCATCATGCCACTATACATGGCACCAACGATTTTAATACCTGTTTCTCGGTCCGCGCCATCAGAGTCCTCCCAGATAAAAGCAGTATTTCAGAACTTAGAAGGTGGGAACTGGCCTATCAGTACCAACTGGGGACCAGACAATCTCCCGGTCTAAATTTAAGATAGCACCAATTTTCCTCCCACCCATCCCCCTCACTTCCACCTTCCCTCACAGAACCACCGCTCACCAGAGCCTATCTTTATAGATTGTGATTTCGAATTTTAGTTTTAGTTTCCACTAAATCCCCCCCCCCCCCCCCCACTTGTGTCCATTACTTGAATAACTGAGGTATACTACCCTTCCGCGTCAGGACCTTGTACAGTTTTGCTTTATACTTTTCATTCATCTCCGTTTTCCGGCCTGTACTCTTCTACCCCCTCCCTCACTTCCTGCCATGATCTATTTCCCCCACCATGAGCCACCGAAATTGTGGCTCACGCAGTTGGCTGCCAGCAGCGCTTGCGTGCAGCCATCTCACTTCTACTGAGGAAGAGCCATGCTCGAAAATTTTATTCTTTGTGTGTTCGTGTTTTTTTCGTGTACCAACGCCGCTGGAATCCCCTTCTTTGGTAAGCGGTGGTTTTTTATCCTATCCAATGTTCAATATATATATATATATATATATATATATATATATATATATATATGGGTGCCTAATAACCAAACTCTTCTTTGCATTTATGTTTATCCCAAGTTAACCTACCCAGCTAGATATCCTGTCCAGATCATCCTGCAGCTGTTGACAACCTTCACCTGTTTTGATCCTATCATATAACATTATTATGTCATATTCAAACAACCAAACTTCTCATAGTAAACCATTAACACAATGATTCATTAGAATAATGAATAACAATTGTTCCTATGTGGTACTCTCATCTTCATTTCCACTTCTTTTGATACGGTATTTCCTACCACAACTTTTTCATTCTACCTTTTAAGAGTTCTTTTACCCACATCACTTTTTCATCTGCTCCAACAGTTTTTACATAATTTACCACAATTTTATGGCTCAATCCATCAAAAGGTTTTAAAAGATGTCGTGATACACTATCAATTTTGCCTCCTTTGAGAATTTCATCAGAAATATCTTGCATAGAGCCTACTAAACCGAGACTCGCACGAATATCCTTGCCTAAAGCCATGTTGTCAACTTAACAACCATTTATTTATTATTATTATTATTATTACTCCGCAAATCACTGAAAGTGTGTGGCAGAGGGTGCATTGTACCTATCCAAAACGGTGATAGTTTGGAAGGGATATAGCAGGAGGTGCCCATGGGCTATTGTGAGGAACCATCCCAGCATTCCACAGGCATTTCTGATGTTTTTGCACATCAATCTCTCACCACTGATGTCAAACTTATTGACCTGTAGTTTTGGGCCACATTTCTCACCTACCTTTTATTAACTGAAACTACTATTGCAGTTTTACAATTCTCTGGTAAGCAGTAAGTATTCATACTATATTTAAATATAGTGATTTTTACAAATGAATACTTATACATGTTACAAAATTGACAATTTTCAGCGATTAATTCTTTTTTTATGCGTCTTTAAGCCAATGGACACTATGTTTTCATGTTTCTTACCTTTGAAGATTTTGGAACAATTTATTATACATCTTTCATAATTGTTCAATTTTATACATTTGTGTTGTAATAGTAGAATGAGTAGTACAAATATTTTAAAACAATGTTATAGTGTTAGTGAACATACAATGTGACAGATTATTAATTTTTGTGGTGGAACCATATGATAGCAATATTACACAGAAATTTGAGTTTGGATTTTTTTTTAGAAATGTCGACTTTGCATCACTTTGCTTAGTGTTGATCCATTTTCATACCTAAGATATTTTCACCAAAAGGAAATTTTGGGTGATAGAAATATTTTGAATATGAGTCTGCGTTGTAAATTATTCCCAGACAAGAGTTTGGTGATAGTTTTTGAGAACTTAGTCAATGGACACAGGAACGGGTACCACAGAAGGTGCACTCCATCACAATTAAATTAAAGTAAGTATATGAAACGAACTATGCTATTAGCAGCCACTATCTGTTGGTAAGGTATAGATATCTATGTAGTTATATCTCAATGCCATTTTGTACACTAATTTTCTACCATGAAGAGAAACTTCCATACAACTCATGCCATTGATGCCATAATTTTTTATTACAACATATGTTGTAGTAGTTTAAATTTCTAACTTATGCTCTTAACTGAGGGTTATTTTTATTTAAAAAGTGAGCCTAGATCAAAAATTTAGACCCCCTCCCCCCAATTAAAATATCAAATAATACTTTCAGCAGAAAATATATTGACTTTAAGATTAATGCATTTGTAGGTTAATTAATAAATTAAGGATTTTTTGTTTGTTTAATCCAGTAAGTTTTGTAGTGTTGTAACAGGTTCATAACACTCTGGTAAGAAATATGAATAAGAAAATTCAAATTTAAAGTGGAATTTTGTTAATTTGACTCACACAGTGACCTGAGCATTGCGGCTTGGCGGGAAATCGGAGGTGAGGGGATGAAGAGAAGATAGTCATGTTCACAGTCATCGCAAACACTTTCACAGTCATCGCAAACACTTTCACATTTTCATTATTGCTATGAATGAGCAAGAGGTAACACCGTCTATTCCACAACATGTTATTATTCATTTTCTCATCAATGAAGGTGTTAAATCGAGTGTAATTTGGAATAGACTCCAAGCTGAGTTTGGAGAAGCTACTTTAAGTAAAACACAAGTGTGTTATGACATGGTCAGAAGTTGAAAAAGCCCTGAAAAGCATGGCTAAAGGAAAATCACCAGGCCTAGATGAAGTAAATGCAGATATGATCAAAGCAGCAGGAAGCAATGGACTTCACTGGGTATGTAGAGTAATGTACACCATCTGGAAAGAAGGAAAAGTCCCCTCTGATTGGACAAAGGGAATCATAGTGCCAATATTTAAAAAGGGTAGCCGAAGAAAATGTAACATTTACAGAGGAATAACTCTTCTATCCCATGGACTCAAGCTAATGGAGAAAATTATAGAAGGCAGGCTGAGGAAAGTCACTGAACTACAGCTTGAAGAATAGCTGTATGGATTTAGACCTAACAGATCAACAATAGATCTCATCTTCACTACTCGTATGATCATGGAAAAACATTGGGAGAGCGGAAGAGATGTCATATTTATTTTCTTAGATATTGAAAAGGCCTATGACAGCATACCTAGGGATAAACTTTGGGAATGTCTGACCAAATGGAAGGTACCAACAAACTTGATCACCAAAGTTGGAATGCTTTATGAGAGCTGCCAAAGCTGCATTCAAATTGGAGACTCCTACTCGGACTAGTTTGTGACTACGAAAGGTGTTCAGCAAGGTAGCGCATTATCACCGTTGTTGTTCATCATTGTAATGTACGAAATTATGAAGAGAGCAAAACAGCAACTCAAACCTGATGACTTTAAATCATTTGCATTTGCAGATGATGTTCTGATTTGGGGATATACAGAAGAGGAAGTGCAACAGAAACTGAACCACTAGAATAAGCATTTTAAGGAATTTGGCCTTAAAATAAGCCACACAAAACAGTGGTTATGGCTGTCAGCAGACAGAATATGAAGCCCGTTATCTATCTGGATGGCGAACAATTGAATCAGGTAAATAATTTTCAGTACCTTGGCAGTAAAGTGACCTCTGACAGTCGATCCCAGAATGAAATTACCAATAGGGTACAAAAAGGAGCTCAGTTTTACCATCAAGTTAGACACCTTTTGTGGGACAATCATGTACCAATTACAGCCAAAATGGCACTGTATAGTTCGTACTTCTTAGCAATTACAACATACAGCCTGGAAGTACGTACCACTACCAACAGAGATGAAAACAGACTCCAGGCGGCCGAGATGAAGTTCCTGAGATCAGTGGTCCAGAAACCCAGAAGAGACAAGATCAGGAATGAAATGATCTGCAAACAGATCCCAGTGAAATCTCATCAAGGGGGAGTAGGGAGGTCGACGGAAATCTCACGCGAGTTTTTTGAAATTTTTGTTGGAGTGTAAAGCTAAAAAAAATAAATAAAAAGGTCTACAAATGATGGGAAAGTTGATTTTATGGGGGTATTTTGTTGAAAATTAGGGGTATAACCGGCTTTGGAAGGGTGAGATGTAAAAAAATGGTCTCAAAAAGGACCAGATCTCACCAGAGGGGGAGGGGGGTGGTCCGGAAATCAGGACACCTCATGCAATTTATGGATGCCCCCTTACTTGTGACAACTAAGTAACATATTCAAATTCCAAATAAAATTATTAAACTGATCTACTTCATCATATCTCCGACATAATTTTATTCACTCAGTCTGGCCTCCACTAATGGAGTATAACGTCATCACCTAGGTTTGTCTTCTACTGTTTCAGAGCGCCAACAAATGAAAGACCTACTGTGCCAGTGTGACTGCAGTTGGTTGAAAATGTGTCCATTTGCTGCTCGGCCAACTTTAGATACTTCCATTGCACATCAAACTTGAGGTGTGCTTAAGGCTGTTAATAGTAAAAATACGGGTGATTTTTTCATTTTGCTTTATTTGCTATTTACATTGTGTTTATGTTCACTGTAGTTTGGTCATTACATTTATTTCTTCATTGTGTTATTTTTGTGTATTTCTTAAGTATGATTTTTATCTATTTGTCAATATAGCAGACTTATTAGTAGTATTACTTTTAATCAAGATTCTAGACCAGCGACCATACCCAAAAAGTGGTCATTCTGAAAAGTTAATAACTGAAGGACTATTGATGATCTGATACTTGGAAACTATCTTCACAGGAGTGACAAACTTCAGACTATTTTATTACATCAATATTTTACGTATGTCCTATTCACATTGTAAAAGGAATGGATATTAAAAGGTTATATTTTACACAACATATAAGGTGTATGTTACTCCCAAAGCTTTAAATCAATCATACATATGAAAAGGCTGCTAAATACATCTGGCGGTGTAATAAAATCAGTCATATTGCTATTGAAATACAGATCCATATATACACAACTGAATTTTCTACTTCTGTCTGACTAAAAAACTCATTTGTTCATTACTCATTAATACCACAAAATGTTAAATTAAAACTATGGAACAAATCACAGTTTAATAAACAGTTGTACAAATATACACAAAAAATGAATTTTTTTGGTACTTTTTCAGGAGACAAGACACTATGCCCATACCTGAAACAAGAAATGAAAATATTATTTGAATGAAGCTAAGAGGTAAATTATTAATTTAACAATTCTTGTAATAAGAAAGGTCAATAAATCACAAAACCTTACCCGTAATGTATAGTCCCAGCTTCCTGTAGAAAGGGCAGTACCATCAGGTGAGACTTGGAGACAAGACACTCTGTTTTCGTGGCCATATAATAAAGTTACTCGGACACATTTTAATGAATCCCAGACATTTACAGTGTAGTCATTGTAGCCAGCAAATAGGAGACGACCTAAAATATAAGGGAAAACACCCTTTAATATGTGAAAGCTAAATTCTATATTTACATGTCATCATTAAGTTAGAATACACAAGACTGCTGTCGACAGGTCAGTTGTGGCCCAGACAAGTAAATGAGGCAATAGAAATTTCAAAGAACAGCAACAAATTCAATGTCGTAGCGGGCTAGTTCTCCATTGAGGCTTGCTGAAAGATCTAAACAAACATAGAAACACTGATGAAGGCTGAATATTGACAGCTAAAAGGTCAGTCAACAAATTAAAGAAACCTAGGGAATATTACTATCAAGGATGACACAGAAGCCTTAAAGAGTTGAAGTTTTTACTGTTGTGTGTTGATGGTCATGATTTTGGGTGAATACTATTTGCCAGTTACCATTCATACTGATGGATAATTGACCAGCAGCCAGACCAAAGTATGAACTGGGATACTTGTTACATCTAAGTTGGTAAATGATGTGAGGAGTATCACAAGTGACATAGCCAACAATATTTAAGGTCTCTCCAGTGGTGCGATTGGTAAAAGTGGTTACTGCTGCATTCATGTTAAAAGTCCCACATAGTGATGTGTAGCAAGGGAAGGATCCAGAGGAATTTCTGACTCCCATCCAGTCCATTCCACGTTCTACTGTTGAAGAAGGGCTTAATACAAAATATTTCTGTATATGCCATCTTCAGTTCAAGACTTTCCAACCATCATATGTAGTTAGTGATGGTTCCATTCCCTCTCCTTATTTATATTCATAATTGCTGATCACATTCGTCCCATCCCCCATTTTTTCCATCATATTTATATACACAAGGAAAGAAAGGAGAAACATTGCTTACCAATGATGGCAGGATGATGTAAAAATATGAGCACAGAAAATACAAAAATATTTGGGTTTAAACGCTTCAACAACAGAACATGAAGTAAATGGGATGGCATGGAACTTAGAGAGCATCTAATCAGTCACTGCACAGTAACAGTTAACAGTGAAGGCAAAACAGATGCAAGAGCAAATTGCTATATAGGAACAAGTTGAGAAGAGGTAAGGTCAAAAACACTATCTATATTTCAAATTGAGCTTAAATTATTACATTTAGACAATTATTAAAACAAAAATTGAAATATAAACACTAATGATATTAAGTTTTGATTCCTAGTTGGGAGTAAAAAAGCAGGGGACAGCAGGAGGAGGGGGGCTTGGGGGATGGGCCTCTTGTGTGGGGGCAGGTAAAGAAATTAGGAGCTCTATCTCAGATTTTAACCTGGTGTGCACCCAGCACATACCGATAGACCAGCTCCCACTGCATAAGCTCAGGGAACTGGCAACAAGAATTCCAATAGTAAGTCAGTGATACAACAATTGAAGTTGTTACTGCTAGGTAATGTGACTTGTCAGTATTTTGAGTGAATACCATCTGCTTCTAGCTGTTCACACTGATGGATAATTGGTTGGCAGTCAGATCAATGCATAAAGTAAGCCATTTGTCACAAGTAAGCCGGCAAATCTGAGAAGTTCCACGACAGCATCTGTGTATATATTATAAATCCTAGCTTGGTCAGTTACAAGAGAAGGAGCCAGGGGACTGTCTTAAAGAATGTGGAGATTAATACCAAATGATTATCACCTCAAAGGATTTCTTCTAGCTCAATTGTTACTGTGAAGACTGGTAGTAATTGAATGGGGTTTGGGGATAATTTCTGGAAGAAGTGAGAATAATTTAGGGGATGAGAAATCAAATTTCAGGATAGGATTAAAGGAAATCGTAGTCGTGTTGTAGATATTTTTGATGGATTAACTGCCAGGATGGCTACACATGTTCAACACCACCACACTGGATCAATGATTTCCAATGGGCCTAGGTTCAAATCACAGACCTAACATACTGGCCATCCTGCGGTCTTAATAGGCAATTTTCGACACTCACCTAGGCTAACACTGGATCAGTCTTCAATCACCTCTTAATAAACTATACATTTCACAAAAAAAAAACTTACCATAAAAACATATGTTATATGTTTCACAGCAGATGGCAACCATTAGAATAAGTTTTCCTGATGGAGGAGGTAAATGAGGGGATAAGGCACCATAACGGCAAACCAAACTACCTGCATGGTCCTCCTGGCAAAGAAATTGATACACCAAAAAAAAAAAAAGGGAGGGATTTCTGGACTCGAAAGAACTGTTTTATAAGAACTAGACTGTGACTGATATTAGCAGATTTATCATGGGTGTTGAGCTATACAAACTAGGAATAGTATCATAAAGTTGTTTACTTGTGTATCTATCAGGTGGATAATTGTGGGATATTAATGCTTAAGCCATACTGTCAAAATACTTGGTGAAAGAATGAAGGTCAAGAGAAATTTGTCTGTCATTGATATATATGACAGACTGTTCATTATGAATTGAGCAGTAGCTGCCAAAGTGGAGGTACTTCTAAAGATTAGTAAGTCTGGTAAGGACAGAAATATTGATGCGACAAATGGAGAGAGATAATCCAAAACTAGGAATGTGGCATGGATATGAGAATATGACCACATGAAATTCAGTGTGTGGTACAAGTCAAGGTTATTGAGAAAACTTGGAAGATTGTCTTCCCCATATGCCCAGACCACAAAGATATCATCTATGAACATGGGCCATAAAATAATCTTTTTAGAAACTTGATGCAATAATGACAGTTCAAGATGTCAAAGACAAATGTGTGAACACATTGAGAGGGAAATGGATGTAGGTGCAGTGGACGTGGCAAGCAGGAAGATCAAATAGTATTTTCGAGACATGAGTGAAAGATGGATAAAAATTAAGAGAACTAATTGGTAAACTCTTAAGCTCAGAAGAAAGAGCTAACTGACAAAAAACCTGGAGAAAAAGGTAGTCAGGATGGTAGTATACTGTTATGTGAGAAAGAAGGTGGCACTGAAGATGCAGATCTTACTTTATGGACAAAATACAAATACAGTCAAATATCAGGATTAAAAATACAGGAGATTTGATAAAATATCTATAAGAAGAAATTAAAAGAACATTCAAACTGTTACAAAAAACATGAAGCAGGATAATTCTAATAGAAATTTTAATAAAAAGTATCATCTTCACATTAAAAAACATAGTACAAGCAAACAGATTTGAAAAATATATAGTTAGGATTGTTAGGGAAAGTAAATATAATGCTTATTTTTAGACGAAGGAAGGAGGCAACATCAAACACAAAAAACTTTAACACAAGAAAAGACAAACACATATTACAATATTTTGGTAAAAAACCTTAATTGGGTGACATAATAAAGGTTTATCAATGAAATATAGTTATATGTGTTTGTTGCTGCCCTCATCTATAGTAAATGTTCAGTTTTCTTTCGCTATCTTTCCTTATTTTCACTGTCAAATAAATTTTCTTTCTCAATATTATCTTAGCACAATAATTAATAATGGTGACAATGAAAATAAGTTAATCAAACTCCAACCTTCCCTCTTGTTTTGTCTTTGGTTCATTTATGTGGTAGGTTTGGATGTTTACACATCTTTCCCTTGGCAGTATGTCTCGCCTTTTTTGTCTGGCCCTCCTGTCTTCATCTGTGCTCATAATACAATACGTTAGACATCACATACTTTGAAACCGATAGCTATGATAATATATTGAAGAACAAAAATTGGGGAAAAAATTGGATTTATGAAGAAAAAAAAAAAACAGGGTACCTAGGAGTTAAATTAATACTGAAAGAAAAGGTGATGAAAAACAATGACACACATTTATGGCATTTGTAAACTTCAATAGAGTTTTGAGTTAATTTAATGGGAAAAGATATTGTAAGGAACAAGGCTGCATACCGGGGCTATAGTATCGCCTAAGTGCCTTAACTTACACTCTTGTAGACTCACAGTTCTCAGCAATACTTGCTTAAATTTGATTTGATTTAACTTTAATTTGACCATGTAGCCAGGATGACTCAACTGAATGCTTAGGTCGCCACTATATTTGTTACCCACAAATAGAGAAAAGGGTTTTATGCTAACAACTGAAGCACACAAGTTCACTGTTAGAAAAATCCAAAGTTTTATTGTTCAAAGTCAATAGTTCAAAATAGCATTTACAGTTGAGCAGGCATATCGAACTCTCTTTTCCAAAAATTGCACGTTGTGGAGAGAAACTTAACCGACCGAAACCCCTTTAACAAATTTAAAAGTTCATGTTAGTTACTATATAACCCGACACGACCCAACATGGTTGAACTAGCCAGCATGGCGAGCTACAACCAGCGCGACGAAAGAAGACAGACGCACAGGCAGGAACAACGCGGACAGAACAGACAGACCGGAACAGACCCCCGGCAAGAACAGAGCTCTTTTATCGAAACCACGAGAACCAGTGACGTCAGCAAATGTATCACATCTTTTTCCTCCGCGTAGCTCAAAGAGTACGAAATTTATTTGACGATCCCGACTATTAAAAATGTTTAAACTTTGATAGTATCTGGACTTATCCACTAGAAGTCCGACGGCAGTCTCTTGAGAAATTTAGAGTAATTAATTTTAATGTTTTAGCTGTTTAAGACTCCGCGTAGTGATACATTCAAATTTGGGTAAATCCCTAAGTGTTCTAGAACTTTTTACGCGCGTGCACAACAATCCGCGACAATCTATTTTACAAAAACTTAATTTCCGGACAAATGCTTAAACTTTTTATGAAAACCCATATATGTATGAAATCGTCTTAATTAGGGCTATCTGCTGATACAAAATTCAAATTGATATCTCTTTTAGATAAAAAGCTTATTATTTTCTCTTAATTAAAATCGCTAATTAGACTTTACCAAATTACTTAATTTTATTGCCAAAATATCGGGGATAGTGCTGACTACAGCTGGTGATAAAAGATCGGTTGTAGCTTTACTGGATTTAAAGTTATTGCAAATCTTAGAATTTCACTATTCTGATCGCGTGTTTCAAAACTTGAACAAACGGGAATATCTCTTAAACCAAACGTTTCCCGATATGATAATTACACTTTAAAATGATTATTATAATGAATTACAACTATGAGCAAGATTACAGGGAAATTCCTTAAGGTTGAAAACTGTACTTCTCGAAATTTCTAAGTCCCGCCTAAGCAAAACTAGAATTTGCCAAAATCCTAAGGTGCTTACAATATCCAAACAAAATCAGTTTAAAAAAATAAAAATAAAGCTGTGTTCCATGGCTGTTTAGTGATAAAAAATTATGAGATCTTGTTTTGTACCAAGTCTTCACTCTACATTGAGTATTCACTGTCAAAATAAATAAAAATATAAATAGTTTTTTTCTTGGTGTCATTAAATACTGATTTTTTAAAAATAATTTTAGGTGACTTAGTGACTATGCATGCCAGATTTTAGTAAAATAAATTGTAAAACTTCTACATACACATGTGTAAAGCAGCATCCTACTTCTGTAGCTTTATCACTCTATACCAATATATAAATACAATATACAAGTCCCTCCTCTGCAGGTGACAATTCCTTTCATGTCTATCAAGAGTCAAGTCTTAAAGCAACACAGATGACATTATACCATGAAGTTTAGTAAAAATTACACTATGCATAATAGTCAAGTTGACTAATTTTTGTTTTTTTATTTCACAACACTGAATAAAGATTTTCTTTTTCAGAAAGTGACATGAATATTTGCTGTAGATTGAAACTTAGTTCAGAATATCATCTCATAACTTTTTTTATTACTAAACAGCCATGGGCCCGGACATTTTTTTTTTAATATTGTTTTTATTAGGCTTTTATTTATTTTTGTATGTTGATTTGTCTTTCTTTTCTGGTTATAAGTTTTGCAAATTACTAATTTCTGCATAATCCATTCTTTGCTTTAGCTTATCTCTTCAACTGATATAATGAGATACTCCACCACATGTCACTGATTTTCTAAAGTCCTAAGCTCTCACATCTATGTTACACGATCCCCTTCCAAGCTCTCTTCAGAGCAAATATCTAACATATCCACTGCATGTGCTTATTCACTTTCTATATTATACATAGTGAAATGGTAATTAAAGATAGCTATCAGGACAGCCCACGTAAATGGAGCATTGATTTTCAGACGGGCAGAAAATTTTCAGTTTCAATTATAACATTGTTCAGAAACATTCATCACATTTGATGGCTTTTTAAATACTTTCAAATTTCAATATAATCTGGTCCATATGATTGATTCATATCAAATGTGCCCCTTAACATTGATCGTCAGCATTACAGACATTCTATATCTAGAAAGTGAATAGGCAGAGTGCACAATCATTGCAAACAATTGATATGATAATAAAAGCTGATGCATCCTGCCTATCCAGTGTATCCAAAGCCAGGTATAAGTAAATTCCATGAAGGTGCTTACCTCATGAGGTGTGGTATCATAAAAGATTTACTATTTTGTCAAATTATTCTCAGAATTCACTAGATAAAAAATGCTACCCTCAGTGCATTGAGATTGATAATAGATAAATATGTATCCATACTTCACTTTCTTTACAATTTCTATTTAATATTTAATTTTTATTGGACTACAAGAAGTGATTTACAATCCAGATTCAAAACTTTAAACCAGTCAAATCTAAGAACAAAGACTTTCCCAGTATATAACTGCAATGACGTCTTCACTGGTGTATGCTGGATTGTGTTGTTATAACATGATATTTCGACGACTAGCTCCGTCGTCTTCCTCAGGTGCAAAAACATCTGTAACAGTCGGCTGACAGACAGATACTAAGACAGCTCAGGTGCCACACTTCCTTATATGCCCAACAGCTCTGTTTCTGGCCTGCGCCCGGCAGCTGGCTGCCAGTGGGCATGGCTGTAGTTCTTCGTTGCGGGCCACGCACAATGATATGGAGCTGTTTATGGTGCTAGCTGGACAGAGGTACCACGCTCTCTGTGCAGTTTTGCCAAGGCTTGTTTCCATGCCTCACTAAGACATAGCCCACTGTCTCTATTGAAGGTATTGGCCAACCGAATTTCGTTTGCTTCCTTGACTATTGAATCCTAAAAATATGAGGTTCTAGCCAATTTCCTAATGTTGTTAAAGTCTACCCTGTGTCCATAGTCATACAAGTGCTCAATGATCACTGATTTGCTGTATTGTACCAAGCGGAGATGGTGTTTGTGTTCTTCACACTGATTTTGTACACTGCAGATAGTTTGGCTGATGTAAGACTTTCACCACTCACGGCAAAACTATCCGCACTGTACAAAATTCGTGTGAAGAACACGCCATACCGCCTGGACCGATACAGCAAATCAGTGAACACCGAGCACATGTACGACTAAGGCCACAATAGTAGGATATTGGCTAGAACTTTATATTTTTGGAATACAATAGTCAAGGAAGCAATTGAAATTCAGTTGGCCGATACCCTCAATAGAGACAGTGGGCTATGTCTTAGTGAGGCATGGAAACCAACCTTGGTGAAACTCCTCTGTCCAGCTGCCGCCACAGACGGTTCCAAATCAGGGTGTGTGGCCTGCAATGAAGATCTACAGCCATTCTCACTGGCAGACATCTTCCGGGTGTGGGCCACGAACAGAGCCGTTGGCATATAAGGAAGTGCAGCACATGAGCTGTCTCAGGATCTGTCGGTCAGCCAACTAGTACAGATGTTTTCCACCTGAGGAAGATGATGGGAGCTAGTTGTCGAAATATCGTGTAATCACAACACAGTACGGTGATACATCCATGAAGTCAAATATAAAATATTGAGATACAATAATAATTTATAAGCTACATAAGAATAAAGCATCATAAGAGACAAGCAGCAGTCAAACATGTCATGAGGCCTGGTTTAAGTGTATCCCCAATAATATTCAACTTGCACTTATGGGGGAGAGAGTAATAACTTTTTCCATCTTAAGGTACATATAGCTCCTGTTGTTAGCAATGAATAATGTTGTTAGTTATGATTGTATTATATTTTAATTACTTGATGATTGTGATAAGTTCTATTTGAATAGTTATTTTCTAGATTCGGTCACCAGCTTCTTAAGAGACTCTTTACTAAAAAAATTTACACTGCAAGAACAACAGTGGTGATGCAGCCTATGGTTGAGTAAACAGTACTGGAAAGTCACTTGTCACTGAATTTATTTTGCAAAAATTTGAAGCTAATTCTGATATCAGGAAAATGAATACACTTATTTAAAGGAATGTTCACTGGACTTTGAAACGGAATGAAGACTGCAAGTTATTCTTCAAACAGTCATACGCCAAAATTACAGAATTCACTCAAGAATTTTGAACCACACTGCAGCCCCATTTGAGTGAGCTTCAAGGAAAAGATTGACACCAAGAATTTTTCTAAGTTAAGTTTTATCACCAAAATTTTCTATCACAGGAGATTCCCGACATGCAAAATTATTCTAAGTCCCTCTTTCCATTGTGGAGACTGGCGTGGATCTAACCCACACATGTAAAATCTGTTTAATGACTGGCCTTATGGTTTGTCTTTTATAGCCTCACTCCTAAAAGCTCTCCAACAATGGTGAATTCCCACACTAAACCACCATTCTCCTGGGAAACTAAAAAATTCCATTCCCATGACCCTAAAATTTTAACTTATCTTTACCAAAATTTGATATTACATAGATTAAATTATTTCTAGTAATTTTAACTGTGACAAATTTTTATGAATCTCTGCTCATTTAGTGGTTATAAGTTATTAAAATTAGATTTTAGAAAATTTCATGTAATCCCTAAAATACTTAATCTCTTGTAAAGTTATATACCACAAATGATTCCTTTTAATTTTATGTTTCTTTTGAGATAGTATTTATACCTGTATCTGTTTTTCTTTTACTGTGAAATAGTTTTCTATGCATTAACTTCACCATCTCCAAATGTGGTATTTATCCTTCAAAATTCCAATGCCTTATTCATAATTTAAAATGGGGTTTCCACAATTCTCGCTTAAATTTCGTGTTCTTTCTGTTAATTACGATCTCATCTTTGAAATACTTTTAGTTTAGGATCATATTGAATGATTTTATGGAGCAATGCATGTTGTTCCATCTAAAATCAATTTTTTCAGTTATATATATATATATATATATATATATATAGGTAACAATGAAAGGAAAGAAATGCCGCGAGGCAAAATCTACATGGAAAGGAAAGGGAAAATACACCCAACACCCACCAAAGCTGAAGGGAGGAGGGCAGCAGCAACACAGCGCAACACACAAACAAATAAAAAACAATATTTCGGGTGAAGAATCCCCTTTTTCAAGAAAACAGATAGGTGGCTGGTCCTGCGCAAGACTTGCGTAGGACCAGCCACTCATAGAACGCAACAGACCGTCGGAGGTGGTGGGGGCAGCAACGATAATATAACCGCGAGTATACGAAAGATTGAAATGATCAAAAAAAATATATACATATATATTAGTTATTAAAAATATATATAAAGAAAAAATATAATTGAAAATTAAAAAAAAAAAAAAAATTATGAAACTATTGAACTATTGTACTGGCCAGTGGTGGGTGTATAGGGTGAGGATGGAAGAGTTAACGGAAATTAAGGCCTGGGGGATGTCTGGTTTGAAGGATGTGTTGATATGCCAATTCCCACCTGCGGAGTTCAGATTGGGAGGTAGTGTCTGGAAGTACTCTAATGGCTCTTACTGTGAAGCAGTTATTAAGGTCACGGGTGTTGTGAGTACTGGCATGGTGAGCAACGGGGAGGTCCAGGTTTTGGGAGTAAACTGTCTGTCTGTGACCATTCATTCTGATGGATAATGAGTTTGAGGTCAGGCCAATGTAGAAACTTGGACAGTGGAGGCAGGTGAGCTGGTAAATGAGATGGGTGGTTGTACAGGTGGCATGACCTATTATGGGGTAGGTTTCACCAGTTGTAGGATTGCTATAGGTAGTGGTAGGTGGATGCATACCGCAAGTTTTGCAACGGGGTCTCTTACAAGGGAAGGATCCAAACGGTGGTTTAGGAGCATCAGAGGCTTGATATTTATGTACAAGAATGTTTTTTAGATTAGGCGGTCTGCTGAAGGTGACTCGGGGTGTGGTGGGAAGGATAGATGGAAGAATGCGGCGCATTTCAGGAAAGGATCTAAGAAAGTCATAGCCCAGACGAAGAATTTTGTTTAGGGATTCCAGGCCAGGGAAAAACTGGGTGAGAAAAACAGGGTTCTGATTGGCTTTAGGTTGTTTGTGTCGGTGTGGAGGACTGTCCCTGACCCTTGATACTTGTTTTTGAATTGTATTTTCCCTTTCCTTTCCATGTATATATATATATATATATATATATATATATATATTACTGTTAACATATTTTTGTTTTATACCAATTATCTTTTAAGCTTAAATGTGACTTGTTTTTAATACTAAGATTTATCATTTAAAATTGGTCTTTGAACTAGAAATTCTGTATTAAAGTTTATTTACAACATCTTGCCACAGTTAGATTTATATTATTTAAAAGCTTTTTCACTGTTAGCATTGAAATCTACTGCTCACACGTGTCTCATCGACTGAATGATGAGACAACTTGATTGACAACCTAGTGCGGTATGAAGTTATTAAAACTGAATTAGAGCTTTAAATAAATTTTGCTACCTATAGATCCCTTACATTAAAATGCTTGTTTTTATTTTCTGTATCTCTGTGAATGTTTGGCTTTAGACTTTTGGCTACTCTGTACAACCCGATACTGTTGCTCAAAAACTACTTTTATATCAACTTTATCCAATTTAACTGCAATGCTACAAGCTTTATTCACTGCATTCCCTCAGCAATAGAAAGCTTCTGATAAATATAAGGGAAAATCAGGGAAATTAGAGAAACATTTGAATGATACCGTAAGTGTTCAAAGAAAATCTATCAGTATGCTGTTATTTGTTGTTTGTATTGTTCACTTAGCAATTAAGAGTGAGGATACTGAAAACTAACTGAATAGCTTGAACAAATTATTGAGTGATATTGGAGCAACATAATGAAAAGTAGTAGGAGTGATAATAAAAGTACACTAAATCTTATATATATATATAAAAATAGATGTGTGTTTTCCTATATTTCACTTTTTTGCCACCACTACCTAGCACAGATCACTGGTTATTGTGTGTGGAAGTAGCATGGAGTTTCCTGTTGTGCACAACGTTGGCCGAATATCGATAGCTGTGGGGATGTGGGAGATATGATCGTTAAAAGTTGTCGATGCAGGGCATTTTCCTATTACAACCAAAGACATGTGTCTCTGTATATGTCACTCTGCTGCCACAACTCCATAGCATAGAGCATAGGTTCCCAAACTTTTTTGACCCTTTTTGAAAAAAAAAAAATTATAAAAAATAAAAAATAACAGCACCGACGTCTTTTGTTCTTGTAATAAACGTTGTGTAAAAGTGATTTGATGGCACCCCTCTTAGGTGAATTAGGCTATATAAAATATTGAAAACAAGGACAGATTTTTAAAATTACTTTATTTAAGAATATTAACAACATTAGTGCCTTGTACAAAATTTGATTAAAAACATATATTGTAAAATTATCAGTGAGAGGTCTGAGCTTTATGTAATAATACTAAATTTTCTACATTTGGTGCTATATTTGTCAGCAGTAGTCTTTAAATTGACATGTTTCACTGTGCTGGCAATCTGATGCTTTTCTTTGTTAGTAAATTGCTTACTACACTAAATCCCCTTTCGGCTAAATATGACGACGGAAATGCAATAAAAAACTTTTTTGTTGCAGCCCATAAAGCCGGATATAAATCTGGAATTTGCCTCTGTAGCCAAAATTCTTGATATTCATTTTTTAATTTCAATTTTAAACCTTCATTTTTTGACAGTTCTACAACTCTTCCTGTAGGAATAAATCTGCTGTTTGTAGGTTTGAGAAAGGTTCTAATACCAAATCTGGAATGCCCATGTTAAGAATATCCTGAAATCTGTTTTTAAAATCTTCTTCCAATTAGCTCCATATAAAATAAAAAATTAAAAAAATAAAACTTATTTTAAAAAAAAGTCAGATAGCCTAAGGGGGTTTTCACAAACACCGGCAAAACCGGAGCCGGCCTTATTGCACCGAGTTCAATAAGTTTTTTTGTTTTGGCGGAAGAAATAGGCATCCATCATTCAACAAACGTTACTTTAATAGATTATTATATCGTAGAATGAAATATAGTAAATATTTCCTTAACATCCTGTGTTGACTCAAATGCAAAAAGAGGTCTAGAAAAATAGTGAAATAAATTAGGTACACAAATATTCTGCTATATTTTTGTTTCATTGAATAATTTTGACCAATTACGAAATCAACTGAATTTTTCAAATATTATACAATAGCCATGACTGTGATTGAAATCTATAAATTTCTTCTATTTATTTTTAAGGATCTCGTTAAAGGAACAAACCTTACTGGCTTACACAAGACCTACAGATTTGGAATAAGCACAAGTAAAATAAAACGTAGGCGTAGAAAGAGATGTATACATTTCTGAAAGAATATTTCGAAATGAAAAGAAAAGGAAACCAACTGAAAAATGGCAAATTACATATTTATCATTAGTACTAACAAACATTATAATTAACTTACCCTTTACTTAAAACTGTATATCTGGTTGTGCTATTATTTGTAGTATCAACACAAAGATACTTTGTCAGTATCGAAGGCACGTTGCCGTGGCAAATTAACAAAATAAATTGTGTAACCTGTTCTGTATTGTTATAACTAATAATAAATGTATAGCTGATCAACTTTCAGTTGTTCTTTTTTTCTTTCACTTCAAAATCTTCTATCAAAAATGTGTAAATCTCTTTGCACGCATTCAGTTCTAACTTTGAAATAGTCGGCTGTTATATCCCACAAATAAGGTTTAATATCAACTAATTCGATTAATGTCATAGTATCGTGCGAATAATTACTTATTACAAAACTACAGAAAATTGTTGAGACTGAGATTAGATCCTCTCCGCCATCGGCACCAGTGTGGACAAGTGTGCATAAGAAACAAATCAAAGCGCTGGCGATCTGCCAGACCGGACTACATGTGAAAGCTCTCATTTGATTACATTGTATCCGGCGCCGGTTTTGCCGGTGTGAAATGGCCTAACAATATCCCGTTTCAATATATGCCGTCCTTACACGAAGTACTCACCAAGTGAGGGATTTCAATATCTGCCCACGATGCAATATAAGAGCTGTAGGTTCCCAAATATGACATCGTTTGTACTGGAAACAGACGCCACATATCGATGTTAGGTGCCTTAGCACCTCCCATAGTATATGTTGTAAACGGCATGATGGTTTGTTCAGTTTGCAATTAAAGCCCATTTATTATTGATGAACATAAATTCGACACCTCTCTAGATTTAAGGACAACCTACCTTTGACATAGAGGCTAACCATAATAGAAATATTATTCCCGTTTAAACTACGAATGCATACACTTGTTTATTTCATTGTGATAACATTTCCATATTCACGTTCAGTACAAAGTGAAGCAAACTTAAATCAACTGAGAGTTAAAGTACTTCATGAAGCTGCTATTTCGCTAACAAGATATGCACTTCCGAATATGGTAACCACATGCACTACATAAACTGTTCCCCATCGACAGAAGAGACTAGCACCGAACCCGTGGACATGTTCAGTTAACCTGACAGTGTTGCTGGTTTTCTGGATCACAGTATTTTCTTAAATTTGAATTTCATACAACTTCATGTCAACCCTAGGTACCCTTACCCTTTGTAAAAATCTCTAAGTGTCAAAAATGATGTGATTCTTAACCCTCCTTACAATGTGTGATAAATAATGTTGATAATAATAATAATAGGAATAGTAGCAGTAATCAGTACAGAATCGAGTGCAGTTAGCACATGATACAAAAATTAAATAAAAGATTAAAACATAGTTGAAATTTCACAGCACATTGCTCACATAATATCGATCAGTAAATAGGATAATAAGCAAATAATAATAATGAATATGTACTAACTTCTGTGGCAGATATATATTAAAAAATAAATAATCTTCAGTAAGTAGGTCCACATAAGCTGTAGATACCGCACAGGTTCACAGTCGCTCCGTCAGAAGGCACTACCGAACAATCGAACACTGACCAGTGTAAATGTATAAGCATTGTTGATCGAGCCGGAACATAAACATACTAATAATGGTGATCCCTGTGGTGCACAGCGCTTGCTGTGACTCATTAACGAACTATTGAAGCAGGTGTTAAGAGCAAAACTATTGTCAGTATTGTATACTAATACCAACTTTTGGTGCACAACACTTGCTGCAACTCATTTATCAACTATTGAAGCAGGTGTAGGAATAAAGATATAATGTACTAATACCAACTTTTAATCCCCATTGATCTTGCTTAAAGGATATTTGGAATTACTTGCTGAAACATTTTTTCAATGTTTTTTGTCATTAATTAATCTTATTGGCACGTCCTTGCCAGTGTTGGCCAGGGGAGCACTGGCTGTGCGTCAACGCCCCGCAAATTTGCCTTTGTTCATAAACGCCCCCATAGGTGTTTATGTGTGGTAGTGGTTTCGTGTCTTCTATGGTGGTTAGATGTCGGTAGCTATGGGGTGTGGAAGATATGGTGGTTGAAAGTGGTCAACCTGCGGCACTTTCATATTTCTACCAAAAACGTATGTGTCATGGTGTATCACTTTTCAGCCAAAACTAACTAGCGCAGATCACTGGTGTTTGTGTGTGGCAGTCCACCGTCGATCACAACATTGACCGAATTTCAGTAACTGTAGTACTGTGGGAGATATGGTGGTTGAAAGTGGCTGATCAAGGATATTTTCGTATTTCGACCAAAGATATGTGTCTACGTATATGTCAATCTGCTGCCACAACTACATAGCATAGACCATTGGTGTTTGTGTGTGGTAGTGGTATCATGTCTCCTATTGTGTACTATAGTGGTTAGATGGCGGTAGCTATGGGGGTGTGGGAGATATGGTGGTTGAATGCGGCACTTTCATATTTCTTCCAAAAACATATGTGTCATGGTATCACTTTTCAGCCAAAACTCTCTAGCGCAGATCACTGGTGTTTGTGTGTGGTGGTAGCACAGAGTCACCCGTCGATCACAACGTTGGCCGAATTTTGGTAACTGTGGGAGTGTGGGAGATATGGTGGTTGTAATTGATCAATCAAGGATATTTTCGTATTTCGACCAAAGACGTGTGTCCGTGTATTTTACTTTGGTGCCTGAACTACATAGCGCAGATGACTGGCATTTCTGTGTGGTAATAGCATCGAGTTTCCCATAAGATGGTGGTTAGATGTCGGTAGCTGTCAAATCAGATTCTTTACAAACACGAACGATGTCGTAGGTATCAGCTAGTATAAAAATAAGATTGGATGCAACAGAAGAATAAGACAATTCTACTAATTAGAAAGTAAAATCAGAACTAATGGAAGAAGCAAGAACAATGTCAATAACAGATTAGAGTTAGTGAAAAGAATTTTCCTTAAAAAGCTAAAGATTTTAGTTTCAAGCTATAACCCATGACTGCAAAGCACAACATAAATCTGGAAATATGGAGCACATGGCTTTTTGTAAGTGTAGCTTGGACTTTATCCATACCAGAAAGAAGGGAAATTGAAGCATTCAAAATAATGAGCTACAGAGAATATTGCATGAATCATACAGGTTCTTGAAATGATGACCAAACACATACATTTATAAATACTACTTTTGCAAAAATTGTGACACAAAAAAAAGGTGGCTGTACGAGGACAGACTAGGGATTGCACAATTGCGGGATCCCACAATTCTGCGGGATTTTTGCAACATTAGACAGTCTGGCAGTTCCCACGTAAAATTAAGCGAATCCGCAATCTGCAAAATGGAGCAAAAATGAGTGTCAGTCTGCGTGACTCACTGCCCCACTCAGTCTCTATAGGATGTATTGCACTGTTTGTCTGTACCCTTGCAGTTGGTATTTGACTCGTGTGAACAAATGTTTTTTTTTTCCAACCTTCGTCATTCGTAAGTAAACAGATCCACTTTCATGTATTCATCAAAACTTATGTTTGTTTGAGTACACATTTCTATAATTTGAATTATTTTGCGTATTTCTTACGATTGTCTAACTATGATGCCACTAAGGAAAATGGAAGCGGCTTCTACGCGATATAAATAAGAAAAGAAAGGGAAATTAACCCACCACATACTAAAGTGAACAGATGCGATGAGAGGGAACACTAATGCTGACAAACAACTACACAATATTTCGGCATCTGCCTTGTTCACAAATAGAAAAACGGGCCATTAGGCTTGGAACGTGTGTGCACAACGAACGTTACCTAATGACTAACCGTGTAGTGGGGGAGGGGGGGGGGGGAGGCTAAGGAGTAGACTATCGATATCGGTATGCAATGGTCTAACTATATAATAAGCATTTTTATGTGTCGCACACGTTATCTGAACTGCACAGTTAAAGCTTTTTATTCACGGTTTCATTATTCCCATCTTCTGTATTTATAATTGTGTCAACTTCCTGCCTAAAATTTGATTATTCATTGATGCAAAACTAATGTTATCATAATTTTAACGATTGTATACCTATTTGTTTAGCAGCTATCAAAAGGCAATTGTGTATCCTTTGACGTATTGTTGTTTTGGCCGCCCCCTCAATGGGTTTGAAACACGTGTTCTTTGACAAAAGCCTCATGCTTCCATGTGCCACTCTGGTTTGCCACTAATCCCTCTTGGGATTATTTGGTCAACCTCCACAATACATTATTTTCAAATGAATAGCATGTGTCCTTTCAACTCCTTATTATTAGTTGGACTAAAGGCAAAAATAGTTGCAATGAAGTCTTCATGGGTGTATCGCCAACGATACATCCGCGAGGAATTCACTGCAATCATATGCCGCGAAAGTCTCCTGTCTTGCTAAAAAAATAATATCCACTCAAAAAAAGTCGTTACGCCACTTAAAATAAAACTGAAATACTTGACAGTTTACGTCTTAGTGAGTAGTTTCTTTTAATAACAATGAATCAACTATAAGATCAACCAAGGAATAATAATGAGTCCCATAAAATCAATTCTGGTAAAAATAGGCTATGTCTCATGCTTGTGCAGTGACAAAAAGTTATGAGATCTTGTTCTGAGCCAAGTCTACACTTCACTTCACGTTGTGAAATAGAATGCGATCTCTCGGTGTTATGGAACATTTATTTAGAATAAAAAATAAAAAAACTCTGGTGACTTGACCATTATGCATGCCATGTTTAAAACAATGATGTTATGTATTGCAAGTCACATAATAGACCTAAGATTGAATATTTTCAATTTTTGTTTATTTATTTAAAAACTGGTTTAGATTTGTTTTTAAATGTAAAACCTTGAACTATACTTAAGACATGCTAAAAAAAATTTAATGTCATTTTGCCAACTAAAATATTGTTAACTGTTAATTTTTTATCATTTAACATTCAAATTGATTTATTAATTAAATTAACAGACATTTATTATTTAATTTATTAGCACTTTAAGTAGCTACATTTTAAATATATGCATTAAAAAGCTGCTGGCACCAATCTCGCTGGATCCAGCGGGATTGGTGCAAATCGCACAAAAATCCCACGGATTGAAAACACTGTGGGATTGCAATCCTTAGACCAGACTCAACAAGTTGCTGATCAACCATATCCCATACAAGTTCGATGTATGACATGCCAAGCAAACATGCAGGTCAGGGAAGCAGTGGTACATGTTTTTCTTTGAAGTAAGCTTGTACTTTCCTCACCATATGTGTGTCGGAAATTAATCTTCTGAAATTTGGCGTGTGGAGGTGCCTGCAGAAGGGGCAGTGGCTCAGACTCTAAAATATCACTGATGTAGCAGTTGATGTTCGTACTGCCCTCAATATGCACGAGGCAAGATTACATGTTACAGCCAATACTGCCCCAAACCATTACACTCGATGTTTTTCCGTTACGACACTCTACAGTGCAATTACCCAACTGCTTTCACCACGGTAGCATCTAACGTGTGCAATAATCACTGTAGAATAGATTAAAGTTTGGTCCATCCGAAAACACTGAATTTTTCACTCAGCATACAAATGATAGCATTCATGTGCCCACTGGAGTCTGAGGTGTTGGTGGTTTCTGGCCGATAGAAGCCATTCCAGCCCTAAGCAGATAGTGTCAAGCCACCGATGCAGCTATGTCCACATCCATTGCAGTGCTCCAATATGATGCTAACCCTGCGGACGAAGCTCTTCTGTCAGTTACAGCCATGTGGACAAGATGGCTGTCATCCTGCATGGTCACATTGTGTGGCCCAGTACCTGCTTGTCACTGTGTACTACATTCTTCTATCCATTGGTTCCATACACGAATAACTATTGTACAGCATGCCATGTATCAGCCTCAATATCCATAGTATGACAAACCCATTTCCAGGAGACCAATCATTCTGCTATGTTCGAACTCGCTCACAGACTGAGAGTAGGTACACTAAGATGAAACTAAAAAGTTTGAAAGACAAATAAGCATTTTTTCAGTGTTCTCTTAACAGCTGTATTTACATTAAGATCTCTTTCACCTATGAATGTTCTTTGATGACTATAAAACTGACTAAAACATTTTTAAAAGTAATGAATACTATAATCTGAAACACTATCTGTCATTAGAGTAACTGCACACTTTAGATTTTTTAAATTTCTTCTGCAGAAATGTTTGAGAGATAAAAAAGATATGTTTTCTTCTACACAAGGTTAGTTGAGATATACAGGGTGGGATTCAAAAGTAACGGGCCTTTGTTCAAAAGAACAGAATTATTGAGCAAATTGGTACAACTGTTCTGGGATGGCTGCAAGGGGTGCCTTGACATTTGCTTAGATGTCCTCGACTGAGTGGAAGCGGTTTCCTTTCATTGCTGATTTTAAACATGGAAACAAGAAGAAGTCAGGAGGTAACAATTCCAGAGTGTAGGGAGGGTGGGTGACCATCGGAATATTCACCTAGGCCTTGTAGGCGCTCACGATGAAATCGGTGTGGCGGGGCGCGTTATCGTGGTGAAGATACCAACTGTCCTTGAAGTCCCTTCGGTTGTTTGTGACGCCTATTTTTAGCCTTTTCAGGACTTCCAAGTAGTAAACAGCAATCACGATCACTCTGGGTGGGACAAACTCGTATTGGACGATGCCCTTCACTCCGAAGAAGGCGATGAGCATGGTCTTCGTCTTGCTCATCCGCACTTTCTTGGGGTGGCGTTTGACATGTGCCACTCAGAGCTTTGGTGTTTTGTCTCTGGGTCATATTGGAAAATCCAAGTTTCAACGCCAGTTATCACTTTTTCAAGAATGCCGGGATCATCTTTGCACATCTGTAGCAGTTCTTGACATCGAAGCACTCGGTTGTTTTTTTGCTTTTCAGTCAAAACTCTCAGGCTCAGTACGAGTTTGATGCAGATGTTCCGCAAGTGCAAGTCCTCCATAACAATCCATTGCACTGTTGCCTCCAATAAGTCCAGGGCCTCTGCTACTTGGTAGAGACTTAAACGTCAGTCCGTGTTCAAAAAATCAAGCACTCGCTACACTTAGACATCAGTTTGGGCTGACGACAGGCGTCCAGACCGGGTTTGTGGGTCACCTCTTCCTGGCCCTCCCTAAAAGTCTTGTGCCAGTTTTTGTTTGAGAATAAGACAGACACTCAGTCCCAAATGCCTGTTGAAGCATTTCGAACATTTCAGAAGGAGACTTGCCCAACCGGAAGCAAAGCTTGATTGCGTACAATTGCTCTAACGAACTTTCCATTCCGCCGTGTCATGCACTACCGCACAGGGGTTCCCATCTAGGCCGATCCTACCACTCCAAAAGCTCAGAGACAACTGAGTTCTGTTGGCCAACACTCTCCACCACCGCTTTAGGCTAGCGGAGCGTGTGGCAAGGTACGCTCGCGTCAGAATAAAATGAGGTCCACTACTTTTAAATCCTACCTTGTATCTACTGAATAGCCATCCTCTTCACAAACAAATAAGAATAGATAACGGCAACAATGAAGTAGGACAAAATGTTGTGAAATGAAATTAAAATGGGAACTCACCAAACTTGAAAGGAGCACACCAAAAACAAAAAACAAAAACATTTTCGGAGATGCCCTGATTTATTAAAATAGAAATATATTACTGAGTGGATGGAGCATGCTTTCAGTATCAAGCATAGGCTTGGAAAGTATGTATGTTATGGATAACGACCTGGGCAAAGGACTGGACTACGAGTTGGAACAATCAATACATTATCACTAAAAGTGAAGGAACAGGAAGTTATCAGTGTAAGTGAAGAGAGGAACATAAGCATATTAGGCTTGAGTGAAACAAATTGGAAAGGACATGGAAGTAAGGAAATAGGAAAAGGGTATTTACTAAGGTGGTTGGGAGAAGTAGACAAGGGGCTTAATGGAATAGCAATAGTTCTAAGTAACAGACTGGCAGGAAAAGTCATAAATGTTAGTTGCACAGAAGGATATTGAAACTGTTGACTATGGTGAATGGAGAGGTAGTTGATATCATCCAAGCATATGGTCCCCAAGCTGGGTGCACAGAAGAAGAGAAAGAAGAATTTATACCAGACCTGGAAGGAAAAATCAAGGCAGGAAAGGTTATCCTAATAGGAGATTTAAATGCCAGAGTAGGTAAACACAGAACAGGATATGAAGATATAATGGTAAGCCATAGCACGGAACCAAGGAATAAAGAGGGAGATAATTTTCAAGATTTTTGGCTAAGGAATTCATTAGTTGTTGGCAACACATGGCATGAGAAAAGAGATAAGTCACAAGTTCACCCTAAACAGCTGGGATGGTCAGAGCCTAATAGACTATATACTGTTCGGCAAATGTATACACCAAAAATTAATGGATGTAAAAGTCATACCAAGTTTGAGCCTAGGAGGAGATCACCAGTTGGTTGTAGCAGACTTTAGGAAACTCAGCTTGGGCAAAACAGTATGCAAAAGGATCCAAAGAATCACGTGTTGGAAGTGTTGGAAGCTGGCAGATAGTGGCACAAAGGAAACATTTCAAGAAGAAGTGAAGGCCAACTTGCCCAAGGATAAAACAAGAACAGCAGAAGAAGAATTGAGAAGATTTAGAGCAACATTAGTAAATGCAGCAGAAAGAATGAGTGGAAGAATGTCAAATAAGAGGAGGGAGAAGAAAACACCATGGTGGAATGAGCGTATTGCAGAAGAATAGGACATGGAGAGAGTGGTTGCAAGACAGAATAGAAAAGAGTGAGATGGAAAAGATTAGCAAAAGCTTTTTTTAAGAGATAAAAATAGCAAAGGCAAAATCTTGGGAGGAATTCACGGATAAATTGAGGACAAGCTACAAAGGAAATAAAAACACTGTACCGGGTAGTATGAAACAAAACAAAACCTAGATATATGCTGACCAAATTCTGGACAAATCAAGTGAAGTGCAATGGAAAGAGGAAGATGTACTGAGTACATGGAAAGAGTACTTACAAAATCTGTTGGGAGGAACAGATCGCAACCAAGAAGGAACAAAACAAAAGGATAGTGAAACAACTGCTTTAGAAATGGAGACAGAAGAATTTAGCATGCTGGAATTAGAATTGGCAGTAAAAGAAATATCAAAAAGGAAATTGCCAGGACTAGATGACTGTCAGCAGAAATGGTAAACACAGCAGGAGCAATGGGGATGCAATGATTGTAGAGAGTCATGCGGAGAGGGGTATTGCTGAGCGATGGTCTGAAAATTTATGAAAAAATTATTCTAAATAAAATAAGATCTGAGAATACAGCAAGAGAGGAGCAGTTTGGTTTCAGGCAAGGAATATCTGCAGAGGATGAAATGTTTATACTCAGACAAATCGCAAAGAAAAGGCGGGAATATTACAAAGACATAGTAATAGCTTTCATTTGCATTGAAAAGACCTATGATAAAGTACTAAGGAAAAGCATATGGCTCAGTATAATAAAGAGAAGAATAAATGAAGGAACATCTATGAGAAGTGTGAGAATTGTGTGTGCATAGGCAGTAAACACTCAGAATGGTTTCACACAGAAAGAGGAGTCAGAGAAGGAAGTGTATTGTCACCTCTCCTGTTTAATGCAGGATTAGATGTAAAAATCACAGAAGTTCAAGGATACAGAGATCCAACAGAGCTTAAGTTGATAGCATATGCTGATGTCATGATAATATGGGAGGAGACAGAGAATTACGGAAATGGTGGACTACAATGGGTAAACATGGCCTGGAGATGAGTGTAGAAAAACCAAGATAATGAAGATGACTAGGCCCTTCGAAGGATTTGTTACTAGACGGCAAGAAATTGGAATGGGTAGAACCATTTGTGTATCTGGAAGGGAAGATCACTATCAATGGAAAGATGGAGGAAGAAATAGGCCAGAGAGTAAGCAAGAGTGGATATTTGTATCATCAGATAAAGGGTGTAATGTGGAGATGGAATATAGGGATGGAAGCCAAAATTGTGTTCTATAAAGTAAATTACCAGCCAATACTGACCTATGGTTCCGAAACTTGGACTTGGACAGAGAGAGACATTAACAGATTGCAGGCAGCAGAGATGAGGTGTCTCTGTCCACTATCACACAATATACATATTCTTCCTCTACACAGTTTGCATTAGAATGTTCTGTTACTTACAATGCAGTAATACTGGATTGTTATTCATACTGACTTATTCAATACTCGTGCCTTTCTTGCAACCCATATATACTCTCACATCTGACCACTTCTCCTACACTGTATCTCCTCTTTCCACACTCTTGCTATCCATATTCAATTTATTCATTAACTGTGCTTTCTGGGCACACCAGTTGCGAACATATTTTTGCGCCTGGCCGCTTACTACAACCACTCATACTTCTACATATTGCAACTCCCACTACTGTACAACTGAAACTCCTGTGATATTGTACATAGCGCTTGCAATATCAAACATCCCGAAACATATCGATATTTGCTTACAGATCACAAATTAATAGAGCCGTTACTTGCAGGCACCCACATAATTTCCGCTGTGGTTTTACAAGTTGTTTGCTGTATAAATTTTGGAATGACCACCAGACTTGAAAGAGGATGTGCTGTACGACCCGCAGAGGCAGAAACGTCTGATGATGATGATGATAACTGACCCACCCATGGTCAATACAGCCACCATTCAAGTGCCCTTTACATAGATTATAATTTTCTAATTTCACAGTCTCCACTTTTACTGTATTACTCATCTCAATGTTACTAATGATATACATTCTTGTGGAAGTCATGAATCACTTATTGCTGAATGTCTCAACTGTAATTTGTAACAAACATCTTTCGCAATTGAAATTGCTTCCCATTAAGACACATTGAGACACTTATTTGTATTTTAAACTTTGGTATCTGAATTTCTATATTCTATCATTTATGTTAGATCTCATTACATTCTTGTTTAAACTGGTCTCAACTGTTACTTTTTTATGAAAAATTTATGAGACATATATTTCATTTATTAATTTATAGACATAAATTTATCAAAAAAAAAAAAAACAACCTTTTGCATCAAAAAAATATTGTTTGAAGCTTTTAAGACAAATTTTCCCTACATTCTGCAGATTATTTTGTTATATCTTTTGTCTGGACAGAATTTTTCATTCAATTTTCAAATCAAGAAAGAAGTGCAGTGTTTTGCGTTTTGTTAATTGATATACTTCTGGGCTCCATCCTACAAACATACTGGAAAAATAAGCCTTCAAAAAGTAAACTTTATAATGTAACTGGTTCAGCAATTCAAATTTTTAATGGCCACTGTAATAAAAATTTGAAAATTATATGATAAGAAGTATTACAAAAAAAGAAAAATTCTAGACTTACCACTAACAGAGAAATCCACGGAATTAACACCAAAGATTATGCTTTCCTTTGAATAAACAGCAACTTCTTTATCAGCTCTCAGGTCAAATAACCGGCACTGTAAATTTGTAAATAAAAAGTAAAAAATTATTCATCTCTGGTACAAAATACTGAGTTGAAGAGGAACAAAAATAACTGCAAAACATTTATTTTCTAAACCATCTTTTTCTCTGTAAATACCTACTATTTGACTGGAAAAAAAAATTGTATATGAGCATGTTACGTATCTATATCACCTTCAACTAAAGAAATGCTTCAAAAAAGATTGCTTCTGTTTAAATGGTAACACAGTACTAATGATGTGTGCATGAATTTACATTCCCATAGTTTATAGCTTCGGGGTCAGAAATTAAGTTCATGACAGAATAATCATCCAAACTGAGGAGGATTTTTTTCGCTAACATATGAACACTCGTAAGACTAGTCACTCCTAGTAGCAGCTGCCAAAATTAATCAAAGATTAAAAAAAATGGCAACTGAATACAGATGAATGATGAGAAAAATATAAATACTAAGGAAGTAGTTGAACACAAAACCTCAAACACACTTCATGATTTTTTGGTGTAAACCTTACTCATAACTAGGGAAGGACATATGGGAAGCAGGAATCAGATGTGAACACACCGAGACTCGCTATGTGACCTTTTCGCAATTATCGTTTGTCAACGCTCCCACTCCATCTCTCTCCATTGCAAAGATTCATGTATTACTCAGTCTTGTGGCAGTTCTGGATGTGTACACCTCTCCACTTGCCATATGTGTCACATCCTACCGATTAAGGTTTTTTACTGAAATATTGTAAGGGGTGTTCATGGTTATGTGTTAGCCCTCCTGCCTTAATCTAAGATAAATAGTAGGTTATATTCCCTATCCTTTCTTGTTTTAGGATTTATTCTAAAATACTGCAAAGTGTATCTGTGTTTTTGTGTTTGTTGTGACCCTCCAGCCTTCACCTGCGTTGAGTGACAGGTTTACTTTCCCTACCCTCCCTAATTTTCATTGCCCTACAGTTTTTTCATAGTCACTATTTTCAAAAGAAATAGTGGAAGCTGATAAAAAATAAAAGGGGAAGGGTCACAACACAGAGGGAAATGAGTAATGATGAGTAAATTTTATTTGATGTATTTCCATGTTTATTGTATTTTGGATGGATGGTTAAGAGATTAAGTTTTTTGCAGTTTTGCTTCCTTGGAGAGAGCTAATAGCATGGATTTCCAAGCGAGAGGAGAGTTATCCAACTGGCTGACAACCTCCATTACAACTTATTTATAGGTAAATTTATACAATATTGATTCAAAGAATCAATTAATGTTTATTTGAATAAATACTCATTAAGGATTTTGTTAGCTAAGATAGAATCCACATCCTTCCTCCCTCCACTTTGGTGCGGGAAGTGAAAGTGGTGTGATAATTTAGATATTAAGAAGTAACTGACAACAAGACTAATTCTGGAGTGCAGCATCTACGCTCTAATTTTTATTTTAGTTGCACTAGATGTAAAAACACAAGGGCCACTGATTTATGCAACTCTGATGTCTACATTTGGTTGAAAAATTATCTGTATAAATAACACATGTTGTCTCATAACTTCGAAATACGGGGATAGACAGACACGTTGGATATGGTCGCATCCGTACCGTTTTTCCGTATAGTGGACTGGCAGCTTATTGGTTAAAGAGCTTGATTACGAACGTCATGGGGCTCGGGTTCAAATCTCCGTGAAGGCTAAGATTTTTAAAAATTGTTTTTCATCGCAAGAGTCAGGCCTGGGCCGTAGGTTATTTGGATTGAATGTTAAACAGCAGATATTAGAAAGTTAGGGGTGCAATGCGAGGAAAATCATAGGTAGTCTTGCAATGTTGTAGGTGTACACTTTTTTACGTTATAATGATCCCTCAGGTGTTGTTCGCAGTCAGTGTGTGAGTGTGAACCACAGTAATATTATTATAAATACGGAAATAAGTCTCTGTCTTTTTGTTATGTTTTGACGACTAAATGGCTATATTGTTGTGATGCAATTTTATAAGGAAATCTGTACGAAGGGCACAGGATATTTTTTCCAGTATGATTAACAGTTGTAGTCACGAAATTTTGAGACCTTATATATGTTGGAAATTGATTCTCTTCAAGAGACAGGTTCGACGGTACAATGATATAGTGATAGCTTTCCTGTCATATTATTCCTACTCGATATTGTTTGGGACCAATCCTTCGTTAGAACTTTCTATATTTAATTCTGGCAAAAAATATTCTTAATCCACGCGTACGAAGTTGCGGGTACGGGCTAGTTATCCATAAAGAATACTGTATACTATAACAGATAGTATCCTCTGTAGTCCAATAAATTGCAGTAAAAAGACCGTAATCAAGGTACCACAATTAGTGGTATTTTTACTTGACATGTTTCATAATAGGACTAGCTACCAAGACCATTACATGACTTTGAAATGGACAAGAAGATGCTAATATAAAAAAATGGTGAAATCGATTCGAAAAGCTTTGCATATCTCCAAACTTGCATAAGTAAAGTGGAACAATGAGAAAAATAAATAAGTTATCGATAATGAAACAGTTGCAAAATTCCAGCAACAATACGTGAGGCAAAATTAGTGGAGAAGATGGGCCACAATGTACAGATCAGTGAGGACGAACAAAGGAAACTGGGAAGAAATTCGACATTTTGGGTGAAGCAGCACTGGCAAATGGACTGACAAACCAACCAGTCAAGGCTGAACAGTTATGGTGTAACACTGAAAAACAACTGATCAGCACTAAAGAGAGAGTAGCCCCTTGCCGAAGAGGCTTTCCGATGCTCTCCCATTGGTCGACGCAGCAATCGAGCTCAGACAGGGTCCGGCTCTCTTTTGGAACGAAGTTAACACGCTGCCGGAGAGGCTTTCCGCTTCTCTCCCATTGGTCAACGCGTCAATCAGGCTCAGACGGGGTCTGCCCAGATGGCTGCCAGCCAACGCCTATACAGCGTTAGCAGTAAACTGTTTGAGTCGTCGTAAGTTAGCTTGCTGCTGGAGAGGCTTTCCGCTACTCTCTCCCATTGGTCGATGCATCAATTGGACTCTGACGGGGTTACTCTGGTCGGCTATATCTAACACGCTGCTGTTTCAGAGCTTGGATAGTTGGCTCCCAAGCTTCGCTCAAGAAGAGACTGCCATTTCTGTTGATGTTGTTGGTGCTTAGTCGAATCTCCAGCGATTCTCTAATTACAGAATCCCAGAAAAACGATGCCTGCCAAGGAGACTCTAGAGCTAATACGATGACATTTCAACCTGGGGATTGCAGACCTATTCCAGCATGTGCTCACATCTATGTATTTCATGTACAGTGGGTGGTTCTACGAGCAAACTGATGGTGTGGCCATGGGCTTCACTTTCTCCAGTGGTAGCCAATTTATATATGGAAGACTTTGAGGAAAAGGTTCTGGACAGTGCTCCAGTCCTACCTAAATGTTTCTTCCGATATGTGGATGACATGTTTGCAGTCTGGCCACACAGCTCCGCGACTCTCAAAGAATTCAATTGTATAATGAAAACACAGCCAAACCTGTTGCAAATATTCAATGAATTTATTGACCGGTTTCGACCCGCCTTAAGGGGGTCTTCTTCAGAAACCTGTAGATATTATACATTATTAGTGCATCTGATATTAAACTTTAAAATATATACATGAAAATTTGTGGATACTCACTAGTTAAAATATATTACATAAATCTAAAACACTTTTCAATAAAATAGTACACTTTCGTACTAAAGTCACACATTAAAATTTATTATCTGGCTAACCATCCGGCAGCCAGCGTGCCTCACAGAGCCAGCGTCTAATCTGGGCGGCAGCTTACTGCCGACTGGCGTGTACATAGTGGTGGTAACTAGCTCAATGGCAGATGGCGCCACCTGCGACACATGTATGGACACAACAGATGATACCAAAATTGAAACGCGTCTCGTTATGCAAATGTTTGACATGCACAAAATAGAATTTTGAGGAGACCAATAGGTGTCTAACCCGTCATATTATTGAGTTATGAGTATGGGTGAGAAACTTTCCAAAAAATTGCCTGTTGGGAGGTAGATCTGATCATTAAGTAGATTATTATCTTTATGTTTTAAATGTTTGCAAATTTCAAGTTCTTCTTTTAGATCTAATTTCCGGCCCTTGCTTTCTCTGTGTAAGATTATCGTATCTTCCTGATTGTAAATGTTCGGCAAAGGTGGATTTAATTATATTATTACATTTCTTTTTAACTAGGTGTTCTTTGTACCTTACTTTAACTTGCCTACCTGTTTGTCCTATGTAATATTTTTGGCAGTTACTGCATTTTATTTTGTATACGCCTGAACACGCCATTGAGCTAGTTACCACCACTATGTACACGCCAGTCGGCAGTAAGCTGCCGCCCAGATTAGACGCTGGCTCTGTGAGGCACGCTGGCTGCCGGATGGTTAGCCAGATAATAAATTTTAATGTGTGACTTTAGTACGAAAGTGTACTATTTTATTGAAAAGTGTTTTAGATTTATGTAATATATTTTAACTAGTGAGTATCCACAAATTTTCATGTATATATTTTAAAGTTTAATATCAGATGCACTAATAATGTATAATATCTACAGGTTTCTGAAGAAGACCCCCTTAAGGCGGGTCGAAACCGGTCAATAAATTCATTGGATATTTGCAACAGGTTTGGCTGTGTTTTCATTATACAATTGAAGAAATACCGTTGCTGTTGATGCTGCCATGTTCAAGATCTCAAAGAATTCCTGTTACACCTGAATTCAGCCCATCGAAACATACGATTCACCTTGGAGGTTGAGAGAGATGGCATGCTGCCTTTCCTAGACATATTAACCTAAGCTAGATGGTACATTGGCACATAGTGTTTACAGGAAACCTACACACACAGACCTGTATTTGGGGGCTACCAGTTTCCAACACCCAGCCCAACGAAAAACTGTTTTTATAACACTGATCCATCAAGCGCGGGCGATCTCAGACAGTGATAGCCTGCAAGAAGAACTAAGTCACCTACGATAGGTTTTCAGACAAAATGGATATTCAGAAGAGCAAATTAAATAGGCACTTCTCCCCAGAAACCGAGATTGACACCTCAGCAAGAAGAGTCTCCACAATCCTTTGCAGTGTTACCTTATGCTGGGAATATCAGAAGGATTCTAGCACAATATGGCATAAGGAGTATTTTACGTCCATCATCGAAGATATGAGCTATGTTAGACACGGTGAAAGACAACCTCGGTCTTCGAGTTCTGGGAGTTCACTCAATCCCATGTGAATGTGGCAAAATGTACATCAGCCAAACAGAACTATTGAGGAACGCCACACCGACCACCATGGGTATCTGTGGTTGCTGCAGTTGGACTAATGCGCTTTAGCCGAACATGCCGTGGAAAATTTCCACTACATAAACTTCAACAAGACCGAAGTATTGGCTCAGACATGGTATTACTGGGATTCTGTAATTAGAGAATCACTGGACATTCGACTAAGCACCAACAACATCAACAGAGATGGCGGTCTCTTCTTGAGCGAAGCTTGGGAGCCAATCATCCAAGATCTGAAACAGCAGCGTGTTAGACACAGCCGTCGGGGATGACCCCGTCTGAGCCCGATTGACGTGTTGACCAATGGGAGAGCAGAGGAAAGCCTCTCCGGCAGTGGGCTAACTTATGATGACTCTAGCAGTCTACTGTGAACGCCCTAGGCGTTGGCTGGCAGCTGTCCGGGCGGACCCAGCCTGAGGCCGATTGGCGTGTCGACCAATGGGAGAGCAGCGGAAAGTGTCTCTGGCAGTAGGCTAACTGCGTTCCAGAAGTGAGCCGTTCCCTGTCTGAGCCCGATTGCCACATCGTCCAATGGGAGAGCATCGGAAATCCTCTCTGGCAGTAGGCTACTTATAGGAGCCAGGACTCGCTTGTGAGACATTCACAGTTTGGTAGCTTCAATATTGAAGCTCACATGATGAAGGCAGCGGAGGTTGCTGCCCAAACATTGTTGAGAAAATAAATTATCTGGCAGAAAACCAGTGAAGAATTCATGTAATTATTTAGATTGGTCCTCACAATTTCTGTCTTGTCTTACCAGACAACTGAAATATGCCATAGTATTAATGGCTCACAGTGGAAATAAGATGAGTAGATTTTTTTTTTTTTTTTTTTAACTGCTTAACGTCTCTTAACAGCGAGGTCTTTAGAGATGGGAAAGGATGGGGGACAAGGAATGGGAAGGAATTCGGCCATGGCCTTTTGAAGGAAGCAGCCTGGCATTTGCCTGGAGTGATTAGACGAAACCACAGAAAACCCAAATTTGGAAGCTCAGACGGGGATTCGAACCGCCGTCCTCTCGAATGCGAGGCCAGAACGCTAACCGTTACACCACCATGCTCGGTTAAGATGAGTAGACTGAGAGAGGCCAAGTTGAATGTGTAGCACTGGATCTCTCCAAGATTTCTAACAAAGTGAGCCATAAACTTATTTTAAATATGGTAAAAATCACTAGAGCATACGAATTCTTAAAATGTAGGAAGCAAAGAGATATGGCAAGGAACCATTTCGGCATTTGCCTGGAGAGATCTGGGAAACTATGGAAAACCCAAATCTGGATGGCTGCATGGTGATTTGAACCCGCATCCTCCTGAATGTGAGGCCAGAACATTGCCACTCACTCACCATGCTCAGTAGTAGTGTACTGGAGCTGTCGTTGTTGATTATTCTGAAGAACAGTTCGTTGCGTTGATGGTTTAGTGTCATAAGTTATATTAATTCCAAATAACAGTGTTTTATAATAGAACTAAAATGTGTGCAGGGGCAACTGGGGAAGATATCTTCCTGAGTGATTCAACAAGGAATGAAGACAAATGCCAAAAATAAAGATCAGCTTATTTGGTACACAGAAGAAAAATAATGTATTTCCATGATTACATGATGGAAAGTTAAATGCTTGTTGAAGACAAAGTGTTAATAATCTGCCATAACATTTGATAATAAACTCAACTTGGTAGGTGGCAGGAAGAAGTTTTAAAATCTTTCAATTACTGGAGGGGATGGTGATGATTTGTACCAATGAGTGATGGAATTGGGTGGGACATGAAACCTTGGCGAGATCATTGCTTGAGTAAGATGGGGCGATTTGGGATCCACATTGTTGACATCAGTACTGGATTATTTTTTTTTTGTAACTGCTTTACGTCTCTTTTTAACATCGAGGTCTTTAGGGACGGGAAAGGATGGGGGGCAAGGACGGGGGCAAGGAATGGGAAGGAATTGGGCCATGGCCTTTTGAAGGAAGCATCCCGGCAATTGCCTGGAGTGATTTGGGGAAACCATGGAAAACCCAAATCTGGATGCCCGGGCGGGGATTCGAACCGCCGTCCTCCCGAATGCGAGGCGAGAACGCTAACTGTTACACCGCCCCACTCGGTCATCAGTACTGGAGTTGGAGGGTGTGTAATTGAGAGCAACTAGATTTGTATGTGAAAAAAATTCCACAGAACATAATCAATGACTGATATGAGCTGGTAGATGCACTGACATTGGGTGGGTGGAGAGATTTGCTTAGATTGTTTAAGGTATTTATGGATGGATATTGGTAGAAGAATTAGAAGAAACCCATGGAAAGAAAAAGATGACCATGACCACATTTAATTTTATGCTTAAAGGAGTGCAATAATTTTCTTTTATAGGTAAGGAAGGTAGAGAATGGAATAAATTATAAAATGAAACGATTAATAATTAACGGAAACACTGAAAGAATTTAAATTAGAAATTCATGATAAGCAAGAGTAGGTGAAAACAGAAAATGCCATTGGCATGCAATCCATTCCAATTACATTAAAATATTACTTACATGCTCAAACAAGACCTTACAGATACTTAATTAAGAAGTTTATACACTAGAATCAGGAATGTTAATCAGTTAGTAATGACTTACTTCTGATGAGCATGGTCTGCTTGCTAGTAACAGTTCTGTATATCAAACATTAGCACCCATTTTAGAGAATCTTTATTTTTGAGGAAATAAAAATGGTCTTATTGCTTTCCATTATTTTTATCTTGATTACTGATAACTTTATTTTATTTCACTTAGTAATATTACATATTTCATTTGGATTTTTAGGAAACAACAGGCACTTAATTGGGGAGCAAATTAACTGAAGCAATTAGCTGCTAACCTCCATCACATAGTTAACTTGTTCTATTGTTAATGAAGGGCCATAAAACAGAAAATTTCAATGCTCAATGAGTGTAGATGTCTGTCCTTGTTTCAGTGCTGTCCTTGCTTTAGCTGTGGTAACTGTTAAAGTATTTAATTTGATATACTATATTTCTTCTGTAAAGTCAAGATGCTTAATGTTAGGATAATATGGCATGATAAAATTTGCAAATTATGCTATTGGTTGATTGATAGAGTAGATCTTTTTGGAACATTTAACTATAATTTGTATGTCTAGTAATTACTACATTACATTTGAAGAGTATTCAGACATTTAGTTTTGAGTGTTTGGGGAGAAATCAATAAATTTCAGCAATGTAGTCTTCACGGGTGTACCGCTCGATTGTGTTGTGGAAACACAATATTTCAACGGCTAGCTCCGCCGTCTTCTTCAGGTGTGGAGACATCTGCACTGGTTGGCTGACTCACAGATACTGAGATGGTTCGGGTGCCGCTCTTCCTTATATACATATCCGTGTCCGGTGGCTGCGTGACCTCCGCGATGGCTTACTATTAGACAGGCGCGCATCCAACTCGCAGATGGCTGCCAGTCAATAAATTTGTTTTTTTATCATTTTAACATTTTCTTTCTTAGAGTCATTTGAATTATATCATATATTTGGGGGATTTCCTATATGGTCCAGCTTCGGTGTGTTTCATCATGCTGTTAGCAATCGTAGAGAAATGCTTGTCAATACAAATTGTCATAACCATTTGGCCAATAGTGAGTGCCAGAGAAGAAGTATGCAACATATGAGGCTTGGCACTTCAGTAAATAATGTTAGTATACTAAGTGCCAATTTACTGGTTTACAGTTGTTGAATATTAAGCAGGTAGTACACAGCCATGTGTTATTTCAATTTTATCTATACTGAGTGGAAGCAAAAATGCATGTTGGTGTGGAATTGCAAGTATTTTAGTCAATGCTCCATGCAACTTTTTACATTTCAAATGCTATCTTCTGGTAGATCCTCCATGTTCTGGGTAAGTAAAGTTGAACAATATAGACTGACATACTTTTCTTTATTTTTTCATGTGCAAAACTAGAAGTTTCCCAGCCCAGTATATTAAGCTAAATGCTTCTTTCTTGTGACTCCACAGGCCACTGGGGGTACACGTGGCAGGACAATTTGGGCAGGCCAACATGTGTTCTATAGTTTGTGCTGTTCCACAGCTTAAATCTATTCTAACTTCATGTATATGATACCACCTTGATAGGGTGGTTTTTACTGGTGCCTCATCTGAGCTAATGTGGTTCAATGTTATCCATATCTTCCAGTTTAATGATGAGCCACTGGGCATCTCTGCTGTAGCAGGATAGTCAGGTGGTGGTTCATCCAGTGGGGTGTTAACAAATCTTCTTCTTGATCTGCACCTTCTGCCATCATTTTCCACCCTGGGTGGGGGAGGGGGAGGTGGTGTTTATCTCAGTTTTCTTTGAACATACCCTTATATTCAATTGCATTTCTGTGGTAGGCAGGTCTTGTGACCACAGCTGCTCTATGGAGGTTACCGAATGGAGTACATTTCATACAATTTGTGACTAGCCTGCATGTCCCTACGATTCTTACGTCCTCCTTCCCAATTTTAGTAAATCAACGTTGTGCAATCTGTATCTTCTCAGCTTTTATTTAAGCAGTAACCCTTCATTAATTAAGAAAGTATTTTCTGTTGTAATAAATGGTGAGCAATGAACAAGTGATTACATGTACCTGTGAGATACTTTTAAAACATCGAAGAAATTTTTCAAGTGAACCTCTTATTTAGGGAACAATAGTGACTAACGCCAACCCAATAGAACCTATTATTGTCACATGCTCTAACTAGTCATGATAGAAACTCAACCTTTTCATGTCAATTTTCTGTGTCATGGCTTGAACGCACTCAACAGACAGGTTATTTATGTTTAAAATTCATAACTCTGAATTTTGAACTCATATTTCAGAAGTTTTATAGGATCATCTTTCACATAAAGATAATTGAACATATTAAAATTTACAATAGTTTCCAAAACTCTGGATCTGTAAGATAAAATCAATTTTAAATTCGAATCACCAATATTTGTTACCTAGAGGGTACTCATGAATGGCTACTAACAAAATAAAATGATACAATTAATTACATTGTTCAAAGTAAGAAACAATAATTGTGCAAATACTTATGATTTAACTAGTATAATAAGATGCATACAGTTGCATATTTTACTCTTATCATTGTTTTTTATTACATTCATAATGAGATTTGTGCACTTCAGAAACATATACAGGAATTACAAATTAGGATAGGGAAGATGATGGAAGTGGGGCGTGAACACACAGAAAAGACAAAAACACACATTACATAGGAATTTTCATCATTAGCCGTTTATCAACAGGAGAACATTATGAGGGTGGGTGTTGTGGGAGACTGCATCAGAATGACTGTTGGCTAGGAAAATGGTGGGGATAAATTCAAACTGAGGACAGGTAGAGAGGCAGTGATCGAGATCTAAAACCAGAGCATTGATAGATATCAATACTGATCTCTATAAGACTGGATGTTTTCTCGGCGTTGAAAATGAATAAAATTTTCTCATGTAACTAGCTGAGTGTCACTTGACAATGGCAGCAGATACTGTGACCGCCGAAATGTCGTGTTTGATCGATGGACTAACTTGGCTAGTTACCCCAGAAAATTTTATTCAATACTGATCTTTGATGGGTAGGGGAGTAAAAAATCTAAATATAAATAAGCAAAGAGAAATAAATAAAAAAATTAAAAATTAAACCAAAGACTCAGGTTAGTGGTGGTTTAATTTAGGTGGTGGGGATGGAGGCAAGAAGAAGATAAGAAAAAAGTAAACAAAAATAATAATACCGACCAGGTATTATCTTAAGTTAAGACCAGGTGGTTGCCTTGTGCCCAGTTTGTACTAATAGTCAAGTTCCCAACTTCTGAGTTCTGAGGAGCTGTTGCTATTAGGGAGGACTCTGACAGCATGGACCATGAAAAAAAAAAAAAAAAAAAAAATGAAAAAAAAGGAGTTTAAATTATTTGTGTAATGGGAGATGGTATGGACAGCAACTGGCTACATTGGGTTCCGTATCTCCATTTTGACAGTTGCCACCCTTACCTTACCAAACATTCCATCCCCCTCATTCTTGGCATTCGGGGTAATGGTATATGTTGCAACCAACAGCCCCTCATGTGTTATTCAAAAAACACTTCACAAGCACTGATATATTGCAACTACCCTCTGGCTATGGTTAACAAACTGCTTTGATGGGCAACATTACAAACTGCTCAGCCCATCAACCATCCCCAACCTGCAACCACAACCCAGTCTGGTCAAACAATACTACCCAGGCCACAAATCCATCAACAGAATCCTTCGGCGGGTTATGATTTTCTGCAAACCTGCTTAGAAATGAGATCCATTCTTCCCAAAATCCTTCCTGCACCTCCCAGATCTTGTTTAAGCAGGCTTCCGAACCTCAGCAAACTCCTAATCCATAAACATAGTCTACCTCATCCCAGCAGTCATCCCCATGGCATACAATAGACCCATTTGCAAGATGTGCAGCATACACCATTCCACCACTACTTTCATCAACCCTGTCACTGGGGAAAGCTTTCTGATCATAGGACACACCACTTGTGAAACCTCCCATGTAATATAACAGTTAACATTGAACCACTGCCTGACTTCATATATAAGTTTAAGCATAAATCCATTCCCCATAGCAATAAATGGCCACCAACAGATGGTATTCACACGGAACCCAAAGCACCCAGTAGCTGTCCATGCCATGTCCCATTACACAAATAATTTCAACTATTGTTTCACGGTCCATGCTGTCAGAGTCTTTCGTAATAGCAGCAGCTCCTCTGAACTTAGAAGATGGGAACCTGCCTACCAGTACAACAAATTAGGGACAAGATAACCACCTGGTCTCAACTTAAGATGAAACCTAGTAATTATTATTTTTAATTATGTTTACTTTTTTCTTATCCACTCCTTGCCTCCAACACCACTACCTAAATTGAACCACTGCTAACCTCATAGAGTCTTTGATTTAATTTTTTTATTCATTTATCTTCGCTTATTTATATTTCAATTTTACTGTATTATTTTACTCTCCCTGCCCATCAGAGATTAGTTTTGATATTTGTCAATGCTTGGGTATTAGCTCTGAATCACTGCCCCTCTACCAGTCTTTGAATTTACCCCCACCATTTTCCTGGCCAACAGTCTTCCATAACACCCACCCCTTACAATGTTCTCCTGTTAATTAAGGGACTGACCTGAAAATTCCTATATAATATTTTTTACTTTTCTGTGTGTTCACGCACCACCTCCATCATCTTAAGATAAGTGGTGGCTCATTTCCCTATCCTAATTTGCAATTCCTTTTCACTACTCAGCACCTGTAATTTTTTATTTTTTTTTTCATAGTTGGCTTACCGTGGCATCATCAGATCCAGTAGCAACAGCATCACCACTTGGATGAAATTTCACACTGTTTATATCTGACTGATGACCTTCAAACGATTGCACACATTGACCAGTCCGCATATCCCAAATCAACACCATGCGATCGCAACTCTAAATAAAATAAATGATATCTTTAGTAACCAAGAACAAATAAATAAATAAACAATAAGCAAATAAGAAATTTTCCATCAAATTAATAATGGCTTCAAAGCAAAAAGCAGTTATGTCAACATTCAGTGGCACCTTCACACAGGCTTATTATTGTTATTTCAAAATACAACATTGCAAATATAAACAAGGAAGTTTAGGTAAAACAGAACCATCAGTTAGCCTACAGAGAAGCAGGTAGGTTATGACAACACAAAAATGCATTATTTTGAGGGATCCCTTTATAACGTGAAAAAATCAACAGGGCGATCCCAGTTGGCACTGCATGTAAATTAAATGAATTTTGATGTCAATAGTTGAGTTCAAAGCACAGGTGGTAACTGAATATAACAAAGCAAAAAAATAACAACATGGAAATGTAATGTCAATGAAAGTTGTACTAAGTATTAAGAACACTGTGAATTCATATTCTCTTGCTGAATAGGAATATCTACACAAGAATTATATTTTTAAATTATTAATAGATTTTCGGGGTATGCCATGTTGTTTATTCATAATTCTATAGCCATTGTCATAGATACTGTTTATGTTGATATAACAATGAGCGCCAAGCATTGGAGAGTAAAAGGCCGCTATCTTCTCGTGTATAATTGTAATGACATTAGGCTCACACCCAATATGAACAATGCTAATGGTTCATGCAGTGTATTAAATTCTGGCAAGACTTTTTCAGCTGCACTAATCTCGCTAACTGTATACAATAAAAGCTCCTTATTTGCAGGGGATATGCTCCATAAATATGCTGCAAATATGGAATGGTAATTTGTATGGGATTATAGGGGATACATTCTAAGGTAAAAAAAATCATTTTAAGCAACATGTTTTAATTATTATTGTAAGGCTTAGGCAATGTTTTAAAGAATTTAGAAATTTTTTCTTTGTTTTGCCACTTTTAAAAGTTTTTTTTTCAATTCAGATTGATATTAGGCTGTGACATTAACAATTTATCTTTTAAAAACAATACTTCCTTCCATAGACAGATCAATTTCCATGAAAAAACCACAAAGCTCATTTGCCATTCATAAACCTTCACTTAAATTAAATATCACCATTTAAGTGCTTTTTAAGCCTCTTCATCAATGAGTTGGGGATTTAACATTTCCTCCAAATTGACTTCAGTCAAATCTTCCTCTGGCGATTCACGCAACTCTCGAATGTCAAATGATTCTATCTGTTCAAAACCATCTTGTCTTATTCTACTCACAACTTGAGCAATGTTTGCAGCTGAAGTTTGAATTTGCACCGATTCTTCATCATTTCCGACAGTGAGATCAGGCCACAGTTTTTTCCAGCATGAGTTCAAAGTATATGGCTTCAGTCCAATAAGTACTTAGCCCACAAAAAGGAAAAGTGGCGATTTATTTCTCAACATAGTCTTCTTTAACTCGATACACTAGACCCAGCAATGCTCCAACTTTTTTAACCTGTCTGAAAAATATGTTTTCTGGAGATCTGCAAAGTAGACCTCCGTGGCGGCGATAACCTCCTCATTCAACTCAAATTTCTGCCCGGCGAGTGTCTTCTTCAAGTTTGGAAACAAAAAGAAGTCGCACGGTGCCAAATCTGGGGAATATGGTGGATTGGGCAGCAGTTTGTAGCCCAATTAGACCAATTTGGCCGTGGCGACAGCAGAGGTGTGAGCCGGTGCGTTGTCATGGTGGAAGAGCACTTTTTTCTTCGCCAAATGGGGCGGATTTTTCTGTAATTCGGCGTTGAATTGGCCCTATAGTAAAGCCCTGTGATCGTTTTGCCCTGGTCTCTGGTGTGTACTGGTGAATCCATGTTTCGTCTACGGTCACGTAACGACGCAGAAATTCCTTTGGATTGCGTTTAAACAGCGTCAAACTCTGCTGTGAAGTGGTCTCACGGTTGCGCTTGTTATCCGGAGTGAGCAAACGTGGCACCCATCGTACCGAAAACTTTCTCATGCCCAAAATTTCATGCAAGATATGACCCACACGGTCTTTTGAGATGCCTACTGTCCCAGCAATCTCGCGCACCTTGAATCGGCGGTATGACAATACAAGATCGTGGATTTTTGTCACGTTATCCTCCATGGTAACCATTTTCGGGGCACCTGTTGTTGATCATCAAAAACCGACGTGCGACCACGTTGAAACTCATTAAACCAATTTTTGATAGTCTTCATCGAAGGAGAAGAGTCACCGAAGCGTTCTTTGATTTCGCTGCGCGATTTTCCTTCCAAAAACAAGAATCAAATCGCCGACCTATATTGCTCTTTTTCCATTTTTCTAAAATCCACACACACACCCACTTGCACACGTGATCAAAACAAAACTACGAGTCCGATTTAGCTGAAATTTTAACAATAGCCGTCTAAGATAATGTACAACATGATCATAAGTTTCTTGGGTGACGGTGGTGCCATCAGGAAGAGGAGCTAAGTACTTATCGGACCTACCTCCTAATAGAACTTAAAGGCCTGGATTATTCCTGGGTCCATAGGTTGAAATAAAGCTGTCGTATTAGGAGTTAAGAATATCACCTTTAAATTGGGATGCATAGTTTCAAGCTCACGAAGGTGACCTAGTGCATAGTCCAAAACTAAAATCGCCTTAAAGTCTACATTATTTTTCTTTAAATTTCAATAATTCGGGAATCAGTCACAGAAAATAACACTTGTAACTCAGGCTTTCTTATTTGCATGCCAAAACACCGGCAGGTTGTCCTCGTTTTGATTTTTCAAAGCACGGTTTTAAAGATATGTAAAGCATTAGTGGCTTAATAACACAATCACCTAATGCCTTAGAACACAGCATTAGATGTTCGGGGTAGCTATCTTTTGTTGCCTTGAAACCAGAGGCGCAAGTTTCGTTTTTCAGTATGAAAGTTTTATTTGGTATTCCTTTCCAAAACAGGCAAGTTTCATCTGTATTAAACACTTCTTTAGGTTGGTACCTACCATCAATAATTATCTTTATAAATTCTGCTGGATGTCTTTCGGCTGTGGCGATGTTTGCAGATGCAGCTTCTCCAACAATTCTGATGCTATGTAATGATTGTCGCACATTGAATTTATTGAACCAACCTCCCAATGCTTGAAATCCTCCACTTTTACGTTCATCGCCAGATTATTTAAAATGCACATAGAGGCGCCTTGCCTTCTCAGGATCACAGGACCATTTAAGGACATTCTTTTCTGGTTACGCAGCTTCCACTTTTTCAATTGCTGGATCACAGACAATTTTAGCTGAAGTTAGAGCTATAAAATTCCGTATTTTGTGTTCGGATTTCTTGATGATTCATACAGTTGATTCATTAACACTGAAAGAATGTGATATGGTGCAAGCAACTCGCCAAGGCATAAACGATCAAGGCAATATAAATTGTGAACAAAGCAGAGGAGACATGTGTTACTCACTCAGAATTATTCTAATGGCTGAATAGTTGATGTAATAATAGATACAGAGCTGGTCGAGGTGGAGCAGCTTTTATCAAGGGTTGTAGCAGAACATGTACCACAGAAGCTGTGACAGCTTTTGACAGTGAACTTTGTGTTTAGTGGCAATAAGATTGGCTTTATTTAGTTATTTCGGTTAAACAGAGTGACTCGGCACATGCCAGCAATGCTCAAACAATGGCAACAAGTCAGAAAAGGATACCGAATCTGCTGAATGTACTGAATGGCTCCGTGAATAATAAAAATTTCAAATGGCGAATACAGAAAAATTTCACAATTATTTTATTCGCGAATACTGAAACCGCGAATACAGAAAGTTGTCACAGTTATTTTATTCACGAATACCGAAACTGCGAATAAGGTAACCGTGAATTTTTATTAACACTTACAGTGCGACTCTAGCACTACCAACTGAAAACAAAGCACGCTTTGCACCGGACACCACAACAAATGTGAAATCTCACACAGTTTTTCCTTTTTACTATTTTTAATGCTCTTATTCAATAAATTATAACCTCTCTATAATAGATACCAACAGCATTAATGTTTTATTTAGCATTTATGATACAGACAACCTACAACAAATCTCATCTGTTCAAAACAGCGAGTTCCATTAAGTACACACTAGGGTAATTTCTGGTCCAGAGACCATAAATGTTATTATATAACTACCACTTTCCAAAATATTTCTTTTAGATTCTGATCCACCAATATACTTATAAACATCCTGTGGTAATTAAAAATACTTCTTTTTTGACATCAAATAGAAAATAATTCCACATCATTATCTTTGCTTTTTTGTTCCTTGTCTTCGCTTGTTGATTGCGGTCAACTTAGCCTAATTGTAAATATAGGAGTTACATACGAATTATACTGTGGCACCGGGTAAAGGAAAATAATGCTGCCTACAGGTTGTTATACTTCACACGTTCCTGACCTCACTTCACCAGAAGATGGCGACTACGATTGAGAGCGCCAAAATATTGTGTAATTATAACACTCCTATAACTCGGCTAGTCACCCGAGAACAATTTTTACATTCTCAACGCTGAGAATAACTACGTAATTATGTATTGTCCATATATTTTTTTCTTTAACAAAAAAACTATAGATTTAATTGAACACTTCCATAGACATAATAAATAGTTTCAATACTTTCCACGTATAACTGCACCCTTGCCTTACACAAAAGATACTTGGGAGATATCACAGATCACATTAGGAAGCTGTTGAATAAGGTTGATGTCAAACCAGTCTACAAGGCATCTATTTAAGGAAAATAAAAGATAAGCGACCCCCAATACAATCTGTGGGGAATTCCTAGCAGCTGTGGGTTAGTCTACATTGGAGGGACTGGCTGCACAGTGGACAACAGGCTACAAGAACATATCCGCCACTACAAATAAAACAACACAGACAATGTAATTACACAGTCTTAAAATGGTTACTGTCCCTGCCGACTTCTGCACAAGGGAACTTTACACCACAACTAAATTAGATTACTTTATGTTAGTACGGTCGCCAGACTGGGAACATTCGAGATATATCTCTATAGTGAGAGGAGAATAAACAAAATTCTATCACACCTTGATGACAAATACTGGTTGTCACAGTGTGATTTATTAATATTTATACATTCTCTCCCGGATGGCCATCAGTCAATAAAATTACTTTCATGTATCAGAAGATTGCAATGTTCTTTGAGTGTGAAGCACTTTTACTTTAGACACATCTGTTCATAGTTCACTGTCCCCGCTAGCACTTTAATCCTGCGACCGGACACACCCAGAAACTCCCCGCGACTGCCATCGTCCGGCTCCCAGCAGGGGTGCCAACTGTCGCACACGCAACAGTACTAGTCACTTGTACTGTTACACTCCCCCCCTTAAAATGGAACAAATGATAGGGATTGACAAACCCAAGCATTTGTCATAAACTTAAGAAATCTAACTACAATAGACAAAACAATACAGCCAAGTTTACCAAATCTTAGTTACAGAAATCCTGTTATAGTATTCTGATGACCATCCAATACTGTTTTTAACTGTCACATTTATATGGTTAAGCCAAATAATTTTAAACTAATTATATAAAAATATAAGCATAAAAATTCTATATCTACTGACAGTCATTATCTTAATATGTACACTTTTGTCCTTAAAAGTTTTTTTCTTTAACAACACAGCTTTAGCAATCGGCTTGCTTCACGCATGCTTTAGAGAATCGTAATTTTCACACGACACTTCATATTGATCTGGTTCGTTGTGATTTTTAATTTGCTCAGAAGTAGGAGGAGGAAAATATGGAAAAAATAGAAAGAAAAGCCAGAAAGTTTCGTCTTGGCGAGGGAAAAAATTGTTCCATCATGGGAATAGCCTATATTAGAGTCTTTGAATTTTCTGGAAAGCTTGCCAGGGTATCTCAACTGTTTAATTATCTACATTATGGTCCAATACCTGTTTGTATGGTTTTAATGCCATTATGTTGAATGTACCACAAATCCTCTCACTCTCTGGATACCCCAAAACATATGCGTTCTCCCTAGGACTATTTAAAACAGTAAATCGACTCTTCATACAAAAAATTAATTTTTTTAATCTCCTTGTTAATATCTGATGATTTTAGGTGTGTCTGCACTAAGACCAAGTCCCCACGCTGATACTTCATAGCCTTCCATTTTTTGTTTGTTGCATTTTCCTCTGTAGTGCCTGCCTTTTTAAGTTCTCTCGAACCATCTCCCTTTTCACTTGTTGGATTGACTCGTTTCTGATGAGGAATTCAATGAACTTTGTGACTATTCGTGGTGATGTCTTCCCAAACATGATCTCGTGTGGTACCATTGATATAGAGTCATGTGGAATTCCAAAGCCCATCTCTGGTGGCGGTTGACACAGTAGATTCGGAACCACTTGCCAATTTCCCGCATCACTCGCTCTGCAATATTGCCTTGAGGGTGGTAAAATGAAGTGTGTACTACTTCAATCCCCTCACTTTCCGATCGGTCCGTCCAGTGCTTGCTTCAGAACTGAGGTCCAATGTCTGACAATATTTGCCATGTCTTCCCAACCTCCGCGACATATTCCCTAACAATCTTATTTGCAAGAATCTTTGCGGTGGCTCTTTTGAGTGGATATAGTTTGATATACTTTGAAAATATACCAATGACCACCAATATTTGCGTCACGCCCCCTCTTGATGTGGGCAAGGGTCCATAAACGTCAACTGCTACTAGTTCTAGCATGTTTTCTGGAGCAATACTTTTCATTTCCCCAATAAGCAATACATTATCAACTTTCATCTTCTGACAAATGTCACAGGTTGATAACAGCTTGGCAATCCTGTGCGACATATTGCTGAAATAACAGTGCTCCTTAATTATTCTGTGTTGCTTGGCCCAAAGTGCCCATAGCTCAAGCGGTGTTGTTGTATTAAAGCATCCACGCATGCTTCCGGCACCCATAGCTTCCACTCCTTGCTCATCTCCAAGTTATGTCTGAAAACTATTCCTTTATGCAGACAATAGAAGGTATTTAATTTTCCTTCATAATTAGGGTCTGTCATGTGATCTCATACAAAGCAGATTATTTCATCTTCCTCGTGTAGGTTGCCCATATTTCTCAAGCGCTTTATCACTTCTTCCTCTCCAGGGATCCCCGGGATGTATTTCAGGCAAGCCTCTTGAATTGGTTGAATGTTATTTTTATCTTCCTGGGAATCGAGACAGACAATCAGCAACAAAATTTTCTCTTCCTGGCCGATATTTGATCTCAAACTCAAACTCTTGCATCCACAAAGCCCATCTTGTCAACCTTCCATGTACCAACCAGCAACTCATCAGGAACGATAGAGCCTTATGGTCGGTGATATAGTGGTCTTTCGGCCTAGAAAAATGGCAATAAAATTTTGGAAGGTCCAGATCACAGCCAAAGGTTCCTTCTTTGTGGTTGTGTACCCTAAGTCGTGTTTGCCTAACATTCGGCTAGCTAACGCAATTGTCTTGTGTTACAACTTTCCATCCACTTCAACTTCCTGGAAAACCTCAGCTCCGAGGCCATAATGGAAGCTATCTGTAGCTAAACACATGTCCAGATTCCAATTCGGGTGTGCTAAAATGATATTTTGCAAAAGTTCTTGTTTAATCCAGTTGAAGTATCTGTCGCAATCCGACATCCACTTCCACGGCGTCTTTAATTTAGTCAAATCTCATAACAGTACGCTGTTTAACGCGTGCACAGGTATGAACTTCCGATAATAACTGCACAAGCCCAGGAAACTCTTTAGTTGCGTCTTGTTCGTGGGTTTAGGGAATTTTTCAATAGCTTCTAACTTTGACTTATCAACGGAAATACACACAGGCGTAATGATGTGACCCAGGCAATCCAATAGTTTTTTTTTTCCAAAAATACACATTTCTTGAGTTTCATATCCCCCTCCTTTATGATCAAGAGTACTTCCCTTAAGGTGGATATATGTTCTTCTATAGTTTGTGGCACAATAATTATATTACCCACATACACTTGGATCTTTTATCTTAGGCAGGTACCCAAAACTTGGTCCAAGGATCGGATAAAGGTCGCCACTGCATTATAGAGCCCGAAAGGCAGCACCCGAAAATGGTAACATTTTCCCTCAAATCTAAAAGCGGTATATTTCCCCGAGGCCTCGTCTATTGGGACTTGCCAGTAGGACGCAGTTAGGTCCAATGAAGTCATGTATTTGGCTCCATCTAACTTCTGCAGGATTTCATCCATTGGCTGTGGATGGTCTCTTTCGTTTATTAAAATCTTATTGAGGGACCTAGTGTCCAAAACCAGTCTCACTGACTTATCCGCTTTCGTCACAGCAATCAAAGGGTTCACATAGTCACTATCTAACCACACTATCACTCCCCACACTAACATCCAGTCTATCTTCTCCTGGGCCTTCTTTCTCATTGCCACAGGAATAGGGTAAGGCTTGGCAGTGAAAGGTTTCTCCTCCCTTACTTTAAAATGACAACTATAACTATTTACCTGTCCCAGTTTGTCTGAGAAGGTGTGTTCGAAGTCCCCGATGACCTCTTGCACTCTCCACCATTCTTTCTCATTATCTCCTTGGTCACTATCCACTGAAGATTGTTCTATTTCCTCTCTTACTCCCGCAACATGTAGTACTTGACGATCACCTGCTTGAAGGTCTCCAGTGGAGCCTAGTCCATGAATCTTTCCCCATGAAATTACTCTTATGCTGCTCGTATATTTCCTCGTTCTTGTTTCCTCTCCTAATACCGTAACTTTACTCTCTTCCACACTGTGATGAATTCTAAGCTATTATCTTCTAAATCCAGTTTGACCAACATTTCACAGAACCAGTCGACTCCTAAAATCAACTCAACGTTTAGATACGTTTGACGAAAGCTTTGACTTCCACTACTTGTCCGCCAATCTCTCCATCAAGTCGTATTTGCATTATTATCTGTTTACTTTTTCTTCCAGTTGCTGTAGTAACAGTCATTTCTGATACCCGAAAAATGTCAGCTAGTTGTTCCTTTTCCAGAGCTTGAAACAAATTCTCAGAAATGCATGAAATGTCAGCTGCAGAATCAAGTAACGCCAGTAGCTTCCGGCGCTTGAACTTTACCTCTCCAGTCGATTATCTTCTTCTAAGAGATCCTCCCTAGGATTGTTGTGATAAATTGACATGACTCGCTCTTCTCCCTGAGGTAACATGATATCTTGGATAAGCTTCTCATCCTCAACCACTAATCGTTCGTCGCCACTGATGGTCTCGTCCTTCATAAAATCGCTTCCTTTTTTCCACCTTATCTGTTTTCTGTTCATCCTCTCAATCTCTTCTGAAATCTGAAAACTCTTTTCTTCCTCTTCTTTATTCACAGAATATTTTCTGTTGGAATTTGAAAGTGTTGGCCATCCATTGTCCTCTTTCTGTAGACGAAGGTTATTGGAGTTGTTGTCCCCAAGTGTCTCCAAGGATTCTCCAAATGACTTCAAAACAACCTTGTCCTAGGTATGACTATCATCACCCCCATGGCCTTTTCTCCTCACATCTTTATCCTCCTTTGCTTCATAGCAATCTTTGCTAACAACGCGCACTGGCTCCGTCCCTGTTTCCTAGCATATAATGTTGCCCGTATTTACATCTATTCCTCCTTCCCAAAGTGTCACCAAGTCTTGTTCAATATTTCACCGATTTACTTTTCTCCTAACTTCCAAATTTCTTTAAGGCCTTTATGGTTGTTCTCCACTACTTTTCTTCTCTCTTACTTTTTCTTTTCTGGAGTTGTCACAGCAAATATCGTGTCTGATAGGTCAATCGCCTGGAGCATCCCTTTCTTATGTAGTCCAATAGGGGTACCGTCAGACACTGCTGCTTCCAATTGAAGCCGCCTTCTGCAATTCCCTTTAAATGCGTTGATCTCTTCCTCTAGGTTCTCCATTATTCTGTTCTGTTTCTCCCTCAAACTCTTGATAAATTTATCCACTTTGTCTCGGTAGTATCTCAATTTTCCCTAGCTTGCAAATGTTCCGAAATCTCTACATCATTTACTTGGCTCTATTCCTGTGTGCTGTACATTTAATAATTTTCCCATATGCTTCAAGGTCCCACTCTCCTATTCGGTGCAAGCTGGTGTCCGGTATTCCACCAGCTCTTGCAGCGTCTTCTTTAATTCCTTTTGTAAATTCAAAACTGATTCCCTTAAGGACAACTCATAATTTAATTAAAAAAAAAAATCTTTACATGCTTTCTACACATCTTTAATACTCTTCTTAAACTTCATGTCATCATTTAATGCCTCTTCTTCTTCCCTTTCACAACAAGTCATTTCCTCTACGGCTTCCAATAGAAACTCTCCTAAAATTTTATAGGACAGTTTAATCCTCTCGACCCCAGATACACATATACTTCTGATAGCCATTCTTAAATCTATCTTAAATCTATCAGCTTTAAATTTTTTATTAGTTCCCTCCTAATTTCACAGCCATCTGTTTCCATGACTTCTACCTCTGGCCTTGTTCCTATTCCTGCCCCTGGTGAGGCCTCGGCAGTGGCAGATACTAGTTTAATGTCCTTGTATTTTCTTCTGTTGATGTTGGAGCTTTCGGCTCAGCTCCCCTTGAGGTACTATTTTGGTTGTCCGGTCACTGATTTACATGAATATTCCTCTCTGGACTTCTTTTATCCGCCCATCTGGGGACAAACTCTCTCCTCTCATTTCACCGATATTCTTCTTCATTCTGTCTCCTCTCTGAAAAATATGTATTGTCTGCCTTACTTTCATTTTTCAGGACAAAATCTCTCGGAAAAAGTTCTCTTCTTTGTCCACGGCCTTGAAACTGTACATGCACATTTTTTCCTGGTTTACTTCTCTCCTGGTTTTCTGTTCTTGCACGTCTAACCTACCTATCATATCAACAGCCTCTCTCATAGAACAGATTCTATGACTTGTAAGTACCAACTGTATTTCTATTGGCAATCTAGAGCTTATAATTCTTACATAATCTTCCTCACTACTCACTTGGTCTAAGTATCTGCAAGAAGCAAAACATCTCATAAAAAAATCTGTCTGGGATTCTCTTCCCGGTGAATAGCTTCTCCCAGACATCAATTCTTTCTTCACAGCAATTTGTCGTTCAACCGACCAGAAATGTCCCAAGAACATGGCTTTAAACTCGTCAAAGATGTCGCATTCCTCTGAAAACTGTTCGCCCCAGAGGCAAGCACCTCCCCTTAGATGTTTCAGCAGCATGGCTATTTTCTTCTTCTCAGTGGAGACCATGAATGGCACAAAACTTTCGAAGTTTCTAATAAATCTCACTGGACGTATGAATTTCCAATCAGAAAAATCTTCCCAATCAACCTTTTCCTCAATGTAGCCTGTAGGCAACACAAGGTTGCTTAGCATATCCTTGCACCTTTCTAGTTCTTCCTGCAGCGCCCACGATACGATTTAAAATCTTTCCCAGTTCTTGCTTCCCCACCCCAGGAACTTGTGCCTTGAGACGGTTGACTATTACAACAGCGGTTGAACTTTGGATTTTGTCCATTCTTTTGGATATCTTAAACACCTCACATGATACAACATCTACTTTGGCCCTCATTTCAGAACAGCGCTGTTGTAGGCCTTTTTACAGAGTCTGGCAATTATTCTCTACCCTTTCAATTTTGTTGTTGTGGCCACCAATTATTTCTGTTAGCTGGGTAATTTGATGTTGTGTGAATGATGACATCTGGTCAAATTAGCTCATATTGTCCTGCTTAATATGGTTCAATTGTGACGATAATTTTTCCACTTGTATAGTGCACAACTCCTTGCACTTTTCCAGATCCCTCTTATTCTCAGTGATCTGCAATTGGTAATTTTCCTTTCCCGAAGGTCTGCAAACCAGCCGTCGATCATCCCAATACTTTCCTTGACTGAGCACTTCATATTCCGACTGAATATCAGTCTTAAAAGTTCCCAAATCGGCTTTCATATCTGCCCGCAAATTTTTGATATCTGCGTGCAGAGTCTTGAAGAATTCCTCCCAGGGTGCATCGTTATTTTCTCCTTTACTCCCCATAGCTTACCTCCCAGAAATTTGAAATATTAAAATTCAGAAAACAAAGTTATAATTTTTAAAGCTAGAATGCCTCAAAAATATATGTTACGCAGACAAAATAAAATTGACTCTTAGTAAATCATTTACTTTATAGGAAAACTGAGTAAAATCTTGCATCCCTGATGTCAGGATACACAGAAAATACCAAAAGAAGAAAAGAAAAACTTTGTTTTTGGAAGAAAACTAAAGAAAAAATTTGGTAGGGCAAGTATTTAACTGATAGACAAACAAATAAATGAAAGGTTCCTATCTGGTCTGCCGGCTGAGTATTTGTCCGCTCGCCGCCTCTTCGCCATGCCGCATCACTGGACCCATACACCCTTCTCGCTCGGCTGACAAGTTCATTGCTCCTGTAGGAACAGTTGGCTGCATTGGCACCCTGCTTGGCGGTGTCTCAAGGTCGCTGCTCCGATGCTGCTGCCCAGTTTTTTTATTCCAGTCGCACTGTGTAGCCTCCGTCCCACTGCTATCGCCTCTCCGCTCGAACCATATGTCACGAGAACAGTGTTGCGCAATTTCTCGAGTTCTTTGTTGTCGCAGCACTCCACACTCGCTATGCGAGTTCGGCAAAATTTAGACCGATTATCCACTTCACCTACTTTTTTTCCAATTGCATAGTCCTGTCATGGTATATGTAATTACACGGCCGTAAAATCGTAACTGTCCCTGCCGACTTCTGCACAAGGGAACTTTACACCACAACTGAATTAGATTACTTTATGTTTGTACAGTCACCAGACTGGGAATATCTGGGATGTACCTCTATAGGGAGAGGAGAATAAACAAAATTCTATCACACCTTGATGACAAATACTGTGTGTCACAGTTTGATTTATTAATATTTATACATTCTCTCCCGGATGGCCATCAGTCAATAAAATTACTTTCATGTATCCGAAGATTGCAAGGTTCTTTAAGTGTGAAGCACTATTACTATTGACTTCTGGTCATAGTTCACTTAGCACTTTAATCCTGTGACCGGCCACACCCAGACACTCCCCGCGACTGCCATCGCCCGGCTCCCAGCAGGGGTGCCAACTGTCGCACACGCAACAGTACCTGTCACTTGTAGTGTTGCAAGTCAGCCATTACATAGCATTCAGCTATGACCAGTCCTGCCACTGAGTTTGAATATACTAGACCTTTTTAAAAAAAAGAAAAACAGTGGTGGTAAAGGCAGATAAAGTGGCACTAGAGCTTGCTAAATGTGCAAACAATGTCAATGAGGACAGCAGCTTAAAATTTCATGATGTGCGGTTTCCCTTTTTGCGACGTAAACATATCATTCTGTGACCCCCAACCATGCGACAGCTGCACTCTGCTGATTGGCTGGACCATTAAAATTTTCCAGTCAACTGAATGTTACTTATATTCAGTAGTACTTGTGAAACACACTGTGGTGAATTTCTGCCCAAGCATATTGGCCAAAATATCAGCATTCAATACCAGTATACAGCAACTACCTGGAAATGTAGAAACAGTACTTTAGATTGTCCTAAGCCCAACATAACCAGAACTCTCTCAGAGACACAGGTCACACCAACCCTCCCCTGCAATGTATTTACATTATACTCATAAATAAAATTTACATTTAACTATAAATTTTATGTTTTGTATACAATCAATACAGATTTTGTTATTTCACAAGATGACTTTTAAAAAAAAAAAGCTTACCCCAGATACGAAAGTGTTGCCTGTTTCAGAAGGAGCCAGATCAATTGCCATAACATCTCCATTGTGACCATGGAAATTCTGCAACAGCTGTCCAGATTCAACATCCCATAAGGCACAAGTCGAATCACCACTTCCCGTGAGTATCTACAGTAATTAAAGAGTAATGGTGGAAATGTTAATTGCTGCAAAATTTAATAGTAAAAACCATTTTATTTTGTTTGAACAGAACCATATCTGAAATAATTTAATGGGAAACAAAAAGGTTTGATTAGTAAATTTAAATTAAAGGGAAGGGATCACTGTTCATAACACACAATAGAATGAAATCCTAAAATCTTAACTTAGGTCTCGTATCCACTTGAACACGCTCATTCTTTTGAGCACATTCATTTGGTCAAATGAGCGGGGTGACAGTGCTCAGAAAACGCTCGGTTACTGACGTGTGGTCATGTGTGCGTGCAGCAGCTGCGGCCTTTATTATTGAACATACGTTGTTAAAGAAGAAAAAAAAAGTACTATGGTGGTAGATTAGAGAAAGTTATCAAGAGCGAAGAAATTATTTTAATAATTCATGAATTGACTTTTGAAGGAGATAATGAGCCTTTTCAAAACTTTATGAGCATGTCAAGGATCAATTTCAAACATTTCCTGTGTTTAGTTGAACCTCATATTAAAAAAAACACTGTACACCTATGCTTGAGACGATCCCACCAGGAAATAAATTAATGATAATTTAAAGATTCCTGCCCTCGGGAGATTCCTGCACAAACCTGCAGCATATGTCCAAAGTACCCTACAGCATCAGCCATTTTGTACCGGTAGTCTGTGTTGATACTGTTCAGTCACTCCAAAATTATATTAGGTTGTTACCTATTTATTATTTTTGCAGATTTTTGCTACCAATATATAATCTAAGATTGTTTTATGATTTTTAAATTTTTTCTTTATGTCATCAATACCATGGTTTAATACCTCGCTGATTTCACCCCATGCATCCTCTCATTTACTTCAATTATAAATACTGTTCGTATGAGCTTTCCCATAATGACTTCTTTGATGTATACTGATTAATTGTTGTCAAACAAGTGTCATTCTCCCACATGCTCACACTCATTACAAAAACCGCCAAACTAGCATCCACACTGAACGCCAAACACACACTGGATCGCCTTTGAGCATTCTAAAATACCGACACATGGTCTGCTCGCAGTCATTCGCTGCGAGTGCATTCAGGCGTCCAAACTTGATCCGCTCACTTCACTGAGTGGTTCGTTCACCTGCGCATGCTCAAGTGGATACGAGGCCTTATATATCCCTATCTTTATGCAAATCAGTGGCAATCTTTCATAAAGTAATAGTTCTCCTCCTTTTTTTTTATTTCAGTTGGTGAAATATCAAATACCTGACCAGCAACATAAATTAGAAACACAATAATAAAATCCCTAAGTTTTTCTTTAAATACATCTTTACTATTTAAAAATCCTTTATACTACTAACATGAAGCTGAATTAATTATACGAGCAATGAAAGAAAATGAAATTAAAAATAAATATGAAAATCTTAACACCTTATGCTGTATATTATACTGCACATTGAAATATTGGACCAGTCTGCATAGCTTACAATACATGTGGAGCTACTTCTATCAGTGTTAAGTAATGACATCACTAGTAACTTCAATTGTTAATAAAAGCTAAATTTCTCATGCCTTAAGTTGAAACACAGAATGTCAGTTGTCATTCTGGTCTAGGCTGTGTTTTAACCCAACTACCTCCACTAATATTGCTGCTCAAAAATGAAAATTTCTACTCATGTGAACTAGTACAATCACTGTGTTAATGCTAACATAAAAACTATAACCAATGTTTAAGATAGTACAACTTCTCTCTCAAACAACAAAAGGGAATGTGTCCTGGATTCAATGATCTGCTGGATACATGTTCCCAATTGTATGAATGTAAATCAGAGGATAATCTATTAGTATAATAGACAAGATGTAGCGTGTAGCACCTACGTCATGTCACGCGGTGACGTCAAGCTATGACGTTGCGATACGACGTCACGCTTTACGATATTATTTGTGGGAGTGCGCGTTATTTAATATCATTTCCAAGCAACAGTGAATAAATTAACTCACAGAACACTGAAATAAAAGTATGTATTGCGTTAAAATCGACAATCATTAGATGCTTATATTTAGGTAATATTCTTTTGACATATTGAAGTATTCCTTAAATTCTTTGTTCATAGATATTGTAAGATAAAAGCTTTGTATTTCGAGCATCAATACTGAGAAAAATTTGGTTAAAGTATTACTTAAGATGGATCAGAATTACAACTGGCATTTGACGCTACGGCAGAGGGCATGAATAATTTAGCTTTTTTTCTAAATAATTTAAACTGTACCCTATTATTGAAATTATTAATTCGTTTGAACCGAAATAGTTGCCCACTCATCTCGAATTGTGCAGCCTACACTACAATTAATAATGTAAGTTTATCAGATTTATTTTAATCTTCTTTGATTTCACTGAGTAATATTACTGAGGCTATTACGTATTTCCGCAATGTGTAACTATGACAGCTATTCGAACATTGTAATATCGGTCTGAATCACATTGCAGATTTTTGGTTTATTACCTTTCTTTTTTGTTGAATGTTTTTGATGAAATTTATGTTGTTGCGTAATGTATCTCATCAATGAATTGTCGTTTTGGTCGGAAAACTGTTGCACACGTTCGTTTTGTGATATTATTGGCTATGGCAAAATAAAAACTAGGCCCAAAGAATTGTGCTATTCTTTTTAAATTTACCACATACGTTCCTATGGTCATACCTTTTAAGAAAAAATGTACATGAAAGCAAAAGGCAGCTTACGTTAGACGTGAAGCAACATGAAAATTACGAATTAACACAACACAAAACTGCCAATTCAAATATTCACGTCAAAGATAGCATCTGTACAGCAACAACTGTAAAAACGCTGGCAACGTTTCTTGATAGGATATAAATATATTCCTGCGTTGTATAATTCACTTCTTACAACAACTTATTTTGTACTTATGTCACGATACATGACATCACCATCAATGCGCATGCGTTTAAAGCTTTCATTTGGTAGCGGCAGTATTAACCGAGATTGTGGTTAGGTTGAAATCCAGCCTGGACAAAAATAAATAAAGAACCTTATCACAGCAATAGCATGTTGAATTTAGCTATTATCAGTTATTTAAGCAGGTTTCATAAGCACTATGTCACGTTTTGATATCATGAATCACGATGTAAACTACTCCCGTATGTGGTTAGTTTTAAAATGCAACCTGGACAAGGATAGCAACCGAAACCTTTTGTCATAGCGCCAGGCAATAGGAATTGCATTTATTTTATAACAATTCAATTTATTTCAACAATTGCTAAGAAAGGAATTGCTACAATACTGAAAGAAAAGTATAAATTTTGTTTAAATTGTTAGTTGCTTTTTTTAGTGATATGATTACTTGGTTTGAATGAAAGAAGTTCCAAATTGTTCGCGATCTGTGCAACCTAAACCACAATTGAAACTAATATTACATGACGTAAGAAGTTAAGATTTATTTTTAGCATCCTTCGTTTTCACTGGGGTCATTATTTCAGCCGAATGTAAGCTGTGCCAGACGTTAAAACATGCATCTTCATCATAGACAATAAGAAAATTGTAAGAAACTGTGAAGATTTTGGATCAAGTTTGTATCGCATGATGCATGATTGGTATAGATGCATCATGACATTGACATGCGATTCAGGGAATGTATAAATTCGCGTGTGAATGAAGCTTTGATTTTCTACCAGCTATATTGGTGAAGATTGTAGTTATGCTGAAACGCAACCTGGACCAAATTGACAACTGAAACTTTTTGCTACATCACAAGGGACGAGAAATTACAGCATAGTGAGCTTTATTTTATAAAACTTCTATCTAGGTAAACAACCAAAATGAAATCACCTGCCAGCACAGTCCGTTAAACCCGTCATTTTTGACGGGTTTTTTGGCTAGTTGTAAATAATGGGTTTCAGATATCTAGAAACAATATTAAAACGGGATAAACTATGCAGTGAAACCACTTCAATTACTACAGACCTTGCTTAAGGAGATACCACAGAACATGCCCTCTCCCCCATCTTTTTTGGAATTATCATGACACACTGACATATTCATTGATGCTGGTTTAAAACAGAAAATGGGAAGATGAAAATTCAGTCAGCAGTACTGATCTCAAAAGCCTGGTTGAAGAATTACTTAATCTCCAGGTGAGGGATACAGTATACACATAATTGCACTATTCCCAGATTTATTTTGTATGGAAACTAATTGGCCAATGGTCCTAGGTTAGTTGGAGTAGAACTATTCACACCACAGATTTACAACTATGTTGTAAGACGTGCTGATTGACATTGATGCAATACGAACTGAGTGCTGCAATGTAGCTTTCAATAACTCAATATCATTAATGTGCCCAGACAAACAAATAAAACTTCTAGCAAATTTACTAATCAATTTTCGTTTTGGATTCTTTTTGTAATAAAAATAACACCGAGGAAAATATACAAAATTCTGTCTTATCACATGTCATTTCTTTCACAATAGTAAAAAAGTGAAATACTGTCATAGCTTTTAAATTGTTTAAACTGCATCATCCTACAGTTTTAAATTGCATTATGGATCAATGCTCCTGTAAGGCAATTTGTCAAACATTCCAATCAAAGTTTATTTCTCCAAACTGTCCTGTTGGTTTTAGAGTAAAATCTCCAATTCTCTTTCCTGAATTTGACACTTCTGTGACAAAAAGAAATATTTTGTGATTACTTTTGGGATGCTGAGAAGCTTACCTACCAATTTCCCCCTTAAAACTCAAATGAATTTAAACAACAATCTTTCAGATCAAATTTTAGTATTAGGAGCAAAATGAAGCTATTGTAGCAAATATGGAATCTGCGGTAATGGAACATCACATTCTTGGTGAGAAATTCTAATCAGTTAAGAAGTTAGAAAAGCAAGTCATTATTAAAAGTCACTGTTGCTGTTGAAACTAATAAATCACTATATTCTTCAAAAGTTACGAAGTCACAAACTTATGGCATCGGAAATATTCGCCAAAGGAATTTAATTGCAGGAACAATTAACACATTCGAACCAGACCAACCTCATAACCCCTAACTGATTACAAATAATGAAGGAAAGGGAAATTACAGACCAAAGTTGATGGCTGCCATGAGAGAAACACTTAAAATTCTTAGGCGGACAAACAAATACGTATAATTTTTGGCAACTGCCTTCTTTAATGGTAGATAAATGGGCCATTAGGCTCCATATGTGTGTACACACAGAACGTCACCCAGTAATTTCCCTTTCGTTCATTATTTATATTGCCTAGAAGCCGCTTCCATTTTCCTTAGTTTCATCTAACTGAATTACAGTCACATGAGGGATAATAATGCTTTCACACATTAACCTAACAGTCCACAATATTAGCCTGGAAGTTGTTCATAGTCGCCCGCCTAGCCTTGCGCCCAGATTGCACTACAAAGTAGCGTGGTCTCGCTCCATCTGATTTTCAAAGACTGCCTTGAGGCGAGCCTGAGGCTGGTATTTATAGAGAGTGTGTGGGAAAGCATTTTTTCCTCGTTCACAAGATAAGAGTTCCTACCCAGCATGGGCAAAGGTAACATTCTGCGATTGTTGGTTGCGACATCTATACTCTTATATATCTGTAAGCAAGTTGCGTTTGTCTCTTTACTGTAACGGGTATCGCGCAATAATTACCGCAGCAATTTGGATGTGGTTTTCATGTTTTTGAGCTTATGGTGCCAGTAAAAATCTGGGAAAATAGCTAATGACTTATATGTACCATAGGACGGAGCAAACAATTAAAAATCTTTATATTTGGAAAATTGTGGGCTGCCGAACATAGTGGACTTCAGACGCACATTTCTTTCACAATAATCTCACAAAACTTTGGATTCAGTTTTTTTTAAATACTTTTGTTACTCAGTTTTCTGGATCGCAGTGCTTAAAATAAACAGAATACATGAAATAAATGTAATAAGCATTGACCTGCATAGCAACAGGTATGTTACCATGCAAAATGCATTAGATTACTAATATCGTAGACATATATTATCTCTGGTAGACTTTGTCTTTGGAACAATATGTCTGTTATCGCTGAACATTAATAAGCCAATATTTCTACTTTATATATCATTATGGATGAGAAAATCGATTTTTTTTCTCAAAAAAAGATGTCGGAAAAACAGCTACTATAAATATCAACACATCTTTTCCCACAATGACTTGTGCGGAACTTCCCATATTTCTGTGTACTTTAGTCGATTAATATATAGTTTGTGGCTACAAAGTGCAAATATTCGTCAGTAATATCGCGAAACGAACGTGTGTAAAAATTTTAGCTGCTGTTCAAACCACGACCAGTGAAATAAACTTTTATTTCTTTTAAATAAGTTTCATAACCCTGATTTTGCAATGTTTATTGTCATAGGAGATTTAGGTTAGTGACGACAGCAATATGGAACTAATGAAACTAATAATGAATTAGGCATCGTAAAAACCTTATGCCACACCACATAAATAACAATAAAACTAAATCCATTATGCTTTATGCTCTGACAAATCGAGTCAATTGTCATTCTGGTCCAGGCTGCATTTCAATCTTACCACTAATTTTGCTAATGATTATGTTTGTATATCATAGCTTCAGTCACATCTTCCCTCCCCGTAGATCAGTAGGCTGAAAAGAGTCTTCGTGACTCTCCAGCAGCCCGCCCCCCAGCCTTCAGCTGGAAGGAATGAAATTGTAAAAATAAAACATCCGCATTGATACATTCGCTGTATACTAGTGATCGATTCTTGAAACTTTGGAATTACTTACATGTAGGCGAAATAACCACATTAGTTATACGAAGGAAATTAAAAATAATTCTTAACGTGTGATACCACATAGGATTAGTTTTAGTCCGCGTAAATTTCTATTTTAAAGCAGAATAACTGATAGAATCAACAAATCGTCAAAATAAAATCAATATCCAAACAGCAAAAAACACAAAACAATAATAATAATTATTATTATTAAGTTGCTGTTATTATCAATAAATAAAACTCTTGCCATACTACATCACACTTCTAAGGGGACTAAATCGTGGGTAACTGCTGTATCTATATAAACTAGCGGCACCACGCTTATCGTGCAATCCTCCGTATCCGAATATAAAATAAGATTTCTTTTTAGTTAAATGTTACGGAAATAATATTTTTCGTTATGTCAATAGATAAATCCTTACCGAAGTTTATGTTTAACTATGTAATCCCAGATACACATTGTAAGCCACCTTACTCTCTATTTTCAATATTCAGTTAAAATCCGACGAAGTTTGAGGTTAACATTCAGTACAAGATACTATAGTTTGAAATCGAGATAACAACACTTTGGGTTCAGAAAAGTAAATAAACAACACATAGCAACCTTCTAATAAAATATAAACCATAAACTTACCTAAATGAGCGTAATCCATAATAATTCTGAAGTAAAATAAACAGGTTTGGTTAAACAACCACATCACTAATATTCCACAAAATTGACCACTGTAAAGCACTTTAATAATTATAATTTCACCATTTGATATTAAATTCACCCATAACTCGCAGTTCCAGACTAATTTAAAGCAGTAAATATGATTTTTAAAGCAAAGTAATTTCAGAGGTTTAAAAGTAGATTTAATCAAGCTAAATAACTGGCAAGCCAATATTATTTAAGTTTCCAATAGCCATCAACTAATAAATAGAAGATATAAATAAATGAAAATCCGTTATCCAGTGACGTCGTAGCAACCAACTTGTAATTTTGATTTCTTTCCGGCTAACATATTTCACGAACTAAAAACTTTTCTAAAGTACTTAAATTAAATAAAGGTACGGTTTAAAAATAGTTTCAGGCCACAACCGACTTTAAACAAAAAGTGAATTATTTCTTGCACCACTTAGGAAACCAGCAGATTTTAGAAATTCAATAACTTTTGATATCCATAACCGATTTAAAAGATTTTTACACCACTGAACTCAGCAGAAGCTGGGGAACACTTTGAAAATAGTCTTAACTTGAGATTTTAAACTTTAGCACATCCATATTTCGGATGTGACGTATCGCAATACCCTAAACAAATGTGCTTCCCGATTAACCAAATTTAAAAATTCATTTACACCGGTCTGGAAGCTTTAAAAACATAATAAACCACATCACCACACTTGTCTTGTTACGCTCTTCATCTTGTGATTTTCTGGAAGTTTACAGTTAACAAATTTTGTTTCTAGATAGACTGTTGTTTAGGTCAGTAGGCCATTTTGATAAAAGTAAGCCCGGACAGGGTTTCTGCCCAGTCTATCGGAACATCTCGTGGAGTCAACACGTAACTCGTGGGTTAGTGGGTTTGAGTTAACCCAGCTCGCGGTGGCTGATGGGAAACCGGAATTGGGCAGCATGGCTGACTGACACCATTACTAACAGGATAGGCAACCATAGAAATTCGAACTTTTCCGACATGTGTTCATTGATGTGAACTTTAACTTTCAATTTCATTCGGGGTGGTGCGGTCTGTTCTGTTTCATGACTTGTGATCTTCGGCAAATGATTTTCTCCGATTGCCATTGCTAACTGTGACTTTATGTAAATTCTGTGAAAATTTTTAGAATATATACTTTAGTGATTTGGACTTCGACTTTCAATTCTATTTTAGTACCTTTCTTACAGGAGGTTAATCTGTAAGTGGCGGCCGTCTTCATCATTACAGTTAGCATTTTCTAAGGTTTTTCACGGTTATAGAACTTTTGGCAACATTTTGGACGACTTCAAGTTTAGGTGTACAAGCCGATACCCGACCCCGATACGGCTAACGGCCCTAACAACATTTAACATAAAATCCCAGCAAAGGTTTACACATAGTGATGATAATTTCAGCTGTGTTAACTGTATATATCGATATAAATTCGCGCCACCACGGTTATCATGAAATATCATATTAGCATATCAGCATTAAAAATGTGTTTTTGTTAAGTTAAATATTACAAAAATAATATTTTTTTTCGTTATGACCACCTTATTAAAGTTTATGTTTCTCTATATAATCTCAGCCAAAGTTTACGCATAGTGATGATAAAAGCAGCTGTGACAACATTTCGATTGTTAGATCTGATTGAAGACGTGAATGACATCAATAAGTATATCCTGGAAATGATCAACACCATGTTGATGAGCTGGATTGGGAGTTATTGAAGGAAAGGAGGAGGGTGAAGAGAGTACTGGTAATGTACAGAGCATGGGGTGATGGGGCTTGCTGGGGTATTCGTCAAAGAATTAGGAATAGCGAATAAAATTTTCTTTTTTGGTAAAGGTTTCATGGATTGGAACAAATTACCAAGTAAAGTGATGAATAATTTACCAAAAACGCTTAAACAATTTAAAATTAAAATTTGTAAATCGGAAAAGTAAATGGGGAGGAATTTAACACTTCAATTACAAAAAAAAAAAAAAAAAAAAAAAATTAAAAATAGGTAATCAGATGACTAGGGAAATTGACACCGGAGCATTAGCTCCATTGCAATTAAAATTAATAATAATAATAACTTACGTAGATATTAACACGGTGGAAGATCAAAAGGACGAGACTAATTATCCAGCTGAACTTTTACATTCCCTCGGTGCATCTGGTCTTCCTGCGCATAAACTAAATTTATAAGTTGGTACTCCGTTCATGCTCATCAGAAACAAATCACTACCACAGCTGTGCAATGGAACTAGACTTCTGTTGAAATCCTTGCACAATGAGACCATTATGTTAACAGGATGTGGACGAGGAGAGGAAGTATTGATTCCACAAATACCATTGGTACCGTCAAACTTTCCATTCTAATTTAAGCACCTGCAATTCCCGATAACCTTAAGTTTTGCCATAACAATCAACATGTCTCAGGGCCAGACACTGGGAACCATAGGAATTGATCTTCGGACACCATGTTTCTCCCACGCCCAGCTATACTTTGCTGCTGGCTCTAGAGTGACAGGTAATGTCTATACGTATGTGCACCAAACAATCAAACTAGAAATGTGGTATACACAGAGGCATTGTAGTTAGCGACCTACCAAGAAAGGTAAAGGTAGCATCTTATTTCTCTTAAACTTTGCTTCACTTACTTATATCGCAAAAATAAAATTCTTTCTAAACAATAACTTCTTATACTTCGAACAATAATTACAACCACGAATTAGTACTGTTAATTTTTCAGGTAGCTTTTTTACTATTTAATCAATTACATCACATAAAAATATGAATGAAACAAACTGTTGGATATCAGAATGAAAACCGAATATAATGTAATATCTAATACAAACGAAACTTTTCAGTAGACATTTACAACTCATGCCACTCCACCTTAGTAACTGGTAATACAATAAAATCTATAAAGAATTTTTACACATATCAAAGCACACGCGTGTGAAGCAGCGGGAAAATGCTAGTTCTTTAATAAATTCCTATCTGTTTGAAACTCTGATAGTAGTTAGGCAGGCTTATAAACGTTAATTTCAATCCCAATAAAAAATTTCGCAACTACCATATTTTAATCGTAAAAAATTATTTTCTGTGCAATTCTAAAAATGTTTATAACATCTACTGTATTTGAGCTATGAAGCTGAAATAACTTAACCTGCTTCTAATTTCTCACTCATTCATTTGGTGCTAACATCGATTTGTTTACTGTTCTCTAACAGGTTGAACCAAAATTATAACACACATTTTAATTTCGAAAATGTATATCATTTAGAATATTTAACTTACAGCTCTGAAACATAATTTTAATTTATTCTACTTGGTTTTATCTATAAATTGTGAAGTCTTGAAGTTGCTCTCTGATTTCCTCAATTTATTATGAATTTCTAAAATGGACACAGTCTCAAGATGATGAAACAGGAAGTACTGGCTCGCTTCAACATTTTCTTGAGACTGTAAAAATATCTATTATTATGACCAAAATACTACATGGATCTTAACAAGATTTTACTTAACACTGTTTGTATTGGATGTACTTTATTTTAGATATAATTTTCTCAAGTGAATTTACTTAAATTTTCTAAACTGGCTACTTTGACATTTCCACATGTGGTGAAAGTTTTTATAAATTGCTCTAAAATCTATCTTTAAACTTCAGTGAACCTTTTCAAACTTTTATAATGTGTAAGACAAGATTACGCTTCTTTCAGGCTATAAACTGACTTTCTATCTTCCAACTAATGCCTTCTAGAATTTTAAATATGTAATTACGTCTCAACTTATTTAGTCAGCTTCCAACTTTTAATGTCTTATAACTCTTTAGTGGAATTTTCTAGCTACAAGGTTCCTAACTACATTCTACTAGTTATAGTCTGAAATAGCTCAAAAAATAAAGGTAACATTTTCTTTTATGAAATAGGCTGAATCTCATATACTAGATATGTTAATACTAAGTTCTGATTTTCTATAACTGTTTACTCTGATTTATGACTTGAATTATCTAAGCAAACAACCTGATCTGCAATGTTATTTAAATGAATTCACTGCTCTGTTAACAAGTTTTGATACGAAGTTACAAAATTTTAGGTTACCTTACAACTGAAAACTTGCAGTAACTGTGCTGTAAAAGCTAAATTCACATTTAATAATTTTAACAAGAAATTAGACCTCATACATACTAGAGAACTGTAGTCACCATGGCTTTACATCTCACTGACAGCACAGTGATGAAATTTAGGAGAGGATTATTAGCAAGGAATAGGAAAGAAACATGGCAGTAGCCACTACTAAGGAACAATTCCAATAAAATCTCCAGATTATTTAAGTGAAAACAACAAACCCTGAACAGGATATATGCTGTGCCATTCGAAATTAGAATCTATTGAAGACCAAGAAACAGTATAGGAGCATCAAATCTTAAGTTATTTACACAGTGAATTAATTAACATACAGTACATTTATTTTAAAATAGTGATAATAAACAACATAAGAGAAGTTATAAATTCTGAAAAATTGTAGATAGGATATAGATTGTGGTGCTCCAGTCTACTGACATTTCATGTTCCAGCATAAGGAATTCATTATTACTTACAGCAAGAAAATAAATAATAAAAAAATCTAAAAGAAACCATTCTTTCAAGCACTGGTTAGTAATGGTTGATAAATGGTATTAAAAACAAAACAAAACAAAAAACATTGTAAGGAGAGTTCAGAAGTGAGCATAGAATGGTCATTATTGGTGGGGATATGAACTTAACAGGGGTCTTTTTTATTGTTTAACGTCTCTTAACAGAGAGGTCTTTAGAGATGGGAAAGGGTGGGAGGCAAGGAATGGTTAGGAATTCAGCCATGGCCTTTTGAAGGAAGCATCTCGGCATTTGTCTGGAGTGATTTGGGAAACCATGGAAAACCCAAATTTGGATGCCCAGACAGGAATTCGAACCAGCGTCCTCCCGAATGCGAGGCCAGAACGCTAACCGTTACACCACCATGCTCGGTGAACAGGTGTCAACTAGGTAGGAAATAAGATTAATAAAGTAAAGTAACAGAGATTTGGAAATACTTTAGTAAGGCTTTACACAGGTGGCTGAGAAAAAACAAGGGACCAAACATGTTATATATTTTCCTAATAAAGCTGGATGATAACCTAATCGGGTGTCAAGTAACTGAATGAATATTATTCGAAGACTCTCCACAAATTCAATATTTTTGGAACATCTGTTTCACACTTTGCTTGAAATTGTAAAACTGTTTAGTGAAACATAAAAACATCTTTATAAACTGACTACTCTACGATTGCTGTTTTATTCAGTAAAAAATATAACTTCTGAGTTTACATGTAGTACTATAATTCTGATTTAGATGTCATCCACCTTTTTTAAAAATATAATTTCGAATGCTGAGTTCCAGAGAGAGTTCATGTCAGCGCTCGCGTACGAACATCTCGTCATCTTATCTCGATGAGGCGCAAGACGAGATGCAAGTAGCTAGTGTAAATGTGGCATTTGTTAGCTATTTTATGTCAAAAATATATAAGCTGAATTATTTAATGCAAAAGTTCAATATTAAAATAAATTATCAAAAAATTTCCAAATTTTGGGTTGTTGCAATTAAAATTCCCTGATAATTTTTGAAATTACTTGGATTCCCTGATATTTCAAGGTTGCTTTAAATTCCCTGATAATTCCATATTTTCCAGGTTTTCCAGGTCTGTGGCCACCCTGAATAAGTGATCACAACGCAGTTCTGACAGATATTAGGGGATTCAGTAAACCAGTGGCCGAAAATGAAGGGGGAAATAGATAGAATTATAAAAAGGCACAAATCTTGGAACTGAAAAGATATTTCAGCATTAATTTTATTAAATGGAAGATTCAGTGGAGACAAAGTGGGACGAGTTAAAGGAAATAATAAAAAAGGCTGATGAAATGTTTATTCCAAAACAGAGAATAAAGAGAAGTACAGAACCTTCATACTATAACAGGGAGGTGAGGAGGTTAAAGAGGTTGGTGAGGCGAGAACATAATAGAGTTAAGAAACAGCAAGGCAGTAGGGAAATCATGAAACAACTAACCAAGGAACTAATAATGTCAAAGAAACTGGCTAAAGATGAGTTTATGAAGAAAATTATTGGTGCTGGGGAACCTCTGACTGATGCATCTAGAGATTTCTTTAGCTATATCAGGAAACTGAGGGGAAGAGTGGGTATTGAGACAATTATAGAAAAGGGTGAAGAAGAAGTAACTGAGGATTTTTTTATTTAAAAAAAAGCAGAGGTATTGAGTAACTGGTTCAGTGAGACCATTAGGGACAATAATTCAGGGGTTATATCAGAAAATGAGCCTATCTGCATAATTGGAGGTGAGTAAATTAGAATATTTGTAATGAAATATAAAGATTTCATGAAGGAACTAAGGAATCTATAAAAAAGCGTAAAGGGGCCGGTGTTGATAATATTACTACAAATGTCTTAAAGACAGTAAGGTGGGACATTGTACCTTACCTTGAAACATTATTTAAATTGAGTCTGGATACTCATTGCTTACCAGATGACTGGAAAAGTGTGATAGCAGTACCGGTCAATAAAGGAGGGGTTGAAAACTATATGCCAATCAGCTTGACATCAGTAGTAGGTAAATTAATGGAGAGATTAATATGTAACCATATTAAAAGTATTTGTGAGGAATGTAAGTGGTTTTCATCAAGTCAGCAACATGGCTTTAGACAAGGGGATTCATGCGAATCTCAGATAGTAGGCTATATGCAAGATATTTCTGATGAAATGGACAGGGTAGGTTGATAGTGTAGCACTAAATCTTTCAAAGGCCTTTGACAGAATGAGCCATAAAATGGTGAGAAAATAAGGTAAATCTATTGAAGCTGATAATAAGGCAATTTGCTGGGTAGAGGAATTGCTGAAGGGTAGAAAGCAAAAAGTTATGGTAGAAAATGCAGTATCAAAAGAAGTAGAAGTGAACATGGGAGTCTCACAGGGTAGTGTATTGGGACCATTGTTATTCATTATTCTAATTAATTATTGTGTTAATGGTTTACTGTCAGAAGTTAGTGTGTTTGCAGGTGACAAAGTTATATAAAAGGATCAAAACAATAGAAGATTGTAAAAAGCTGCAGAGTAATCTAGATAGGAGAACTAGCTGCGTGAGTCAACATGGCATGAAGATAAATGCAAAGAAGAGCCAGCTTATTAGGTACACAGATAAAAACCTAAAGGTTGATATGATTATAAAGTGGGGAAGGAGCTACTTATTGAAGACTCGAAATGTAAATACTTAGGCATAACATTTGATAGCAAACTTAACTGGACAGGAAATAGGGAAAGGGTTCAAAATCCTTCACCTGTTGTAACGGAACTGATTAATTAATAATAATAACAACTTGATATAATTATATACCTCTTTTAATAAAGTATAATTATTTAACTCATTCAATACAGTTTATTAAAGATTAAAATTCCCATGGAGTATATTGAATAAATGGGCTTTGTATTCCTATTAAAAATTTGCTGGTCATTCTTAAAGGACAGATGAATTCGAAAGATCACTGAGAATAGACATCACTTTGAGAAGATATATGATCAAATTGTCAATACCAAGAACCTACAATTTTGGAAATGAAGTATCAACCCATGACCCAAATAAATTGTATGACAGGTGTTGGTTTCAACCATCGCTTTTATTAAATGGAATTACTGTAAACTGAGTCATCCTTTATTTAAAAGTATATGCTGATTATTCCGATTTTTATAAGAGGTACGAATGAGAGAGTTAACCGTAAAGCACGTTTCACTGTTGGAAAAAGTGATGAAGGGATGCAGTAGAGAAGTAAGGGAATCGGGGTACATAACTTTGGTCAGACCATTGCTGGAATATGGTGGTGTAGTTTGGGACCCACATTTTGGGCATCAAATACAGGAGTTGGAGGGGGTGCAGAGGAGGGCTGCCAGATTTGTCTTTGGAAATTACCACAGAATACAATCAGTAACTAATATCATAAAGCAGCAGGAGTGGGATTCATAGGAGGATAGGAGGAGGATGAAGAGAGCCATGGGAGTGTACAGGGCCTATACTGGTGACAAAGCATGGAAAGATATTGGTGGGAAAATTAAAAGAGGTGCTTGGAATGGTAAGGTTGGCCATGACCACAAGCTGGCACTTGATTTCAGTCATAAGTGTGTGGGAAAATTTTCGTTCATAGGAAAGGGTGTAAGGGACTGGAATAAACTGCCAAGAGAAGCAATGAATAATTTACCGGAAACACTGAAGGAATTTAAAGTAAAAATTAGTAGAGGGCCAAGGTAGGTTGGAAGAGGAAAGGAGAAAGGGGTGTGTAGGGAGATTGCCACTGGAGCGGGTGCTCCATCGCAATTTTTATCAATTATTATTATTATTAAGCTTCATGAAAATGCAAAAATATTTCTTCTCAGTGCTGATACTCCATTATAACAGCTTGAACGTTGTACAACTTATAGTGCTTCTGTTATATTTTATGGTTGAATTTTTATGCAGGAAAATTTAAGCACATACAAACTTTTTTTCTGTACTAGCAAAATCAGCACTGATAACTTCAAAATTAGTTTTTAAGTAATAATCTCTTTCAAGAACTAAAACTATTAAGTGAAGACAAAATTAGTTTCTAATTTAAAATTACCTGTTGATCAGAATTTGGAAATGTGCAGCATGACATATAGCTTGTGTGAGTACCAACTGTTTTCTTCTTGGTGGAAACATCTTCTTCTAGACTCAGAGGGTACACTGTCACTTTATTATCTAAACCACTGTAGAACATTTAAAACAATAACATTACTTTCATAATAATACCAATAGTAAAATACTATCAAAGTCAGATTTGGAAAATGAGTTTGTTAACAGTATTACAGAATGGATAGAGAAAGAATCGTATTCTGCAAGAGTCCATGGAATTCTGGAAAGTCAGCATATTAATGCTTGTCACGATCTAACCTTTTTTAAAGCATGCATTTCCATATCTCTTTTTCTGAGTGATAGTTTACTTTTTTGTCTATAATGTATCACCTACAGCTTTTATTATTGACTTGAAACTGATGCAAATACAAATCATTGTGATGTATAAAAAGAAATTATAAAAATTACCAATAACAAATGCAAAAATTTCCAGTCAATAACGGAAAAAAAAAAAAAAAAAAACTTTTCAGAAAACCACAATACCTATCTCCTTGTTTCAATGCCAAAAAGTGTTTTATGCTCTGGAGTTTTGTGACACAAGATAATTAGTTCTTACATAGTTAAAAGTGGTTTGTACAGCATTCAAACATTTGCTAAATCAATTAATCTCATAATTATAGAACAATTCTGATTGGCGTTCTATTCATTCAAGTGTCAAGGGCAGTTGTAATTCATGAGGGTATTGGTTTAAAGCAGCTACTGGTGTTAATGAGATCTTACTGCCCATTTTGCAACTTATTCCGATAATACTCAGAATCAATGATATTGGCTGCCCCCCCCCCCTCCTCCCCATAAAAAGTAAATTGAGTTGAAAGAGATGTACAAGGGGGGATCAAATATAAATGGGATTTTATTTTTTATTTAAATTCATTTATTGAAAAACACACGGTAATTACAATTTATTTTTCTACATAGTTTCCTGCTTTGGAAATACATTTTTCCCAGCATATGGGCAGCTTTTGATGCCCTCATCATAAAAAGAACAGGGTCATGTCACCAGCCAGTTGCACACGAAGTCTTCCACACTCTCGTCATCTTCGAATCGTTGCCCTCCTAGAGCTTCAAGACGTCCGAACAAATGGAAATCACAGGGCGATAAGTCCGGACTGTAAGGAGGGTGATCAAGTGTAGTCCAGTGCATTTCCTGTAGTTTAGAGACAGTTAGAGATGCAGTATGGGGTCGCGCATTGTCGTGGTGGAGAATGACCTGTTGAATCGGTTGGTCTCTTCTTTTATGGCAATATGCAACTTTCACCTTGTTCAACAACTCGCAGTAGTATGCAGCATTGATTGTGTGTTGCTCATGCAAAAAATCAATCAGCAAAATGCCTCGCCGACTGAAAAAAACTGTTGAAAGAGCCTTACCAGCTGACAGTCGAGTCTTGGCTTTCACTGGTGCTGCCTTCCCTTTCCTCCGCCACTCCTTACTGGCTTCATTGGATTCTGCAGTGTAGTGGTGAACCCATGTTTCATTACAGGTGTCGATCCGACTCAAAAATGTATCACTTTCTTCCTCAAACTTTGCTGTAAGCCTCTGACAGACTTCCAAATGTTGCAACTTCAGATTTTTGGTCAATTGCATTTTGTGATGATTGCTTGACAGCTCCCATAACTGATTCTGACTTGTTCTACAATTTCTGATACTCTCGCTCGTTGATCAATATCAATAATGTCTTTAACCGCACGAATGTTTTCGTCCAACGCTGGTCCGGGGACGGCAAACGTGTTGTTGATTTTCCACACGTTCTCGTCCTTCCTTGAACTTTTTATGCCAGAAAAACACACGCGTCCTTGACAATTATTGATCACCGAACTGTGCAGTCAATCTCTGGCAAATTTCCGCCGCTGTAACTCCTTCAAGAGCAAGAAATTTTATAATAATGAGTTGCGCAGTGGAAGGATGCACCTGTTGCTCCGACAATGTGAGCATTACTGACTTAACAGCGGGAAATATCTAACAGCACGCTCTCCCCACTCCTAATGGTACCGTCTAAGCATAGCAGAAGCGTGGGGCCAGTACCGCCAATTGCTGATGTTCAGGAATAACAATCCCGTTTATATTTGATCTCACCTCGTACATCAAATAAAAATACAACTCTCACATTGTATGTTTAATACGACACATCTGTGATATTATGGTCAACACAAAGAACCCTTTCCTTCAGATTGTGATTTTTTCCTTATGGATTTACACCTTTTTAAGTGTCGAGATCATTAGAGGCAAGATAGGTTTAGGGGCAAGGAATGGGAAGGACTTTTTTAAGGAAGCATCCCAGCTTTTTCTTTTCAGATCAAATAAAAGTTCCTATCATTTTCGCTTGCCCACAGAGCATCATCTTCCAACTCAATGGTGATCTGAATAATTTAATTGAGCAAATTCAAATGTGGCAGGAATTGGTCCAGGTTATTTCTATCAAGTGGACATATCACAAAAGTGTAGTCCACATACCTGTAGAAACATTTTGTCTAGAGCAGTGCAATGTTTAGTTTTTCCTCTTCAATGGACTCCATGAAAAATTTGGCAATGAACAGTGATAATGGTGAACTCATACACTGTTCATAATATTGCTATTCACATCAAAAGTTTGTCAGAGCATAGTGGAAAAGTTTAACCATTACTTGCCTTTGAAACTTCTAAGGTGTCTGTCATGAGCAGGATATATGTGTGTGCAAATATGACCTTAAAAACAGGTAAACAAGACCTAAAAATAAAAAATATGACCAAATATCTAAACTTATTATATATAAAAACATACTCAATTATGCATCATTTATTTTATCTAGTAGTGCCGCTTTCATGGAGACAGTATAATTTGGTTCTGTGCTCTCACTGCACCATTGGGAAATTAAATTTTGAATTGTTTTGTTGAAGTCACTTTGATTTCACATAACTTACAGAGAAGAAGTCTTTCGTCTGTACTAAAATACTCTTCTCCAAAATCCTTTACGTGACTCCATAACATAGCATGTTCAGAAAATTTTGTTTTTGGAATGGTGATACTAACTGATTCACTACAGATTTAACACTAACTGAGAATTATTTTCAAAGTATTGGCAACAATGAGTCATTGATTAACATGAATCAACACAGCATGCTGCTGCTGCATTGTCGAGATTAAAAGCTGGGCGGAACATTTACATTTAAAGGGCGACAATAATGTATAACTTAATTCTTGACTGATGGATTCTGAACTATTCAGAAACAAAATGTGAAAGACGGGTGTGCAGGGAAATTGTCGCTGGAGTGTGCGCTCCATTGGAATTTTAATTAAATATTATTAGTTTTGTTTTTTCCTTCAGTGTATAATAGGAGTAATGTTCTGTGAATAGTTATCTTAATTTCTTCTCATCTATAACTTCTAGTGAATTCCCAGAACTATGAAAAAATTATCAGGTTTCTCCTCAAAATATGACCATACTAGTTTTAACGCCAGTCAAAAACGAAGGGATGGTAGTAAGAATTTATTCTGGAAGAGCTTATAAGAAAAAATGAATAATGATCATTTAAATTATATTTTTCATATCAGTACATCAGTGGTTAGGCTATCGGAGTATTTGAGTAGGATTTTTTTTTTTTTTTAATAAATAAATGCATTTTACTTTAAATGACGGAAAGTATAATTTCAAAAATGGATAACTGTTATTTATCTGACTGATAAATTTCACGATTACAAACGTTTCGTGTAAACTTTCTCCGAGTTCTTTTGCTAAAAAAATATTGGGTTATGTTTTAACCTAGTTCTTATAACTGATACAGATAATATAGCAAAAACATTGAATACCCTTCCCCTTATATGAATTTATGTATCTGGTTGTCATAAATAAATGAAAAGCAACAATTAAATTTAAACTAACATACAATTGTACTTTGAAATGTATGATTGCCTCGCATGAAATATATTTTTATTTTTTATTTTTTTTTTATTCCTGCTCTTCACATGTTTGTGCAGTTACTTCCACAACAGATAATTACCTTTTATCTGGCATCACAATTATACTTTTTTTAAAACACTATAAGTGCAAGAAAAATCAAATTCAATTACTTATTCGAAATTAACACTTTCTTTTAAGCACAAATAAAGCCAGTACAGTTGTTCAATTGAATTTTGCTGATTAGCCAAGCAGCGCTTTTTTGGCAGGCAGTATCACTAACACTTCAGCAATTACTGAGACTTGCTGAATGTTGCCGATCCATGGAGGTGAGTGCGCAGTCTCCAGACCGAATTTTTTGAAAGAAGATGACCATAAATATTTTTGTAATACAACCAAATTTAGGAAAATGGCATGAAGATGCATTTTTATGCTATATAAAATATATTTAACTACAATCAGGAACGTTTAATCAGAGTTTAATTTAGTATCACAGCTCAAAAAGAAGGCAGGAAAAAAATATAACTTGTCATAAAGATCCAAACCCTAGTAATGAGTACATGTATTACAACATTGCAGCTCATTATTAAACCATCCAGATATAACTATGTTGTACAAGATCTTCTCAAATTCATGTAAGTTAGGTGTATGATAACTACACTTCCCTACTACAGGATTCAGAATGTCCTCAATGTATTTGGCCAAATGGGATGTGCACTTGCAATGGGTCAAATTTGCACTCCTTTGTGAACTTTTGGAAGGCCATATAACTGAGGGAGCACAGTGGTGTAGGGTTGGATGTGTCTCATCAAATATTCTGGGAATTCTGAGGAGCACAGCAGTGTGGCTGTCATGCTGATAAGCTTGAATGTAGAGCCCCAGCTGATCTTATAGCATGCATGGTCCTGCAAGAGTTGTTCAAGTTTTCTATTGCCCAAAACAACTGTGCTGCTTCCTTTGTCCACCAGAAGAATTACTGTGCTGTCACATCTTTCTTCCCTGCAGATGTTTTATTTCGCACATGGCACGGTATCTGGCATGTTTCACTTCTGATTTCCTCCACCTCTTACACAGGCAATGTGCATGTTGCAATATCTACACCACTGACAATTTCCATATAAGGCACTGTTGTATGCTTACTACCAAAATTAAGGCACCTTGATAAAATAATTGTTGTTGCGGGGTCCAGCTCTTGGTCCAAAAGGTAGACGATTGTCCATGCAGGAACAAATGGGTTGGAGAAACATTTAACTGCCAACCACTCAAATTTGTGTTTTTAACTGCTTCTGCACCATCACCTGTACTCTCCGTCACCTCATTTATTGTAATGAGATTAAATGATTAATTGAATGAGGTTTAATTTACTACCTCTAAAAATACCTGATTTGCCACAAAATTCTATATGCTTTGCCAATCTAAATCAAATTATTATATTTATTCTAAAATCTACATTAGTCAAGATGACATTCCAAGAGGTGATGTAAGTGGTTCTAAAATACAATCATGGAAGTGACACAGCCTACACAGTGGACTATACCGAGTGTTACAGAAAAATGTATACACACTTCAGGAGAAGAAAAAACATATGGAAACGTTTTCATACAAAATGTTTATTAGCCTGAAAGTGAGATTATAAGTCTGTTTGAAGTTCCCAATACACTTTCTGGGGTAAATGTTTATGTTAAGTGTTCAAAGTGATGGCCTTCTGCATCAATGCATTTCTGAACAGACGTTGCGACTGATTCAGTAACTACCGCTAAAGTTTCCAGTGGGATATCTGCGCACACTGTTCTAATCTCATCCCAAAGTTCGTTCAGGTTATCTGGTTTTCTTCTGTACACCTGGTCTTTCACTGATCCCCATAAGTCCAACGGTGTTAGATCTGGAGAACCCAATTCTCTGGAAAATGTAGATCAAGGTATGCTCTTACATCCCTATGGTAGTGCGCAGGGGCACCATCTTGTTGATAATAAATCCTCTCATTACCGTACAGTTCATGAATGGCAGGTAAAATTGAATCGTTAAGCATTCTCAGATAAAGTTCACCGGTTAAAGTACCTTCATAACGGAAAGGACCAATGAGTCCCCTACGAGTCAATCCGCACCACACATTTACACCAGGCAAATTCACAGCCGTTTCCACTGTGATGTGGGGATTATTGTCAGCCCAGTACACACAATTGTGTCTGTTGACAGTTCCATTGAGCTTGAACTGTGCTTCATCTGACCAAACCACATTCCCCACAAATCCTGGAACATTGTTAACCATGTCCCGAAACCATTCACAAAATTGTAACCTATGATCTGAGTCGTCGTCGTTTAACTGTTGCACCAGTCTGGGAATGTACACTTTAAACTTGCCTTTCTTCAGAATGCGTAGCACGCTGACATGACTTGCACCACTCTCACGCGTACATTGCCTTGTAGATTTTTGTGGCGACTGCTGAAAGCGTTCCAACACCACAGCCGAGGACTCGTCACTCGTAGCTGTGCGAGGTCGCCTTGATCGGCCTTTGTGTACATCACACACTGTTCCATGCAGCTCGAATTTGTCACGTATACGGGTAATTGTTAACCGTGTAGGTGAATCTGTACCAAACTCACGTCTCCACTGTCTCTGGACAGCAGCCACATTCTCAAATTTCCAGTACCACTTCAACAATTGCTTACACTCTTCAAAGTTCAACCGTACTTCCGCCATGTTGATATCAGTTAAGCACCGCTGCCCACGTCACGGCCCTAGCTTGCTGCCACCTATTGAGCAAACATCACACTAAGTTTGTACCAAATTTCATCCTCTCAAGCGTGAAAACGAACTCTCTATACCTTTAAAAGTGTGTATACATTTTTTTGTAACACTCCGTATATTTTACATGGATAATCAGTATCCATCGCCACAACTATTTCTAAACTTAAAATTAATATGTATAACTATGTAACCATTAAAACATAACTGGAAAAACTTGTGAAGGATGCTGTGGCTTCAATGAAACTAAAAAGAGTGAAAATGAAAAATACATTTGCTTTATTACTATCATCTTTTTGCACTTCCGTTGTTCAGTCCTGGCACTTTCTCTTTCCAGAGATCTTTGCTTATTTTTAAAGTTTATTTGCAGTCAGACTACCAGCATGCTAGGTATGTTGTATTCTTATGGGGCAGAAGATGTATTGCCATATGTCTGCAAAATATGTAATTATGTTCTGTGCATGATAGGTGCATTTTTTGTTTGTATAATGTGTAGTTATGGCGGTGGAGATTAGGGACCATCCCAGCATTTGCCTTGCTGATTGCGGATGTTGGTGTGTGGGGGACAGGACTCAAACCTGGCCCTGTTATACTGCCCTGTTCGAGTGTGGTTGGTCCCTTAAAGCCTGCAGCCATTTTGGTGAGTAGACATCTGCTTATTAGCACAAAAAATTCAAATGCTGACTTGACAGAAACAGTAAAATGAAGTAAAAAACAAGACAGGAATGATGAAAATAATAAAAACAATTGTTCATTTATTAGTATACTAAAGGTATGGGAAGTGTTACTGATTTGAAGGTGACAGTAAATGTTAGGATTTTAGGTATGTTTTCTGATTTTTATGAGGATGTTCACAGAAATTTGTGTGTAGTATTTTGTATTTCATCGAAGGTTCGTATTTTTTTTAAAATCATAATTAGATTATTTCATAATGAGGTTCACGTATATGCAAATTTTAACTTATTCGACTTACTACTGCCACTTTTATTTTGTTTAATAACTCTTAAGACATTGTTGAGCGTGTATAATAATTTCAGAGAAAGTTTTGATATCATGATAAGTATAAGACAAGCCAATGAAAGGGAAATTATTCACAATTCAGTGTTTAGTGACAACACATTATATTTATAATATCAAAGGCTACTCATTTGTCTTATAAAAATGTAACAACATAACAAAATGGACGTGGTTATTGATTTCAGACTTATTTAAGGTGCTAAGATAGGACCAACTTTTCTACAACACTTAAGAAAATACAATAATCAATTTACTGTAATTACCACTAAAATGCAAAATACACAACTACTGATTTTCTTCAAATTCTGATGCTATTAGTAAATGTTGTAATGACAAGCAATGCTACAACTTGACCCTAATTTGAGTATTTACAGTTATTGGAGTTTCAAACTCTTTCAACTGTAAAAGAAAAGAAAGAAAGAAAAATGAAAGCCATTTGAATATTTTATAGACTAAACTTGCTAAGTAAATTACACTAAAATGGTTAAGATCTTTATTACTATTTACTTTCACCTTGAAAGTCCTTCTTGTAATTAAAATAAAGAACACAATCTTTAAAGTAACATGCATGAAGAAATCAGTTCAGTCACCTGAAAATGAGAGCAAATATCTTACTGGTACAAAGTTAAATATCTGAAGGCTTGAAAATATTTCACACCTACTACAACAAAATACATGCACAAAATGAAGCATTTAACTTACCCACATGCAACCAAGTTTCCCGATGGAGCATATGCACAAGCCATCACCCATGTAGTAGGCATTGTAACGGCATGTTCTTTGTTAGTTGTAAATGCATCCCATATTATCATTTTCCCATCCTAAGAATTGAAGTCAGATGTATACAGCTGATCTACTTCCTGTTTAGCTTAACGTGCAACTGACACTTAAAACAATGTATGATGACTGTAGTGATAGTGAGTCTAATAGGAGATTATGGTGATGAGAAATAAAAAATACAAATTTATATGTGAAAGACAAACCTCACATACTTTATGCATAATTTCAAAACACTGGCCAAAATATGCAACAAGATAAATTATGAACCATTAATGTCAACAAAATAGTGAAATAGTGAATAACTGAACTATAACTACGTAAAATAATCATGTTGAAAAGTGACATTCTAATTGCTACCATCGTCTCTAAATGTGTCACAACAGGCAGCACAGGGTTCCATGGCTTTTATTTTATGATTGTGTTGATGTCCTGCTCAAGCTTTCGAATCAAACAAAGCACTAGATTAAAATCACTCAAACGTAGAATAGTTATAATACCTGAATGATTCCAAACATGTTAAGAAAAGGGTGGACGATTCTTTAATAAAAAAAATCAACAACAAGCACTCTCTTGTATATAATACAGTAACGAAGCCCATTTTTTGTAAGCCTTGTTAAAATGAAGGTCATTAGAGGCGGGAGGGACTGGGGGCAAGGAAATCGGAGGAATTTGGCCATGGCCTTTTTGTAGGACCCATCACGGCATTCAACTTGAGTGATTTTGGAAAACAGGACAGCGGGTGTGGATTTGAATCCACATCCTCTTGAATGTATGGCCAAAGCTTTACCACTCAACCACCAGGCTTAAGTAACAAAGCTCAACCGTCATTTTGTACAGAAGATGACATGTTTCACAACAAAAGTTTCTCACTTCCTTGAGTACCCTACCATTAGTCATCTTTTTATTTCAGGTGTTTCTGTTTCACACCAACTAGAAAATTATGTTTGTTGGCAATACAATAATAATGTGAAAATCTAAAACCTAGTAAACATATCTTAGCCAAAACAACTTTGGTTGAAAGTATATATTAAGTACATCATCTTGAATTGTTCACAGCACTGAAAACTCATTTAGTGAAATACACAAACAAAAAAATAACCCAAACAAATTTTATTATATTTTGAATACATGTTAAATAGTACCACACTTGAATGGGTAAGAGGAAATAAAATTTTAAAAAAATCCTATTACATATATGTTGAGGTATGCCATTTTAAAAAATAATAATAATAATAATTCCATACCTTAAGGGAAACAGAGCCGTATTTTTGTTGATCCAGTCTGTGTCGGTCTGTCACAAGCCTTCTGGCTTGTATACAGAATAAGTGGCAGACTTCAAATTTGCATGTTATGTTGTTGTTGTCACTGGTGATTTTGGGCACATCAGTGGCAAGGTCATTACCATCTAACAAATGACTGGTGCAGCAAAATAGCTTAAAAATTAGATGATTCTACTGTCTGTATGGCCGACAGTAGAGGGAATAGGGGACGTCAATAAAGGGAATGGTAACAGGCCAACCAGGTTAAAAAGAAATTAAAACAACTGCCATACCATCCTACAGGAAGAAGGGATATAAGTAGAACGATGAAAATATGGTTGGAAAACTGAGGCCAGAACAGGCTTTTGACCTATCCATGAAGAAATAAGTAAGTAAAACAACTTAACATCTCATTGACCAACAAGACAAGAAATATAATACTATAAAAAATAAAACACTGAATAATGATGTACCACCCAGCAATCATAAAACTAGGCCGATCTGCCCAAAAAAAAAATTTGAACAAGACCGACCAAAATGCAAAATTTTAAAACCTTAGCAATGTTGCCACTATAACCAGTTAAAATACGGGACAGATCGGTGGCTGGGCTGCCCTTCAATCCAAAAATATTACACAATCAGTTAAAATGTGGCACACTATCCGAGGTACATCACAAGCATCACATTCCAGTGGGTCCTCCTGGAAGAGAAGAAAACTACGTTAAAGGACAGTGTCCTATACAAAGGCGAGTAAGGAGAACCTCATTCCTTCTCGCTCCATAGCTGAACAGTCAGTTTGATCAGCCGGAGCTTGTTATGTTCAATTTCCAGATACTGTGTCTGCCATACATCAAAGACCATTCCTTTCGCTTCCGAGGCAAGGTCTGATTTTGAGACCAGGTCCAAGTCGATTATGACCTTATCACAGGCTAACTTGGCAGTTACATTGGCTGCTTCGTTCCTCCCGATTCCCAAATGGCCAGGTACCCAGCAGAAATGGATCACTTTTTCCCAAGACTAGAAGGATTAAAGGGCATCTAGTATGTCATGGACCAAACAATCTGCTGTGCACATGTTTCCTAATGGCTGAATACAGTTCAGGGAATTATAGAATATGATTTACTTGGTGTTGCACATTAGTTTCATATGCTGGAGCAACTTTAACACAGTATAACAATTCACGGTGTATACACTGTATTTTTTAAACCTGTAAGTTGCTCAAGGGAATATTACAGAACAGCCTACTCCATTTGCCTCCTTAGACCCAACTGTATATACCACATTAAACTTGTGATGGTGGTTTAAAACATTGTTAAAAACTCTGATAAAAAACATCAGTGGTAAACAGTTTATCGTACCATAACATATATAAAATTGTTCTGGGCCTATTTAAAAGTCAGGAAGTGGATTTATTCCAACCCTGGTGATAAAAGGGAGCAACTCATAACCATATTATTCTAAAACAGCCTTTGTAAGTTAGCTGAATCATTTGGTCACTCTATGGCAGTTGGTATAAAAATGTTCACAACTTGGGTTAGTGACTGCGTTGTAAACAGGACTGACAAGTGTTGTTCCAATGTGCAAGTAGTGTCACACCATGAGGAGATGCCACTGAATGACAAGTAGCGGCTCACCAGCATCAGCACAAATGCTGGGAATGGGGCAGGTGCGGTATACACCTGTGTCAAGCCGAATTCCTGCATGGTTGTCACTATTCAAGATCTGGAGATAAATATCATATGCTAGACCATACACAATGCACTGTACGCAGCTGTACTCTAACCATGACCATACAAAGACTCTACAAAATCGTAGCACTTAAGAGCAGCTGGCAACCCATGACCTACCACAAAGACATTTTAGGCACTCACATCTTTAAGATATGGCAGTAAACTTAGTCTATTGTCAAAAATGAGGCCCAGAAACTGAACAGATTCACTAAATTTAAAAAGGTGTTCCTCAAGGTTAGGTGAGGGGCTCGTAGTCTTTCAGCAGATCGAGTAAAAAGTACACCGGGTTTTCTTCATGGAGAAATGGAAAACAGCATGCACTGATCATTCATCTAGCATGTTTAGTGTGAGCTGCAACTGTCTCTCAGCAATTACAGGCCTGTCTATCCTACGAACCAAAGCTCAACATGTACCCTTCGTTTGCAATTCTTTGTTGCTGGACCCGAAGGTTCAAATTGGCAGATAAAATGATGGCAGTGAAGGACTCTGTCATCAGTTATGTTAAGCTTTGTTCATCGGTGATTATATGCCCCTCATTCATCAATCCAGATATTGGTGGTCGAGAGTACTTTCCAGATATACGACAGATAGGCTCCCATACTTTGGACGTTGTTGTTAAGCTGTTAATGGTGCTCCCCTCAATTACATCACGCGTGCTTGCAATAAGCGACACTGCTAAGTTGTCGGATGTTGGATGTAATGTAAAACAACGTAATGCACTTGTGAGAAGTGTTTCACCTTCTCCTCAATGTCGTGAGTGGTGGTAGAGTTGTCAATCAGCATTGCTGACGTTTCATTCAGGTTGGTTCTTTCTTCCTTCATGTCCAAACCCAACATGCATCCATTTTGGGAAGTGGTTACTTACATGAAGATCATGATCAACTTCACAATGTACAGAGTCTGTGACTGAAGGGGAGCACAATGAAAGGTCGAGGGCAGAGGGCTAAACAGAAGCAGTGGTAAAATGAGTCATTTGTCTTGTATTCATGACACCAATTTCCTCTTGATCTATCAAATTACCAATCACTAGCCCTGGGGCAATTGGTGTTAGAACTCTATAATGCGCTATGGGCCCACTAGCAGAAATGGCTGATTAAGTTGCTGTAAAATATCTGACAGTTTGTTATAGACCAGGTGTATCCAAAGTGGGTACTGTGGAGTGTCAGGGCGCCATGAGTAATAAACAGAGGCACTGCAGGGCCCACAATTGACCCGTTTGTGATCTTCCATCCGTCAGTCACTCACATCCGGAACATAATGCAAATGAAACAAGGTAATTTGCATTGTTTAATTCTGTTGCTTCATGTTTACGAAAAAATTCAGTCACAAATTGGAAAGATATTTATTTATTCAATAAGCGGACTGAAAATTCAATTGACACTGATCAAGCAATGACAAGTGGTGGTGGAGAAAAAAAATGTAAATATTCTAAATATGATCATAGTGATTTGGATTTTGGCATTCATCAGTAGAAGTAAACAATGAAGAAGACCACAGTTTGCTTCCAACTAAGCTAAAGCGACATCTCAAGACCATTCACCCTACCATAGTTGAAAAATTTAGCTTTTTTAAGCAGGAAGTTGCAAAAATTATAAAAGCAAAAAAAGTGTTCAATAAACAATTTTTGTACCTAGTAATGCTGTGTTAACGTCTTAAAGGTGGCATACAGAGTGGCAAAGTGCAAAAACCTCACAACATTGTAGAAAAGCTTATTCTCCATGCTGCTCAACACGGCTAATATTATGGTGGGAGAAATGGTTGGAAAATTAACTTCAAAGATACCTCTGTCTAACAACGCTATTAGTCAAAGAATCCATCACATAGCTGAAGATCTCAATGATAAATTATGAGAGAAAATCAAAGGTAAGGAATGTGGAATGTAACTTGATGAGGCCACTTGTCATATAACGATACTTCCAAATAGGATGTTCATGATATTAAATATAACCAAGTTCATTGTATTCAATAATGGAAGATTTAATACGACATAAGATAGGATGGACAGATACAATCCCCTACTCCTCCATCCAATTAGATTTCCAGACTATCATATGTGAAAGTAGGCTAGTAAACCTATTATTGGTCACTTTAACTACACTTAAAGTGAATACATGCATAGCTGTGTCCCAAGACTTAGTATCATACACTAATTGACTTTGACAATCTTAATACTATGGTCACAATAAGAAATCTTTCATATAGGATATGACAGGAGTAATTGGTTTCTTTTCTTCACATATTGACATTTTACGAATGTACTCAGGTAACAGGTAGAACTACATGGGTATACCACATTCTTGATGAGTTTTTATAGAATATGTCAGTTCCAGGGGACAACAATCCTCTTATAGGTACACATGACATTAGATGCCTATTTTTCACTTTAGGGTGACATTTACTCTACACGTACACTAAGATAACAGATTTATGAACTACTGGTGAACACAACCAGTGTTGTGATAGCAAGTAAATGATTTGTGACAATTTTTAGCCATCAGTATATACTGATGTGGTGAAACTATGTTTCAATTCTAATGCCTACAAGGACATTTTTGTAAATTTTTGTTTTGACATATAAGTTTTCTTTCACAAACCAGAGACATTCACCAAAATGCTCTTCTGACAAATCTGTGTTATATTCTTGGATGTATAACATTTTTGTAATTTCCTTGGAAATAAGGTTTTCCCTTCATTACCCAGAGACATTCACAAAAATGCTCTTAAGACAACCCTGTGTCTTATACTTGGGTGTAAAGGTTTTGATTTATTTGTAAGTATACTGTTTATTATTATTAAGGTGTACTTTCAACAATTTTGTGATGTGACTACTCAACGATATTGAAAGCACCTTTTGCTTTATGTTAAGAACAGATTCTAATTCATGTTTTTGTTTGACAGCTTTCTGCTCAGAGCTTCCACTGACGCCATGCTGCGCCAGGAGTCGGGGAAAGGACCTTTCAGCTCAATGGTCAAGCATAGTGGAGCGTCATTTTATATTCGGTTTTGCTCCATGCCAATGTGTCTTTCCGTAACAAGACTAGGGGAATTTAATTCAGAAGTGACAAATGAACACTTAAATTAGAAAAAAACATTTTTAAACAAACATTAGAAAAAAGGACACTTTTAAAGTGGAAATTAAATGAACAAAATTGAAAATGGAATGTAAATTGATAATTTTTGTACAACAATCAGATGTTTTAATGTTCCAGTGTTTTATGTGTTTCATACTGTGATTTAAAGTGTAAATTTGTGTAGTATTAGGAATGGTATCAATCAGTAGTTAATTTAAGAGAATTTGTTAGATTTCAATTTGATATTTATGTAAATTTTCCACTGATGTATGGGAGTAACCCTACCTATTTAGTTTTGCCCACCCTGGTTTGGGTGGTTCTCATTTGGCGACTGTTGAGGAATGTTACCAGATTCATACACTGGTATTTTCATGTCTTCAAGCTTAGTAACTTGCAGATTCTTCTTTCACTGAGGCCTTTTTCCCTTCTTCTCCCTGCCATTTTGCAGTCAGGAAAGCAAAGAAGAAGGGGATTTTATTAATACGGTTGGGTTCAAATGTCAAAACTTCAGGCTTCAGACATTCTGTTCTGTTTGCCTTTTGTTGCAAGCTAACGGTGTTACATCTGCTGTCACTGCTGTGGGTGGTGTTGCTGTTGCAGTGCTTGCATTGATCGGCTTTTTTGCTGCTGCTGGTGGAACCAATAAACCTGCTATTGAATTGGTCAGGATTGCAGATGTATTGCTAATGACATCTGCAGTCTTTGATGTTATAACCTTAATGGGTTTGATGTCACACTGTGCTTGTGCCCATTTTCACAATGGACATCTGAGTAGCAACACTTTCTTTCCTAATGGGAGCTGACAAGGTTTGTGTAATGTTTGTTGCGAAGACAGGTGGCACAAGTGCCTTAAATCACTTCTTCACTTTGCCATAAGACAGTCGCTCCTTGGTTTTGAACTCTCGTTTCTTTTTTTCATCAAGATGCACTTGACACTCCCTGTTCCAGGCTGGATGTGACCTGGAGCAGTTGAAGCACACTTTTGGAAGCGTGCATTTGTTAACTGGCTCATGTGCCACCATTCCAAATTTCGCACAGGTGGGGTTGTCTTTATAAGTCGCTGTTGTATGACCTTTTTGCTGGCACTTGAAGAAGTACATGAAGTCTGGTACATACGGATGAACACTGAGATCTAAATAACTTGCTTTGATGTCAGAGTGTCAAACATCAGAATGGAGGTAGCAGTCTTTTCAACACTGCCATTTATCCTTTGTGTAATCTGACAAACCCTAATCACATTCCTTGATACTCACTTCTTAAGGCGTTCCTCGGTCTCTAAATCGATCAGGTCCCGACAGGTGATCATGCCTTTAATAGTAGTTAGAGTTTAATGGTGTTCAGATTATACTGCGAACTCCCTAAGCTTCTGAGACTTCAGGAGTAAGTCAGCCAGCTTGCTGGCAGTTGTTTCCAGCAGTGATATCCCGTTCTTCAGTTTTTTCACACTTAACATTCCAGCAATTACTTCTAATCCTTTCCAAAGCATCCCTCCTTTCTTGCCACTGTGACAAAGGCATTATCAATGAAATAAAGCTCCCTGTTACTCACTTCATTCATGGGAGAAAGACTTTCGATACACACCCACTTTGGGTGTTTGGAATACCCTGGATCCGTCCGCACTGCTGGTAGTAGAATTTTCGGATTGTTTTTTTTATTTTGTCCAATGAGTTCGGAAGAACTAAGAGTCAAGTGACACTGAACCCCAGCATCATGCCTCCAAGCCCAATACAGCAGGTGCCCCTGAGGTTGTTGGCTAGAAAGTGGTTTGCCTCACCACCCGTTCACCTCCTCGGCACGTTACTCACTTTGAACTTGAGGGTCTTTTTTATTGGTTTGTAGCATCCTAAATCGTACATCCCAGTTCTCTTAGACACTCAATATTTCACTGTCATGCCCTACGATGGTCGTTGAAGCATACAAGGACTTCACAGCGCTGGAAAATTGTGTCACTTGCCAGTTTCCAGCTCGGGTACCGCGGATCACCAAGTCCATACCTGGCCCTTGCATACCAGGTCCCTGCGGGACACATTCATAGGTGGGCACAATTAATCGAAAAGTTAACTTTGTTAATCGTTGATCCGCTACTTAAAAATTTAACTTCAATAATCGTTAAAGCGTTACATTTTAGCAAATTTAACGTTAAAAGTTACAATAGGTATTACTTCAAGCAATACCAAGGTGTAATGTGAATCAGTAATAGGTCTACCCAATGTCGTTCTGGAAAATTAATTTTTTAGTGGGGTTCAATGTTTTACCCTATTTCACAAACGTATCAGATTCTTCCACATGTTGGAAACGAAAAGGTTTACAATACTTCGGTCTACACCAGCTTGGAATACAACGGTGCCAGTATATACAATGCCAAATGTTTTATTGGTGTAAACCTTTATTAGCAGATGGAAATAGGCAAGTTGCGTGATGTTTGTATGGGAGTAAATCTGTGAGTTCGTGACCTCACCGTCACCATCAAGCCACCTGTTGCAGGCATGATATGCGTGTTGGACATTTTTTGCAAAATCTTTATTCAGATACACAGTTTTTATCCGACTTTAATGGAACTTTGCCTACGTATACTTTAAAACAAATAGAAAAAAAACCCTAAACCCTCTGCTCCCCCCTCACCTTAATTTCTGTCACCATTGTTCATACAAAACCCACAGTTTTTATCCGATTTTGATTGTACTTAGCACACGTATACTTCCGAACAAGGCGGTCTGGTAGCTGAGCGGTTAGGAGTTTACTTCCAAAAGTTATCTCTCCCATCGCGGATTCAAATTCCGTGAGATCAGTAGGAATTTTTAGGAGTTGTATTCCATTATGTAAGCTACGCCGAAACGTTCCGTGGTTCTGATTCCAAGTTAAAATGCAGGAGTCTGAAGAAAGGAATTAGCTTTCTGGCCTCTGACACAATAGCTTGGTACATCTTCGGGACGATTCGACGAAACGTCGGGTTGTGGACTAAGTTAGATATGTTTAGTTTTTGAAGTGAAGACTTCTTTAGGAGCGCTGGGCAATTTTAGAATGCATACAATCTTATGAGTTTGTATTGCTGACATGCTAATATTAACAGTATATCCGTTGCAGTCTTGTGACTCAGTGGTTAAGGTGTCTGACTGGTGAACGAATGGTCCCCGTTTCAAATCTTTGCCTCGACGGGGATTTTCACAGACCATTAATACAACCTTCATCTCTGGCACAGCTTACTGTGTAATGTGAAGTACGCCAGAACAGTTGCGTGGTTCAGACTCCACCTTAAACTGTAGGTCCTCTGTACGTTAAGGTGGCTAACACAGCGACGGTATGTGCAGCCAATAGAAACCCTGTAACCAGGTCATTACATCCACATGGAATTATTATGTAGTATATCTGTAGCTATAAGTGTTACGTTGGGCATATGATCTTAATAGACTTCTGTCGGCAGTCCCCAATGACTGCCAACGGCTTGTTTGCTTTGGGCTTTCCGTTTCATCAAAGTCGATGTCATTAGAGGAGGGAAAGAACCGGGGGCAAGGGACAGGAAGGAATTCATCCATGGCATTTTGAAGGAAGCATACTGGCATTCACCCGGAGTGATTTGGGGTAACCATGGAAAAACCAAATCTAGATGCCCAGACCAGGATTCGAACCTGCGTCCTCTTGAATGTAAGGCCAGAGCTTTACCGCTCACTCATCATTCTCATTGGGAGAAGAAAACAAATCAATTCTGCTGCTATCTACATCAGAAGAAGCTACAGCACTTGAAGAAGGCTTTGAATTATTTTTCCCTTTCCCATGAGTTGGCCATGCTTCTACTTTTTTCATTAAACTGTTCATATTTACATATATGCATCCTCTTCATACATTGTTTAAGCTTATTAAGGCTAGACACGTAAGCCTTCGCGGTAGAAATTTTATGCAAATACAGTTTGAATTTATAAATCATCTGTTCTCCCAGTCTTGATTTAAATGTAACATAATCCCATATATGTGGACAAAGATTTTTTATATCCTCATTGCTATTGCTAACGGAGTCAAGATCTTCAGTTTCCATGACGTAATCATGTAACTAATGTCAGTTTAATTTATTTCACTTAAGAACACCAAACCAATGCCAACTAAAAAGTGACATTTTCCTGTCAGTAAGATAGCTAGATTATAAAAGTATCAAGCCAATCAAATTTGAAACGGTTTTCTGACGTGAAAGAGACACTCTCCAAAACTCTAGCTTTCCTACTCACATCCACACCATGCCTAGCATAACATTTGTATATGCATCACACTCGCAATTCATATTACTAGACGACCCGTGCGATAATTTCGCGAATAAAATGCGATGAATAGTGAGGTTGAATACTTGTAATATAATGAAAAGTAGAACCGTACTTTTGTAGAAATTTTTGTTGTTGTTGTGTGTGTGTGTGTTTGTGTTTGTAATAGGTACACATCAAAATACTCGCAACATATTACGAAACAGTTAGGAAAATTTAAAACACTCTGTATTTATGACAAACTGTCACTGACCTTAGCAGAATAAATTAAAGCTGAACAAAATGCACACAACGTATCAATATCCTTGAAATATTTGTTGCTGTGCGTGGAAAATAAATACCTGGTGACAGAAAAATGCGTTGTAAAAATACTAATACTTTTGCCCTCTAAGGTCAGAATTTTGAAAAATTCCTTTCTTAAAATGTGGTAACGGAACCGAAGACATTACGAAAACCTCAATCTTTAAAATGATACCTCGTTTATCAATTTTGTTTAATTGTTAAGGGAGATGAATGGCTCCAGATACAGAAAAACGCATTTTAGAAAAATTGACATTTTTACCCTTTAAGGTTCAAATTACAAAAAATTCCTTTCTTAAAATATTATGTTACCACGGCGGTGACCATATTCTTTTATATGATACCTCATTTATCTATATCTGTTAGATATTAAGTGAGATAAATCGCCCGTGACACAAAAATGCGTTACAGAAAAATTTATACTTTTTCCCTTACGGGGTGAATTCAAAAAACATTCTTTCTTAAAATATGATGTCACAAAGCTGAAACAATACTCCTTATAATCCTACTTCATTTATCGATTTTGGTTAGATATCCAGGGAGATAAATGGCTCGAGGTACAAAAAACGCATTTTAGAAAAATTGTCATTTTTGCCCTTTAAGGGTCGAATTATGAAACATTCCTTTCTTAAAATATAATGTTACCATGGAGGATACCTTATTCTATAAAATGATACCTAATTTACCCATATCTGTTAGATATTAAGGGAGATAAATCGCTCGTGACACAAAAATGCGTTATAGAAAAAATTATACTTTTTACCTTTAAGGGTTCAATTCCAAAAACGTTCGTTCTTAAAATATGATGTTACAAGGCTGAGACAATAGTTTTCATAATCTTACTTGATTCATCAATTTTGGATAGATATCCAGGGAGATAAGTGGCGCGAGACACAAAAAACTTATTTTAGAAAAATTGACATTTTTGCCCTTTAAGTGTCGAATTACGAAACATTCCTTTCTTAAAATATAATGTTACCATGGTGGATACCTTATTCTATAAAATGATACCTCATTTATCTATATCTGTTAGTTATTAAGGGAGATAAATCGCTCGTGACACAAAAATGCGTTATATAAAAATTTATACTTTTTCCCTTTATGGGATGAATTCAAAAAACATTCTTCTTAAAATATGATGTCACCAAAGCTGAGAAAATATTCCTCATAATCCTACGTCATTTATCGATTTTGGTTAGATATCCAGAGAGAAAAATGGCTCGAGATACGTTTTTTGTATTTTGGAAAATTTGACATTTTTGCCCTTTAAGGGTCGAATTACGAAAAATTCCTTTCTTGAAATATAATGTTACCACGGTGGAGACTTCAGTCTTTAATATGATACCTAATTTATCTATATCTGTTAGATGTTAAGGGAGATAAATCGCTCGTGACACAAAAACGCATTTCAAAAATATTGATACTTTTGCCCTTTAAGGGTTGAATTCCGAAAAAATTCCGTCTTAGTTTAAGACTTCACTAAAGGGGAGATCTTAATCCTTAAAATGATACTTCATTAAACGATTTCAGATAGGTATCAAGGGAGATAAATGATTCATAACACAGAAAACAGCATTTTAGAAATATTGACATTTTTGCCCTTAAAGGGTCTAATTCCGAAAACTTTCTGTCTTAAAATATGATGTAACCAAAGTGGAGACCATATGCTTTAAAATGACACCTCGTTCATTGATTTTGGTTAAGTATGAAGGAAGATACAGGCTTGTGACAAAAAAATACCTTATAGAAATAATATATATGATTACCTAATTCGTTCGCCATCAGACTCGCCAAACGTAGGATTGTGGCGTGGCGCGCAATTCAAAGAAACCAAATGGCAGTGACTACTAATGTAACGGACTAAAGTTAATGGTAGTTCAATTTAACGGAAGTTAAGAAGACCGTTAATGATTTTTTAGGTTAACTTAAAAGTTAATTTTTTTCAATTTTGTTAACTTCGTTAAATAATGATTAATGGATTAATGGTTTTCTGTCCAGCTGTGGATACATGTTATGTAATTCGCTATTCAAAACTGAATATTGTAATTAAAATTTGCTAAAAAAAACCATTTCTCTGCTGTTTCCATAGAAGTTGGGCAAGTCAAAAAATATTTTTCTTCCCCAGTTTGTGGCGTATAGATATTTAGAGATCTTTGCATATAGGACTGCCTATTTCAATATTTTCTCTGTGAAATAAAAATGTGAGTAGTCACATAAATTGAAAATTTTAGATCATTTAACAGGTTGATCTAAAAATGTGATTATCTAGAAACTTTAAATTTGTCCCTAATGTGAACTGTACCCTGTGTTTAAACAAAAACATTTATACCTATTACGCTTCGTAAGTTGCAAAATGGCAGAACATTTGATTTGGCAGTTACTCTGCCATGTAATAATACCATTTTACTAAAAAAACTGGTAGTCATTGGAGACTGCCAACAAAAGTGAAAACTTAAAAACTATGAATAACATACGTGCAACATGTCATACTTATAGCTATACTAACTAATAATAACTCCGTGTGGTCATAATGACCTGGTGACAGGGTTTCTATTGGCTGCACATTCTGCTCCTGTCTTAGGTGCCTTAATCTAACCAGGTACAGGGCACCTAGAGTTTAGCTTGGAATCCGAACCACAAATTCTGGCGTACTTCACATTATACAGCAAGGTGTGCCAAAAGTAAAGGTCGGGTCAAGGGCCTATGAAAACTCCAGCGGGGACAGAGATTCGAACCAGGGACCTTCCACTCCCGACTCAGACCTAAAATCACTGAGCCATCACACCATAACAGATATACTGAAACACTGACATGTCAGTTATGCAAACTCATACGATTTTACCCATCAAAACATTGCTCAACGAACTGAAAGTTTTCACTTCAAAAACTAAGAATCTAAATTAGTCCACAAACCAAAAGTTGGTTGAATCTTCAATAAGGAGTTGAACAGAATGAAGCTATTGTGTCAGAGGCAGGAAAGCCAATTCCTTTCCTCAGGGGACTAAAGTTTAGCGTGGAATCAGAAACGGAAAGTCCTGGCATAGCTCATACAATCAAATACAACCCCTAAAATTTTTTGCTCACCACAGGATTAGAACCCACAAGCGGAGAGAGATACTTTCGGAAGCAAGTTCCTTAACCACTGAGCTATCAGACAGCCGTGTGCTAAGTACTATCAACATCTGATAAAAACTGTGGGTTTGCATGAGCAACATTGACAGAAATTAAGTGAGGGGGGAAAAGAGAAGAGGGTTTAAGTTTTTGAAAATCAAACGTAAACAGTATTTTTCTATTTGCTTTAAAGTATACGTATGCAAAGTATCAACAAAATCATATAAAAATTGTTTGTTTATGTGAAGAAGACTGTAAAAAACAAAACATTCATTATTATATATTAGGTACAAGTATAAACTATACTTTCATGGGTGTACAAGTGCAACACGTCATACATATATCTACAGATATACTATTAAGATTAGCATGTTGGCAATAAAAACACACAAGATTTTACCCATCCATAAAGCGCCCAATGCGCATATCATACGCGAAGCACGTCACAGCGGAATGGTAACGGTACATCATGGCATGTTGGTGACGGGAAGTTGCGAACTTATAGATTTACCCCAGTTCAAACAATGTCTAATGCGCCTAAAGAAGATTTCACTTAAAATAGTTTTAATTTACGATAATTTATAATGTTGTATGTACCTGGAAGGAAGATCACTATATAACATGAAGATATGACAATTTTTGAACTAAGTGACTGCTGCCTCTTGATACCAGTGCCAAGAAAGTACTGTCTAAGTACAAGAATAGCAGGATGTGTGGTAGGGAGTAAAGAAATATTACAGAATGCAATAAATAAATTGATTGGCTGGGATACGGCTGAAGATTAGTTTGGCCACTGAGTGACAGAGTTTTGATTAGCTGTGCATACAACTTGTGTGATGGCTGCACCTGCAGTTTAATGTGGAAGCCAAACCACAGACCATCCTGGCCATCTCATATGTTCAAAGAAAAGCCCACAAAAATTCCTGGAACAACTGAGGTTTTAACTCTGGATCGTGAGATGCACAACAAAATTAAAGTAGTAATTACAACTTGCAAGAAAGAGAGGATTAATCTGTAAGTTCAGAAACTGAAACTCTAGAAGAGTTGGAGTAAGAGAACGGGAGAAAAAAAGTAAGTGTAACTTTTAAAAAGAGTTCAATAATTGTACAGATGTGTCAGAGGCCTGATATGGAACAGGGAGGTGCCACAAAGGTGCAAGACTGGTATTCAGTTCTGAATCATTGGTGACAAAAGAAGAGGGCTTTAGCAGAATCAAGCCCACTAGGGTGAAGTTTCAAGAGAACAGGATTATAGCAACTATACTGGAAAAGTTGCATAATGAGCATGTGAAGAAAGCTGTTAAAAGTTACCTGTACAACCTAGAATTGAAAGATCAAGACCCCAGTGGAATGCGCATATGCCTATGATAAATGATGAAAAGATTCCAAAGAAACTGCATAATTTTAAATTGGAAGGGAAGTGATTTAGAGGAAAATCACAGGATATATGTATTAAAGAAAGAAAAAAAAAAATGTGTGGAAGATCGAGGAAAGAAATGGACAATAACAGAAGAGGAGGAATGATTAAAGTATTACTGGAAAGGGCAGTGATCCCAACAGACACAGCCACAAGCTATCAACTGTGATGATGATTGCTGTGTGAGTTACAGCACCCGCAATTATGAAGATCATTGAGTAGAGAACTGTAATTATGAGAGCATAAACCAACACTTGGTTGGTTGTAGTGGAGTATTCATTTAAGGCTCTGTTTTGGGATCAATATAAGACATCATCCAGTGAACTTTCATCATAAATGATGGAAAAGTGAAAGAATTAAGAGGTTGTAATATATGGACTGAAGGGCAAATGAACATGACAAAATTTTAAGGATTCCATTTTTATTTTTTAGGCTCCTTGGAACCATACAAGAAAAAGAAACATATGCAGAGAACTTGGCTCCCATAATTTAATGAATTTTTAATACTGAGTGAAGATACGATACATAAAAATTAAACGAAAGACAGTGTTATTTTATGCTCCCTTATTCCATTCTTTTTATGAAGTTGACAAAGTGAAAAATGTTCAGAACCAAGCAGTGATCAAATAACAAAAATAACTAAATAAAAATTGAGATAGTATGTTAAAAAAGTTCCAGTAATTATCAACCAAAATCAATGCACACTTTTTGTAGATGACGCCATATTTTTGGCTGAAGAAATAATGGAAATTTGAATGAAACAGATACCTTAATGGAAAAGAGCAAAATAAATAAATCGAAACACAAAAATTTTGCTAGACAATTTTTGTCCACAAGAGTACAAAAAAAACTTGGAACAAAACATGTTTAGAAGAAACAACCAACAGTGCTCTATAGTTTGTGAAAGGTAAGAGGGTGCAAGTTACAGGACACAGAATTGTTATTTTATTCTTATTGTGAAAAGGATATTTTTCCACATTGGTGTAAATAATTCAGTGAAGAACCCACCAGACCTCATAAATCTGTGGTGACAGGTTATTTTCCCTAACCTTCCTCATCTTAATTGCCTAGCTGCACTTTCATTTGTCACCAGTATTTAATCAACATATATCAGTAAAATATCAAGTCAATCAAAATTATAAATCTACAAGTGAAAAGTATTCAACAGTGTAGATACAGAATATGCAACCATTGTCGTATATGCTATATTTAAGGAGCCATTCAGAATCTTTAGAAATACAAAGAACTGGGTCAATGATGCAACTAAGGAAAATGGAAGCGGCTTCTAGGCGATATAAATAAGAAAAGAAAGGGAAATTAACCCACCACATACCAAAGTGGACGGATGCGATTAGAGAGAACACTAATGCTGACAAACAACTACACAATATTTCGGCAGCTGCCTTGTTCACAAATAGAAAAACGGGCCATTAGGCTCGGAACGTGTGTGCACAACGAACGTTACCTAATGAACTGGGTCAAAAAGAGATCAACTCCTATCTTTCTTAAAAGAAAAAAAAACTACACCTTGAATGGGTCACTATGGGATTCCACAATTATATCTTTTAATTCTTGTCTATTTTAACCCTTTCCTACAGTATTAAATAGAACCACAATGTTTTCCATCAAATACTTCAAGTCTCAACCTGATCTTCTTCTCTCATTCTATTAAATCAGCCAATTAGAGCATTTCTAAATATAGCACAAAACAGCCAATCAGTGAAATTTTCAAATCAAACTGAACAGTACCAATGAGAGTAATGAATCTTACATCTTTATATCTTTTGAAGCTAAGATTTACTTGGCAAATGTTGAGTTATTTTGAGATTTTTAAACTATTAATCATAGACAATCCCCTTCAAAATAAAAATATTATTTAAATTTTAAGTAAAACTGTAATTTGTTGGGAGTAAAATTCAGGTGGTACAGCTGGTATAGCCAAGATTCGTAGTAAATCTTACCTGTGATGATGATACAATGTGCCGTTTATCAGGTGACCAGTCCGAACAAAGAACTTTTGCTTGATGTCCTTTCAACAATCTGCGTGGTTTAATGTTAAGATAATTTATTACTTCTAACCTTTCAGCAACTGTAGATACTGTAAAATGTAATAAGGAAGAAAACACGGCATCAGTCCCAGAAAAAAAAATTAAATAGAATGAGGACATAATCACAAAAATTAATTGTTGTGAGCCAGAACTACAACAGACGGTTAGCAGCATAAATAAATCAGATCTCTGAAACATTTGTTCTGTCTTCCAGATACTAATGAGCATCAATTGCAATCATCTATTGTACACCAAGATTATGTGATCTGTCGGTAGAATATACAATTTTATACGAACTGTCTTTAGAATTTACAATTTTATAATGATACCTATCTTAAAAAAATGATAATACCTGTGAGCCTGCATTTAATACCATGTAATTTTAAATTTTCTGAAAGCTAGAACCCAAGAGAACAATGTGAAATTTAAAGTGCGATGAGAGCGAGTTTTTCATTTCTATAATATCATTCAATGACTTCAATGTTATTTACTGAACTCTCAAATTGTAACACTATAGAGGCTAATAGCTCTCATTTTTTTATTTTATTAGATAACCTGTGCAAAAATTTCATAAATAAAATGTGATGAATAGCAAGGTAGGTGGTTTGTAGTAGCTTGCAAGAAGAACCAGCTCATCTGAAGCAATATCTTTTTGATCCTGAAGCCCTTTACTTTAGCGTTAGCTTCTCGGAAGCTGAACTGTCATAGACCTCACCTGATTACAACTAAGCTGATCAAACCACACACAGTAAATCAATATCTCTGTTATATGTGATGCTATCATCTATAAAGGTAATGCGATCTTAGCTTGTCCAAAAATTTCATGAGTAAAATATTTATATAAGAATTGTATAGCAAGACACAAATGTTTCCTTAAAAGAAAAAAATATACAAAAAGCTATTTATTGTAGAAAGAAAACGCACTATTTATTACTATTTCTGTGATATATGATGCTGCTATATAGCAATTACGTAATCAAACATTGTCGATGCCAGCGAAACTGTTTCTTGATATATCTGTGGTACAGGGTGCTGCTATCTAACAGTAACATGATCACTCATTTATTGATCTCTCTGTGATAAGTGGTGCTGCTATCTACTGCTAACACGATTAATCCTTACCGATGCCATTGAAGCCTAACGGCTTGGTTCTGATCTGTCACATACACATGACCTTGATAGTGAATACTTTTGCCATTTAAGGATCAATTTCTGAAAAATTTCATTTCTAAATTTATGGTGTTACCAAGCTAGTCATTAAAATGATACCTCATTTATTTATTTGGTTAGGTACGAAGGGAGATAAATGGCTCATGACAAAAACAAGTTTCAGAAATGATGATGAAAGATCAAATTTTAAAAAATCCCTTTCTTAATTTATTAATTATCAAACAGGAGACCATAATCTTTAAAATGATTCCTCATTTATCTATTTCAGTAAGGTACAAAGGGAGGTAAATGGCTCAAGAGCAAAAACTAGATGATACTTTTGCCATCTCAGGGTTGTATACCGAAAAATTCCTTTCTTAAAAATGATTGACCAAAGCGGAGACCTTAATATTTAAAATGAAACCTCATTTATAGGTTTTAGTTGGATATCAAGGAGTATAAAGGGTTTGTGACATGAAAGCACCTTGAGAAATAATGATACTTATGCCCTTAAGGGCCGAATTACAAAAAATCCTTTCTTAAAATATTATCTTAACAAAGCGGAGGTTTTAATCTTTAAAATGCTACTTCATTAATTGATTTTGGTTAGATATCAAGGGAAATAAATGCTTTGCCATGAAGAAACATGTTTCAGAAATAGTTATAATTTTGCCCTTTAAGGGTTGAATTCCAAAAAATATTCCGTGTTAAAATACGTGACCATAGCAGAGACCTTAATTTTTTAAATGACACCTCACTTATTGATTTTGGTTAAGTATGAAGGGAGATAATGTCTTGTGACAAACAATATAAAAGGTTTCAATGAAAGGAAAGAAATGCCAGGAGGCAATATTAACATGGAAAAGAAAGGGAAAATACACCCAACACTCACCAAAGCTGAAGGGAGGAGGGCAGCAGCAACACAGCACAACACACAAACAAATAAAAAACAATATTTCGGGTGAAGAATCCCCTTTTTCAAGTAAACAGATAGGTGGCTGGTCTTGCGCAAGACTTGCGTCGGACGCAGCCACTCATAGAACGCAAGACCAGCCACCTATCAGACCCCATCTGTTTACTTGAAAAAGGGGATTCTTCACCCGAAATATTGTTTTTTATTTGTTTGTGTGTTGTGCTGTGTTGCTGCTGCCCTCCTCCCTTCAGCTTTGGTGAGTGTTGGGTGTATTTTCCCTTTCTTTTCCATGTAAATATAAAAGGTTTTATTTTTATGTAAAAAATATATCAATATGTGAATGGAGATTTTTAATATGTAAATATAGTATTTCAGTATGATTAGAAAATGAGTATGTAACTCACCTGAATAAACTGGGAGTACCTAGTTTCAAATATTTTAGAAAGAGAAACTTTAGCAGAGGTTTTAATCTGAGAACTACAAGAAAGGTCAGAATAATTTGTATCAATTCATTTAAAACTACATGATGGATTATCTAATGACAACTGATCAAACTCATTTGCATTGGATTTAAAAAAAAGTTAAATGTCTATCATGGTTCAGTTAGGAAGGTAAATATACCTATTTTTAATGTTGTTATTTTTTAACAATTTTAGGAAGCTAGCAGAACACTTTTCTTGAATAAAGTTGGTTAAGACTAACTACAACTTGTAACAGAAGTGAACTGATGTATTTGTCTCTAGATAATAGCTCGTGCTCTGTTTGCTATACTTCCAAAGAAGTTTAACTAATTTAAATGTTGACACTGAACAGAAGTGATGATAGGAAGGAGAGCATTATTAATAGTGGTTAAGAGTGGATTGGTGGCTCAGCGATTAAGAAGTCTGACTGGGGATTGAAAGATTCTCGATTTGTACCCCTGTCTAGGCGGGGATTTTCACAGGCCCTTAACATGACTTCAATTGTTGCCCAGCTTGCTGTGTAATGTGAAGTATGCTGGATCACTTCCGTAGTTTGGATTCCTTGTTAAACTATAGGTCCCCTGTACCCAGTAGGATTACCGGGCTGTTTTAAGTTGGATATGATAGGGGCATTGTGCACAGCCAAAAGAAATCCTGCCGTCAGGTCATTACGACCACATGGATTTATTATTATTAATTCTCACATTATTATTATTATTGTTTTTCAAGTATTCATTAATAGGTAGGATGTTAGTGACAATTAACACTGTTATTAGGCAAAGAAAATAATGAAAGATAGGAAAAATAACAGATCACTTATCACAGATGAAGGCAGGAGAACCAGGACAAACAAAAACACTGACACACTTTACAATATTTTGGTGAATGATAAACATGAGACAAAAGACAGATGGAAAAGTGTGTTCACATCCAGATCTAAGATATGAATTAGCAATGAATGAGGTCTGGATGTGTAAAAATCTTTACCCTTGCCATATGTCTCGCATCTATCACAAGTAAGATTATACGCAGAAATGTTGTAAAGTGTGTTTGTGTTTTTGTGTTCATCCTGGTAAGTAGGTCATTTTCCATATCATCATTATTTTTATCGATAGGCAGAAATGATTCCAAACAATAACATCAATAATAATAAAACAGGAAGAGGAAGTTTAACATGGAAGTTTCGTAATCACATCTGTTTAGAAATAAAGCGCAATAAACTCTGTAATGTGGATTAAAGGAACTTTTTGTCATCTGATATATCAGTGAAGACCTGTGGCGATTTAGTTCGCTGTGGCATACAGGGAGGTGATATAATAAATGAAGTATGGGCTTGCGACAAAGGCATGCGGTAATGTGCTACTGGCTGTTAGGTTTGCAGGTTCTACTGTGTCCAGAAATTATAACATGGTTCACTTTAAAGTTCACTCTGGTTTGATGCACACAACACATACAAATTTCCCATCACCACCGTTAGCTAGATTATTTACTTTGACCATGGATAAGGCTTATCGTACTACTTCTCTTACAACTGCAGATTGACGACACTTCAGTCTGACAATGTTACACACTCTGTTCAGACCACTAATTCCTACCGGTTCTCAGTTCTCCACGAAACACTTCTAAAATACTGAAAGTAAAGCATCAAATTCCTTTCTGTCCACTTTACCAATCAATATCTACATAAATAAGAAAGTTTGGATATATGTTTGGATGTACTGTCGGCCTCAATCACACCTTAACTGGTTAACAGATTCAATTGAAATTCGGCACGGAGTTAGTAAATTGGATGCGTAGAGACATATGATAGATTTTATGCCACAAAAATGAATAGTTCCTTCAGAAATTGCGATTATAATTTCATAAATACCAAAGAGTTTTTACTTCGTAGATGGCAGTGCCACATTTACTCTTTGTTTTTACATTAAAGTCGCAAACATTGCTTTGCAGAAATAAAAGCAAGGATCTTCTGATATAAGCTTGTGTGTGTTTAGTTTAAAAGTGCTAAAACTGACACACTTGATAAATAATCGTTTTGGAGCAGGAAATTTAAATCTGCAATTAAACTTAAATTTTAAATAAAATGTATGTTTACAAAAAGATGTCTTCACTTGCATACATGAAATAGTATGACATTTAAGGTATCACATCGTAACTTCGTACGTAACATATGTAAAAAAATCAAAGCTTGAAGAAAAATTGTAAAACACTAAGAGTATACCAGCACCAAATGCGCGAAATGTTATTGTAGCCTATTTGTATGTTCATAAAAATATGTAATGGTTTTAATTCCACCTTGGTTCAATTTATTTAATAATTGGCTTCTTTTTTGCTACCATACACTGTCTGTAACATTATAAATTATGTTCACGAAAATTTAAAACTTAACTGAAGATAAAAAGGGGGATGGTTATTTTTTTCTTCAAAATTTTTGTAGGAATCAGTACAAACAGCAGCCTATGATTAACAAACCACCACTTACTGTTCAATATTCTGCAAAAACCTATTAGATTCTTCACTAAAACGAATATATTTAATGGCCAAAGGTAGAAACTTTTCGTTTGAAGAAACAATATTGGGAGTAATTTACGTCATAATACACATTGTCACTAACACGGCACTTACGAAAGCAGCTTATTTATTACTAATAATAACTAAATTCCTTCTGCCATATGCTGTAACAAGAACATTTTGGTTCAGGTGGCATTTCAACCTAACCACTGTCTCCGATAACATTGTCACTACAAAATTTAACAATGCAGACGCACATTAACATAATAAATGCATCACAACTACATTTCAAGTAGCAGCAACATTTTCTTTATCAGGATTCCAAATTAGCATGGCATAAATTACCAAAATTAATTTCATTATACACCTTCAGCATAAACTGCAAATGGACTAAATCACATACCATAACACAGGCACTGTATTGCGATGTAAACTTGACCCACAATATCAGCGTAAGTTCTGTTAAGAGTTGTATTGGACTTTTTGTTGTACAGCAGAAGAGAATTTTAGTATATATTTTTAAATTATGTTGCTTTAATAATTTTCATGATAGTAATGTAGTTCGACACATATTCAGTATGTACGTTACTTCGTTTTTACAAGAGCCATATTGCCTGTGTCATTATTCAGATTTTTAATGGTTGCTTTGGTATAACAATCTGAAATTGTGGGTCAAGTTTATATCGCCATTCATGATGTCACAACATGAAATACAATAAATGTATTAATTCATGAGAGAAAGAAGCCTCGAGTTTCTAGCGACAATATTAGTGGAATTTGTGGCTTGGTTGAAATGCAGCCTGGTCCAGAATGATAACTGAAACTTAATTTAAGCTGCTTTCATGAGTGCCAATTTAGTGACATCATATATCACATTGTACTAAACTTATATCAAAAGATCTATAATAATAGTTCCAAAGAATGAGATGTAAATCGTACTAAGCATTAATTTTTTTTTTTAATTTCGTACTGTCGGTAAGTTTATAAGCAGATGTCTTCAGTTGCGGGCATGAAATATCATGACACCTCATGATCACATCGTAATTCTGTTCATAATATATGTGTCATAATGTAAGTGAAAAAACAAAATTTTAAAAAAAGCTGTTTTTCAAGGAGCTATACTAAGTTTGTGGTTAGGTTGAAACGCAGCCTAGACCAGAATGACTACTAATATTCAATGGCACATAGTGGATTTGGAGTGAAGAATACTGCTACCTCTGATTACAATGTTGTTAGAATCGGCTCAAGACGTCCACCACTATCGTTAAGTGAGTTTTTTTTCTCCCCCCCCCCTCCCTCCCCCTGTCGTCGGTCTTTTGACTGGTTTGATGCAATCCTCCATCTCTTCCTATCCTGTGCAAACCTCTTCATTTCATTTAAGTGGGTAATGTGCGTAATTATATCTTTGGTATGTTTAAAACTTTTTTTTTTATCTATTTGCTGGCTTTGAGGTACATTTTTTTTTTTTTGATGAAGAGTAAAAGACAAGGAAAAAGTAAAGCATATTTTCAATCCCAAAGGAGAAATTTTTCAGCTGGTCATACTTTGAAAAGAAACAAAACCCCTTTTTATACATGTTAAAGCGAACGAAATCGCGGATAACAACTAAATAAAAGGGAAGCATGAATCGCATTACTATTACATACACCACGCTATAACTTTGCCGCTCTCTCTCGACTGCCAGCTTCATACTACTTACAACAATCACTTTACTACACTGTGAACTTCTGCGCTCGACAATGCCTCGTGGAACAACTGAACCTTTACAAATAATTAATCCTATTTATTTCTCTGAATCTTATATTTGCAAAATATTTTATTTATCCTCAATATTATCAAAATACATTAAATTTATGACTGCCCATCCACTCTTTCTGCATACTGCTGACCTAATACTGTCTCACCACAGACCATTAAGTAGGAAAATAGTATTCTTGGAAACAGAAGCAGACAGAGGGAAATAAATAATAAAATACCAGTTAAAAATATGTAGTAAAAATTAATAATGGATGGGTTTAACAGAAGTGGGATAGGAGAGAGGAATTTATTATCAGATATTGAGACTAGGGATGATATCTGTGTCCAGAATCTTATAGCAGCCCTGTTTCTGCCACCAGAGTTCAAATTGGGAATAGGTTTCGGAGGAGGAAACTGAGGTCTTTAATACAGCTGAAGTTATGGGAGTTGTAATCTAGTATGCACAACAACTGGAAATAGGTATATGTTTTGGGAATTTACTGTCTGCCTTAAAGCATTAATCCTGATGGGCATCTAATTGGTGTTGAAGCTCAATGGAGGCAGCTAAACTGGTGCACAAGGAGGATCAAGGTTCATGTAGAATGTTAAATGATAAGAAATATATGTTCACCAGTCCTGTATGTGAGGGAGAGGGGGGGGGGGGTGGTTGAGGCAAACTGGAGCACTTGTCCTGGATGGCAACGTCAGGGGGGGGGGGGGTTATCAAAATCATGTTTGAAGGGGTGGCAAATTTATGTGCAGTTCTTTTCTTCCCCCCTCCATTACTGCTCTGCACGACCTTTATTAGTCGCCACAAGTGACGACGATGCAGGTGGCAAAATAATGTTTGAAGGGGCAGCAATCTCCAAGTTTTTGCCCCAGCTCGAAAAATATGTAGATCTGTCAATGATGTTCACCAATCTCTTGGGCGAGTGTTGGATACTTTTTTTTGGCCCGGAAGGCAAGAAGACAGGAGACATTCAGAGATATATGTAAAAGCTCTCCACGATCAAGGATATACTAAGCTAACTGGCACTTTCTCTTTGTGGATATATTCTTAGCAATTGTCAATTTGATAACCATGGCAGTTCAAGCAGGTGGAAAATTGGGTGCTGACAGGGTCATGTAAGGAATATTTCATAATAAATTTTGATGGGAGGGTGTGCTTCAGTGGTGAAGTCAATGCATGTCTTGGAGAGAGGCCAAATACTGCAGGGTAAGCAGAATTATCTTTAATGTATGAAGAAGACTTGGGCACTCTTGTCGCAGGAAAAAATGACAGCATGACCGCTGAAGTTTATTAAATATGCTAAATTAATAGTAGTGTTTGCTATTTTTATTTACTATTATTACTGTGTCAGAAGTATTATTTTTGGACGATATTGAAAAGAGTCTACTTCAACATGTTTTATTGATCAAATACTCAGGAAGAATTGTGTAGTTAATTTGTGTGATGTTTGGTTGCCAAGAAATCTTTGGTTATATTTACCTATGGTAAATAGCTCGGCTAGATAACTGTATGATATGGAGACCAGCACAACCTTCTTCAGGTTATTTCCATTGTGTATTAAAATACTACTTTCTTACTAAAATTTTCTAAATTTAGTATCCATCTTCGTTTGCTACAAAAATGCAATAACTGGTATGTAAACCCAGCTACTCTCCCTGACAATGTATTAAACAGTGTGTGTGTGTGTGTGTGTGTGTGTGTGTATGCACAAATCTCACTCTCTACCTGTAACAATATAATTGAAGTTCTCAAACCGTTATTGTGGTACTATTCAATGTAATGATGAAATGTTGTTTCTGCATTGTAATTTATCAGCGACATTGTTCAATGTCTTTAGATCATTGAGAAATCGACAAAAGATTATTAAATAACTACTGTTCCACACTCCACGTGTAGATACAAACTTTTGACCATGATCTGTCTTTTTTCATGAGGTACTGGGAAACCGCGTTCATAGTTTCGTAAACAGGTCCTGAAAATCATTTGATTGAGATGAACGCTATCCTGTATTCCAGGAAAATAAACAGTACATCCACTTAAGTAACCTAAAGGGATTTATGATTTAGAAATAGCTAACAATCATTCCACGTAAAGTTACAATGAAGTTTATTCAAAATTCTTAAGTTCTCAGGCTGGTATCAAGCCATATCACACTTTCTAGAACAATAATGACCTTCGATCCGAATTTAGATTGCAGGCTTGCGCACGTTTGTCTCAAAACATATTCTCATCCACAGTCAATTGATTGTGAGGTTTCCCCGATCCTGTTTCACCACTCGTGTAAATTATCCACGGATACAAACTAGGTTCAATGGCCACATGGTGACTATTCCTACAACCCTTACAGTTGTTAAGCATTTTCAACCCAGATGACCTCCAACAAAATACTGTGCAACCAATCTCTGATCCAACTCAGTCAATTGTAAGCATCCATTACCATTACATGTCCTTTTCTAGCCTCTCACAAATTTCCCCTTAAATTCATATAGCAAAGATTCCTCCCTACACTAGCCTCTTCACCACCTGTCCTATTTCTTGTACTATACCAATTTTCATTCTCTGCCTTCGTCTCTCTCTGCCCGGACCAATAAAGTTTATCATTCCTCACTTGTCTATCTAGAGATTCACACTCGCATTACACATCTTCAGCAAAATGGTTATAACCAAGCCTAATTATAATATTTTTGTCAATCACTCCTTGACATTGTGACAGTAATAACATGACTGTCTTCAAAACGTATCATGGACAGATAAAACAGACCCTGGTCTAAATCAGTTTGAGCTCTATTTCAACTGAAACAGCCAACTTTCACAACAATTAAATTTTCAAGAATTTCTCTGTAGTAAAAATGATTTCTCCATTTTTATTTATAAAACTCCATTTTCTGGTCTCAATTACTCCTCGCCCCCTCAGATAACTTTGCTCTTTTATCCCCCGCTAGCAGTTTCATTTCATTTCCTATCATCAAAATTTCAAGTTCCCCCTCCCCAGTATCTCCATTTATCAAATGACTTTCTAATATGCTTCAAAAATGTACCTTGAAAAAGGGACTGCCGCCAGGCAAATATGACTGCATTTTTGTGTTCTGTATTTTACCAGTGTCATACTAATACTTTTTGTTGTGTGGCTGGAATTTTTGTTTCGACTGAATGTTGTTTCAAATGCAAGCAATTATTTAACAAAAGTCTCTGAATAATTGGAAGGAAAAAAAAAAAAAAAAAAGAGGCTTCCACTGCACATGCTGAGAAAATGTGGGATAATTCTTTCATAAGCTGTTTTTCAACAAACCATCAATACCTAATGTGCTGTCAGTGTTGATGGTTCTAATAATGCCTTTTATTTTTACTGTCTAACACTACATATTTATATACTTGGGACCCAATTTCAAGGCCATTTCTTGACATTAATACTGTGCTTGCAGTCACTGCCTCATTACGAGGTATTATAAAACAAAGATTCAATCATTCATGACCATTCTTTTACACATTTGGGATTAGAAAATCATTATTTTGTCCTGAAAAGGTAAGAACTAAAATAATGCAGAGAAACATGCATGAGATTAACAGGTTGATACGTTACATGCAACATCATTTAGTTTCTGCCTTTCTTCTTCAAGCTTTGCTTTTAGTGCTTCAGCCTCCTTCGTGAGAGATTCTACACTTTCAACAGGGCTGCTAACTTTCAATTCTCCATCAGAAGCCATTGTCCATCTAAAAACAAAACCCAATCTGCTCTATAAATAATCTGGCTGTTTTAAACAAATACTACAATATACTGTCTGCTTTTATTTACACATACAAAAAATAACTAATATTGAAAACTTGGAAAGTTAAAATACACCCATCACTGAAAAAGTTGAAGGGAGGAGAGCAGCAGACAAAAAGTAAATAGATAGTCTATACTAACAAAAACTTCAACAGCCACCCATTTTCAACACAGCAATATAAATCAAGATTAATGTAGTTGTGTTGTCCACAGTGGGAAGCTCAGTCACGTATTTCTATTTTCATGAGTTGTTTCTCTTGTATTTGTGGAGTTTTTTGGCATTGCTATCCTCTTCCCTTCAAATGATTGATGCGTGTATTTTAAATTTCTTTTCCATATTAAAATCACCTCACGACTTTTCTTCTTTTCTCCTTTATTGTTGATATTCTAAACAGACATAAGGGCACTTGTGGTTAATGAAGCAAAACAAAAACAAAAACTTGGAGTACAGAAAAAATTCCATTTCCACCTTTTGTTTTTAGAAAAACAATAAGCTGCATGAAAAATAAGAACAACAATTAGAAACACTTCTAGAAAAATGGCTAATACACTGTTACAAACCTTCAAGGTTTTTTTTTTTTAATCCAGTTGACAGTGATGTCGTTAAAGACTATGCTATATAAGTAAGTACTGCCATCTGTCTGAGAAAATTTTGTCCAAATAAGTTATTTTGTATAGGCCTAGTATTACGGCAGTGTCATTGTTCCCATTAGCAAATTATGTGTATAGTATATAGTTTTCATCTCCAAAAACTACTTCTCCTTGAATTCTCAAATTTATTACCAAATTTTTGGCACTGCCATCGGTACCTACATAGCCTCATCTTATGCCAACCTCTTCCCATCATGCGGAATAACTTTTGAAGAACTACCCACTCAGCTCTGTTGTGTGATGCAGATTACATAGATACAGGGAGAAACACCTCCCAGGTTTTCTCATTCCGTTAATAGTCATTCCATCAACTCCACCTGGACTTATTTCCACACAAATCGTCTTTCTCAATGAGGATAAATTTACAATAATACCCACACTTCAACAACTGCCATTCCTTCCTCACCAAACATTCCCTTCTGTATAGCCTTGCAACCCACCGCAGACTCATCTTTCCGATTATGAAACACTTTCCAGGTATTCCCAAAACCTGACATAAGAACTCATTTCCTGCTCCCATCACACTGATTTCATGCAAAAACAAATCACTCTTGCCACTAGCTATGCTTCCCACAACCCCAACTCTGCACCCCCTATAACTGATTGTAGCCCTATCATCACAAAGTTCTTTCCAGGCCACTATTCGATTAACCAGATGCTTCACCATGGGCATGACTTTCTATGTTCCTTTCCTGAAATGCACATCTTCCTTACAAAAATCCTACCAATCTCAAGAACATCTTGGTCCACAGATACTCCCCTTCTGACTCTCCTAGACAGCCAAAAGGGCGTTTCCCCTGCAAAATACCTCCCTGCATCTACTGCCTATTTCAATACTGCACACAGGGAATCTTTTTCTATTATTGGACAGTGCACAACTACACACCTCATTTACCAAGTTACCTGCCTTCATTGCATAACTTCTTATATTGGCTTCACAATAACTGCCAACTGAATGACCACAGGCAAACAGTGTATACTAGCAATCTAGTCCATCCCTTGACGGTTAAACACAACCGTAACAATTTCAACATCTGTTTTACACTGAGAGCTGTCACAATATTTCCTGATATTACTGCCTACTTGGAATTCTGTAAATGGGAAATTGCCTACCAACATAATCTCGACACTAGGCATTTCCCCTGCCTCAATCTGCATAAATACCACAGCGCACCCTCCAAGTTGAGTCAACAATAGCATTGCTACCCTTTTCCTCACGAGATTCAGGCCATTTTTGTTCCTCGACTTCTCCAGTCGTAGTGAAGCTATACGACTCAAATTTCTATTAAGCATAGATATTGGCAATATCAGCAAACACACTAAATTTTGTTTCATTTGTTGTTATTCATATGCAAATTTCACCGACTTTGTCTCTCACTCACAGACTGACTGATAATCATCAAAATTTTAAGGTACAAACGAGCGTGGTGGGGAATGATTAGCGTTCTGGGCTCACATTCGGGAGGACGAGGATTCGAATACTTGCCAGGGCATCCAGATTTGGTTTTCCATGGTTTTCACAAATCACTCCAGGTGAATGATGGAATAACTTTACATACCTTAGATTAACATTATAAATGGAGCTTACAAAGTTCAAATAATATGTTAAATTTTACTTCCTTACTTCGGAAGTTAGTAAAGTTCAAATTGTTTTATTGACTACAATACTCCAATATCATAATTCCACTATACTTCCGATAGTCCTAAAAACACAAAAAGGGTTTGACCCCCAAATCATAGAAAAAGTCTAATATTGATGATTTTCCCTGTATTTATTGAGTGACAACCCCCCCTCCCCCTTTTCCATGAATAATTTTGGCATATTTTTTCTGGTTAATTGCTTTGTTCTGGATGAAGCTATACATCGATGGAATTTCTTTTATGCATGGAGATCAGCAAGCTTAACTAGCATCTTAAATTTTACTTTGCTCCTATGAGTTGTTCTGACGCTACTAGTAACTTACTTATGACAGCAGTAAATTCTATAGCAACTGGATGGCTCACCTAGAACACACTTCCACTGAGCATGAAAATGGTTGGAATAGATACACTATACTGATGACTTTAATTTTAAAATGTCATTATACACCGATTTTTAAATAGAACTGTTACGTTTGAGCAGTGACTCATAAATAACGATTAACTTACAAAAAGAAATGAGATTCTACAAAAACAGGCCAGGTTGTCATTATTTAGTGATAAAAAAAGGTCATGCACTCATGAACTGTAACACTGCCTGCCCTTTTCTCGAAGAGATTCAATCGATATTTGTACCACAATTTTTTGGGTCCTAAAGATGCTACATGTCTCCAATTTCTATTACACAAAGAGATCAGTTATCTTAGCAAACACCTCAAATTTTGTTTCGTTACTGTTCTTATTTTGGATGCTAGTCATATTTTTTTGTCACTGACTCACTCAATGATTGACAATGTATAACCATCATCAAAACTCTAAGGTTCGTATCGTAGTTTAAGAAAACTAAAACTTGGTATGCAGACAGTTTTACCCCCAGATTATAAATGTCTGCAAGCCGTAGACTTCCGTATATTTCCTCTTTTCTAACCCAAATGCGAATTCCCTTTCTACCCTAACAATTTTATATGCCTCAGATTTATATTGTAGACAAATCTTAATAAAGTTTAAGTTTAACTAATGTGTTAAATTTTACTTTCTTCCTCTTCTTACTTTGAAAGTTAGTGAAGTTCAGGTTGTTTTATAGACTACAACATCCTGACACTATCATCATCATTCTACAGCTCCGGTCTCCGGGATGCTGGCCATATTCAAATGCTCCTATCACCTTTTCAACACCAATCCTATTGCATCCTACCTAGGCATTCAAGTCACCTATTATTAAGATGTCCTCCTCATCCAGCTGGTTTTCCAAAAATCTCAGATTTTCCTCAAATGTTCATCTGCAGAAGTGTTATTGCTGTACCATTTGAAGGTATCTCTATTTAGATGATTCTATCATTAATATATGTAACATCTGCAATATCTTACTCAGTATAATACCAACACCACTTTGTGACTATTTCCATTTTGTAATCCAGTACAGTGAGGATCCATGGCTCAAGCTTTTTTTTTTTTTTTTTTTACCATGTTCTTTTCCATTTTGTTTCACTTGAACCCATCACATTCAGTTGTCTTCTTTCCATCATGTCAACCCGCTCTTTACATTTTTCAGATAATACATTTAATGTACCTATTCTCATTTTTGGCATTCTTTGTCTCATTTAAGGCTTTCCCTCACCCTTCCATTGCCTAGCATCAGGCTGCGTGCCATCATTTGTGTCAGAGGCAAGTCTAGTGTGGCTAAGTTCATTCCGAGGCTTGTTTTAACATTGAAAGCGAGCTGCTGATCACTCCTCTACTGGCTTGCTAGGCCTAACGTATCGGAGGATTTTCAATCGGGGTTTACTCCCTAAGCCTTTAGTAGTACCCTACCAAATCTGCAAGGCATATTTTACCTCTGAGTACTGGGTTGCCTCTTCTATCATCTCCCCTGCACTTTCTTAGTGTTTCATGCCATTGAGATCTTCAGTTAATCTGATAAATTTGTGTGTCATTTCCTACACAAAAGCTTCATCTGACCTTCAAAGGAAGGACTCCTCCGCCCTTAGCCGTTGGCACTCCTTTGGTTGTCAGGTTTGGTACTGGACACCTGTCACTTGGCCAGACCATCACAGGTAATGTCACATACAGTACCAGGGCAAGCCTGACCTGACTTAGCGTGATTCTAGAAATTGGTAATTTGCTAATGAAAAATGGTTTTAACCACCAAATTATTAAAAAAAAGTCTAATATTACTATTTTTTTCCTGTATTTATTCAACGGAAACTCCAAACATGAAACATATTAGTGCATATTTGTAGGTTAATTTCTTTGCTCTCAATAAATGTCTCAAATTTCTTTTATGCATACAGATGAGCAAGCTCCTCTAAAACCTTAGATTTTTCTTTGTTCCAGTGCTTACTTTGGAGGTTACTTGGAATTTATTTACAGTGGCAGTTAATCCTATGGTAATGGGGATAGCTCATCCAGGACACACAACCACTGTTTGCAGAGAGCATCGGCATTGTTGGTAATGGACACTTGTAAGTTGATGTGCTGATTCTGAAATGTTCTTATGCACTGATTTTTAAATGGAACTGTTACACTTGAGCAACAGCTCAGAATAAAAGATCAATTTAGGGAGCATCCATAAACTACGTAACTCAGTCAAGGGGGAGAATAGAAAGCTACACGGGGCTAGGGAAAGGGAGCGAGGTGTCCCAACCAAGCTATGTAGCTTTCCATTTTATTTGTCACAGTTAAAACAAGACATAGAACACACATCATGTGGATATTTATTTCAGTCATTTAATTTTCTTCATATCTCAGATATGTTATATACTGACAGTGCTGCGCATGGGGGTAACTAGAAGTGATAGTGTTTGGGTGGCACGGGGCTGGCGCATTTGAACTAACACACACGTAATGGTGCATTATGTGCAGAAAAACATTAGGCATGCAGTAACTGGGTTCAAATTCGCATAAGCAGTAGATTTACAGTTCAACCTGTAGGATTACCATTGGATGCACTCGTCTATTGACAGTCCAATAAATGATGCAACAAACTGTTCTAAACAGTAGTCTTTATCAGTACTTTTTCGTGGCACTGAAGTGTCCTCATGGCATATTATTTCAAGGATAACAAAAAGAATCATGGCACCACTTTGTCTTTTTTCCATATCTTGAGAGAAAAGGATAGTATGGATCAAAAAAGTTTCTTAAGCGAGTAAACTACTGAGACGCAAGGATGTTGAACAAAATAGATAGTGAGGAGTACAAAAAATACTTGAGAATAGACAACACCACTTTCACATTTCTACTAGCCAAAATCAGTTCATTAATATCAAAACGCGGTACACTCCCAACCGAAGCTATACCTGCAGAATAATGCCTCATAAAGACACTGCAATTTCTGGCCACAGGCAGAACAAATGAGGATCTAAAATACAGTTGTAAAATATCTCAGATGCTTGGGAAAGTGATGCCTGAAATGTGCAGAGCAATTTATAAAGCTTTTTGACGAGATAATTTGAAGGTAAATTGAAAATTATTACATTTCATCTTCTAAGCATGGTCTGCTAAAGTGATAGATAAAAAGTGTAGTTTACAGAAAACCAGATAGTCTTGGTGCCTATCATTTTTAATTCAGTTGACAGAATTATAAGAGAATAGAAATGATTTAAAATACCAACAAAAATTATTTGAAAGCATTTGAAAGTAATGAAGTCTTCATGGCTGTAACGCCAGACTATGTTATGAAAACACGGTATTTTTATGATTATATGCATCATCTTCCACAGGTGGAAAAATATTTGTAACCGGGAAATAGTCGTTGAAGTACTGTTTTCAAAACACAATCCTGAAGTACAGCCCTGAAGACTTCATTGCAATTTATGCCAGGAAAATATCCATTCTTACTTTTGAATACAAATAACTTGTATTACTAGCAAACCAAATGAAATTTGCTTCTATAATGTTCTCACCCATTTATAACTAATTAAATGATTTCAATATGCCTGATCAAGATTTAAAAAGTGAAAAGGAACATTGGTGGGTGATCTGTAGGATGATTCCCCCAATCACAATCCAACCTGAGTAGGTTAGTCTGGAAGTCCAACATCCTACATGTTCAGCGTGTCGTCCTGCACCCCATTCACACTCTAACAAGATTCCTACTTTGGAAAATGGACTGTGATGAGCCACTTTAGAAATGTCACATGTGATTGTCCTTGACACTGACATTCACATTTGTTTTGATATTTGAAACAAAACCGCTTTGATTCGGATTGTCAGTGTGTCACCATACCACTTGTTGATTAAATAATTCTAATTTTGTTCTATCAGTGCATATTTAATTAAAGTTCTTGCTGAAGTGATATTTAAAAATTAAAGTGTGATGTGAAATGGCACTGTAAAATAAACTATATGAGGCATATCACAAATATTTTCCCCGCGAGTTTTTAATATCAAAAATGGTGTCGAATCTTCTAAGCAGAACAAAAGATCATTAATTTAGAAAAGTTACAGAACTGAAAGGTGAAAGAACTGCAGCAAATGAAAAAAAAAGAAAGAAAAGAAAAATATTGTAGCTGTTACTATTTTTTTTTTTTCCACAGCATGTATAGTTTGTATATATTTATCAATTAACAAACATTGATAATAGCGATGGGAGAATGTTTTTAGTAACATCTCAAGAATGAACAGATCCCTTGATGCACTTGAGAAAGGGGTTTTCTCAATAACTGATCATTTGCAGGAGTGGTATCACCATTTGATTGAGAATATTTATAATTATAATAAAGAAATAAAGCATATATCAGTCATGTGCATTATATAGGCCTACACAACAATTTTAATGAGAGTCTGTTAAGAGAAAATAGCACAAACTGTGTTATGGAACTAATATGGAAAAAAACAAGATTCCACATGAGGGAAAGAGTGGGAGTCAAGTCAGATCAGGAAATGTAAGGGAAGGGCAGGAAGAGTTAAAGAAGCTGAAATGGACCCATGTAGTTTATGCATACTCCCTTACAAAAAGAAATGGAATCCCAAAAAATCTTGTAAAAATGGGCCAAGTCTGAACTTAATAGTTTGAATTCACTTCACTTTCTAAAACAGAATGATTTCTCTGGGTATTATAGATCATGAATCTAAAATTAAAAATGTTTTGGTGACTTGGCCATTATGCATGTAGTAATTTTTGTTGAAAAGACAGGCATAATATACCTGACTTACTCTACAACTTGTCAAAACCAAAAGATGTGCGTGAGGAAAGGGAGGGGGGAAAATCTTGGCCTTTGTGTATTTTTAAGATTGATAATGCAACACATGTAAAGCATTTATATATAGGTTTCCTAAAACATAGCATGCATAATGACCAAGATTAATTTAATTTAATTTAATTGCAATGGAGCACAGGCTCCGGTGGCAATTTCCCTACACAGCTATCTTCCCCCTATCCTGCACCCACCTACATTTGCCCTCTACAAATTTTTTCTTTAAATTCCTTCAAAGTTTTCGGTAAATTATTCATCGTTTCTCTTGGTAACTCATTCCAATCCCTGACACCCTTACCTAAAAAAGAGAATCTTCCTACACCCTTGTGCCTGAAATCGAGTGCCAGCTTGTGGTCATGGTCATCTTTTCCCTTCCATGCACTACTTTTCATACCTACTGCAATATCTTTCCATGCCTCATCACCAGTATATGCCCTGTACACTCCTCTACAACTGTGTTAGTACAGCACATCCGCACACAACCGCAACCTCCAAAAATCCCGTTCATGGTTCACTGTCAAGCAAATATAACATTTAAACTTTTCTCTGTACACCAGTGCAGGGAGGTTACCACATATGCCTCTGACATCACAAATAGTATGTGAAGGTGAACATCCAATGGCTGCTATAGTTGTACTTAACAGGAACTATACAGTCACGAAAATTGCCCAGTTATGTAATGAGAATGTTACTTGCGTTGAAATAATAACACACAATGAGAGAAATGTGACTGCTAATCTGTACTTTCAATATGGTGACGAAATAGATAGAGAACTTGAAAAAATGAGGGAAATCGAAGAAGCAATGGGAAACAGAACAGTAGTGTACACAATGGATGCCAATGCTAAATCTCCCCTCTGGTTAAGTAAGATCAGGATGAGCGAGGAATATCATTAGAGCAGACTATTTTCAAACTGAACCTGGAAGTTATGAATAAAACCTTTAATCCCTACATATTTCAAAATAGAGCTGGTGCAGCAACAAACATAGATGTAACATTAGCAAATGGGAAAGCTTTCCAACTAGTCCAAAGCTGGAAAGTTGGGCAAAATCTAACAACGTCAGACCATAACGTCATCTATTTCTCCATATCCAATGCCCAAGAGCAAGATATGACAGAAGAATGTTGGTCATATTCCTATAAAACAGACTGGAACCTACTAAGAAGATCCTTTGAAATACCAGCACTGCCAGACACGTCAGATAATGTTGACCTAAAGGCGATAGAACTGACGAATGCAATACAACGTGCCATGAGGATATCAATAGTGCAAAAGAGAAAGCTCAATGATAAAAGATGTATTCTGTGGAACGATACATTTCAGAGGTTAAGGACAAAAGTTAGGAGAACTTGAAGGCACTACCACCATGCTAAAACTGTCACTGAACGTAGCTGGACACTGGATCAGTACAGATCAGCGAATGCTGAGTGCCATCAGACACTTCAGGATGTTAGACTAACCAACTGGGAGACATACCTAAGCAAAAACTTGGTATTAAACCCATGGGGACTTCCGTACATGCTAGCTGTGCAGAAGATAAAATCACCTACCATTTTTTCTACACTCAGGAAAGGAGATGGAAACATGACAAGCAGTTGGCAGGAATCGGCAGAACTTCTCCTGAAAACGTTCTCGCCGGACGAACAGCAGGAGTCCAATTCTGAGGAACACAAACTCACAAGACAACTAATGAATAACGAATATGAAAATGACATGGTGGTTCTACCATTCGCTCAACATGAAGTAGGTACCGCAATAAGCACTCTGAAGAGAAATAAAGCACCAGGACTTGATGGGATAACAGCAGAAGTGGTGCAAGCCTTAAGTCAGCAAATAGTTCCTTACCTTATCGAATTGCTGAACGCCTGCCTGCTGCAGGGAAGGATACCCCATAGTTAGAAAACATCGAGCATAAAAAGGAAAGGAGAAGATAAGGACCCTACACTACCAAAGTTTTACAGACCAATTTGCCTACTAAATACACTTGGGAAAATTCAAGAAAAATTACTGTGTAAAAGAATTAAGATTATTGAAGGGTATGAATCAGCAGCAGTTCGACTTCTGGAAAGATGGTCGACAGAGGATGCAATAAATGAAGCTCAGTGTATCGTCAACTTGACAAACAAAAAATATGTCACTGGAATATGTATTGACATTTCCGGCGCCTTTGATAATTTATGGTGGCCGAGTATGTTCGCCTGACTAAGGGAGTTAGGATGCCCACAAGTGTTGTATGAGAGCTCGAAAGACTACTGTCATGGAAGAACTGCAACACTTCACAGTTCTGGTCAGCAACTGACAAAACATCTCACAAAAGATGTCCACAAGGTTCAGTATGTGGCCCAGAATTCTGGGATATTGCTCTCAAACCTGCCCTTAACAGACTCATGGGTCTGGTAGAGCTTGAAGTAATCGTTGCCTTCGCAGATGATATTTTGCTGCTAGTTGGAGGAAATAATAGAAGTAATGAAAGTAATAGAATGCTGGTATAAACAAGTTAAGCTCCAGCTAGCACCAACAAAAACCCAATACATTTTGATGAAAGGAACACTGAAACACAACCCCACTGTGAAGCTTGGAGAAAATTCCATTAAAATACGCAAAACAGTAAGATACTTAGGGGTTGTTCTGGATGAACATAGGAATTTTAAAGATCACATTGATTATATATGTCAAAGAATGACTGCAGCAATGAATAAAATAATTAGCATTGGGCAAAGAAGATTTCTAATTCCACTGCCGACTATAAGGCTATATCATGGTGCCATTACCACAGCTATTGAAAGTTATGGCACAAGCACATGGGTGCATAGGTTAAGACTGGTTAAACCTGCAAGGGATATCAGACGAATGTAAACGAGGAATTCTCTTGCCTCTTACAGGTCGATTTGGAAGTACCTCAACTGATGCACTTACAGGCATTCTCGGAATATGTCCTTTAGATCTGGAAATAAGAAAAAGAGCAGCATGTTACTGGCTATGAAAAGAAAACTTAGACAAGATAACAGAAATCCTGAGTCAAGTGGCTTCCAAGAAGGTAGACATCAAAAATTGTATTTTGAATGAATGGCAAAAGCATTGGAACAGTTCGGAAACAGGAAGGAGAGTTTTTGAAATTCTTCCTGACATCAGAGAGAGGATATGTATGAAGCACTTCAATCCATCCCGAGGGTTAATATATTTACTCACCGGTCATGGACCTTGTGAAACATATCTCCATAGGATCAATAGGACAAAGAATGATCTATGCATGTGTGGATCTCCAGGAATGCCTGAACATAAACTGTTTGAATGTGCTTTAGTTGATGATGAAATCAAACAGTACAGAGTAAAGCTCATGGGTAAAACTATCACAGAAATTCTGATAGACGACCTCCTCTTAAATGAACTCGACAAGCTGGCAGATGCTGTGTCAGATGCAGCAAGGGAGCGATATTGACTTTAGCATAGCCAGCAACCTGCCAGAACACAGAAAACCATTTAAGGAATGAGACAAGATACTCTAAATGAACAAGATACAAACAAATAAGTGGAACGTTAATGCCGGAAGTGTGGCTTCTGGAATTTACCGAAGCTTATCCTTCAATGGATGCCAGTGTTAAACAAACTTTTGAAAACTCAAGGTGTTTAGTTATTTAGTATTAGTGGATAACAGTTTTTACTGACAGGTTGATAATTTACAGTGTGTAGTAATAATAGTTACTTATTTGTACCATTTTCGTAGCATACAGGATTTGTGTTTATTTAAAAAAAAAATATGTTTAGTATAAATTTTATTACAGTATTAAGGAATAATGGTTCATTGTAGAACCTAGAGAATGAACCACCTGAATGTGCATATTAAATAAATAATAAAATAAATAAAGTTGCCATTTTACTTCTCTCTTTCATTTCATTTTATCTCTCTTATTTTATTTGTTTAAATTTCAACTTTGACTGTTTAACTTCTTTTTTCTCTTTGAACAACTGCACTGCTTCTTCTATATTCTATTATATTTTCATCTGTTTAATTATTTAAGTATCTTAGATAAGCATCTTTCTAGACTCGGATAGATTTGGCTAAAACATCAGTCCATATTTCTAGTTCATTATTCTTAGGTATCTTCTTCGTAATACGATAATATTTTTACAACATTGTTCCATTCAGAACTTGTGTAGTTACTTATTTTTATATCTGTATTCTTATTTCATAGATAACTTTTATAATTTCATCCATTAGCAGATTTACTCTGAATGTTTCTTTTGTTCATTTAGTTGACATATTATTGTTACTTATCAAATTAAGATGATTTGCTTTTAAGAATGCACTTTTGTATACTAATATTCAAGGAGAGCCATTTGCTTATCTATTAAGAATAAACATATAAATTTTGTTCCCCAATGAGTGCATGCCCACATACAAAATGCTGCAAAATCTATAGGGTATTGCCCACTGCAATTCAGTGTTCTCGCTAATAAATCCTAATGATCATTTTACCATTTATTTTATCAAAATCTCTAAATATTAGGAAAAAATCCTTTTTTTTTTGTAAATTCTATTCACATTATTCGACAGCTCATCATAAAATTCTTGTTTCTTGCCTTCAACATTTTTCTGGGCCATAGTTTCCTATTATTGTTCTTGGATTTGTATATCAACCTGATAATATTCTTTCGTCAATGCAATTATAACTTTGCATGTAATTCTTCAGATCCTCATTGTTTCTTCTTTGTATCTGTAATTAGTGCTAAGCCAATTGGTATCTTTTCAGTTCTACTTCTAGATCTAATTCTTTTGTTGATAGTCCCTGACATTCTAAGTTCTTACCTTTAATGTATTTTCAATTCCAAATCATTCGACCTTTAAATGTGCTTTAGTAGAGTCATTTATATAAGCTCAGTTATTACCTTGTAGATTCTCAGAAAAAAAATATGCACATGGAGGGGGAAAAAAATGTCCTCATAAGAGATAGTTACAAGGTGAGGCTGTCATCTCCAGGTTTCTCAACCTGCCCAATATTCCATCAATGTTTTCTACCCTGGCTCCAGTTTTAAGGTACCAAGGTCTCTCTTAATCCTGCCTGCTTCACTCCTAGTGGAGTACATTGTCCAGTGGTTACATAGATTCTGCCTTTGTAAACATGGGAGTAGAGTTTGCTGGCAGAGCCGCCACAGGAAATGTAGAAGTATTTCCAAAGGTTTTGTTGTCCTGACCCATCCAGATTTTTGCCCTCTTATGCATTTGATACATATAATGTTGTTTCCATACCACCCCACTAAACACAAGCAAACGCCCAACCAAATATTCGTCTTCCAGTTCTCTTGCTGCCTCAGGCAAATGAAGGACCTTGAAACCTCTCACAATCACCAGCCCTAATAAGTTTACTGGCCAATGACAAGCCATTACAGTTACACTTTATGTCAACAACAAGTTGTTGTTGTTGTTTTTTTAGGGCGCGTCAACCCCGTAAAGGGGTCGGCCATACAGACAGCAAATAAAATAAATCAAAATCAGGTGTGGCTTTAAAAGAGCCACCGGTACTTTAAACCGTACAGCACCTGGATGGCTGTAAAGGGGCCAAGAAAGTTAAAAAGAGAATTAAAAACACTACAAGTCTCGCTGGCTGTATAGTGGCCAGCAAAACATGAATCATAATAATATAAAAAATAATAACAATGCACATGCATGGGTGGCTGTAAAGAGGCCACCCATTCATCTTAAAACTAGGTCGATCTGCCTAAAATTTTAGGCGCTAGACCGGCCAAAACACAAAATTTTAAAACACTCGCCACGCTGCTGGTCTCATTGTTTAAAATGAGGGACAGATCGTTGGCCAAGCCAACGTCTGCCCTCAAGTCTAAAAATAATAAACAATCAATTAAAATGTGGCGCACTGTCATAGGTACGCCACAGGCATCACATTCAGGTGGGTCCTCCCCGTGGAGAAGAAAGCTGTGTGTCAGAGGACCGTGCCCTATACGGAGGCGAGTAAGGAGAACTTCATCCCTCCTCATCCGCTGGAAGGAGCTGCTCCAAGGCTGAACGGTCGATTTGACCAGCCGGAGCTAATTATGCTCTACCTCCAGCCACTGCCTCTGCCAAATATCAAAAACAAATTTTTTCCCTGCCGAGGCAAGGTCAGACGTTGGGACCGTATCAAAGTCAATTCTGACCTCTTTGCAGGCTAACTTGGCAGCTTCATCAGCTGCCTCGTTCCCCCTGATTTCCACATGACCAGGTACCCAGCACAATAAGACCTCCTTTCCAGAAGATTGAAGGGATCAGAGGGTGTCCTGTATATCCTGGACAAGACGATCTGCTGGTACATGCTTCCCATATCCTGGATGCAACTGAGGGAATCACAGCATATGATGTCTTCATGCCACGACTTACTTTCATATGCTGGAGCGACTTTAACAAAGCGTAACACTCAGCAGTGTATACGCTGCAACAGCTATTCAGTTTGTAATTATAAGTCGCTCAAGGGAACACTACAGAGCAGCCAACTCCGTTAGCCTGCTTAGACCCATCCGTGTATACCGGGGTAAAATCGCGAAACTGATTTAAAACATTGCTAAAAGTTCAGGTAAAAACCATTATCGGCAGTACAGAGCGTGTTGTCCGCAACAATTCTAAAACTGTTCCGGGCCTCTTCAAAAGCCAGGGAGGAGATTTACTCCAATCCTGGTGATAAAAACAGGGCATCTGAAACCCATATTCATCGAAGATAGCCTTTGCACGGTAGCTGAACGGTTTAGTTGCTCTTTGACGGTTGGTATACAGCCGTTAAAAGTTAGGATGAATAACTAAGTCGTACACGGGACTGCCAGGAGTTGTGGCAATATGTATATAGTGACGCACCACGAGGAGACGCCAGCCGATGGAAAGCGGCGGCTCGCCAGAATCAGCACAAATGCTGGGTATCGGACTGGTGCGGTATGCACCTGTGGCGAGATGTATTCCTCCATGGTGGACACTATCCAGTATACGGAGATAACTGTCCCGTGCCAAACCGTAGACAATGCAAATATACTCCAACCGCAACTGTACAAAGGCTCTATAAAACTGTAGCAGGCAGGAGCAGTCAGCGCCCCACGACCTGCCACACATACACTTTAAAACATTAAGAGCTTTCATGGCTCTGGCATCTTTAAGATGTGGCAGCCATGTAAGCATACTGTCCAAAATGAGGCCCAGAAACCGAACAGTTTCACTAAAACTTAAAACAGTGTTCCTCAAGTTGAGATGAGGTTCTGCTAAAAGACTTCTACCGCGGCTAAAAAGAACACACAAGGTTTTCTCAGCAGAGAAACGAAAGCCGGTTTGTACTGACCATTCATCCAGTGGGGGGGGGGGGGCTATCGAACCTCACCCGCTTCTTAGAACTGGGTGTATTTATTTTAGCCTGCGGCACACCCGTACCGCAGGGTTTTGTGGTTTTTGTGAATGACTTCGTTTTGGTCCCACAAGTAAAACCAGTTTAAAAAGAAGCGCTAATACAACAGAAGTGCACAGGTGCCCCTGAGGTTGCACGTTAGCAAGTGATCTGCCTCTCACCCATGCACGTGTCCGAACTTGAGGTTAAGGGTTTTTTTATATAGGTTTGTACCGTCCTCGCACGATCTGGGCGATTAAGCCATGATCCCCGTTCTCCTAGACACACAACGTTCCACTGCCACGCCCTACGGTGGTCGTTGAAGCATGGTAGGAGTTCACGGTGTGGGAAACTTGCGGCGCTCACAAGTTTCCAGCTCGGGCTCTGCGGGTTCGCCAATCCCATACGAGACCCCTGTGGGAGTCAACAACAAGCAATTCTTCCTTCAACTTATAATTATTCAAAACCTATATTCTCCTATCTGTGTACATAACAAGCTCTTCTTGGAATTTATCTTCATTCTGTATTGACTTATCCAATTAGATATTCTGTCTACATTCCTCTTTAGCTGTTCACAATTGTCTATCATTTTAACCCTATTTTGTAACATTATATAAGCCGAGGACTGCCAGCTCCTGATCATAAGCTAGTAAGTCATTCATTAGAATAATGTACATAAATTATGTCATCCATAAAGGCAATGCCTGCTCCACATGGTGGTAGATGGGCAACATTGTGTAGTAGCGGATTGCTGGGAACTACAGGATGTCCACCATGAACCTGACACATTTGAAATTGCTGTATATTTCATACTGCTTAGGGTAAAAAGAATATAATGCATGCAAGGTTAGAGTAACTCACCACGATTTATTAAATCAGTACACCTTCACAAAAGATCCTCTCATTGAATGAAGAACATCTAGCCTGAATTCAAGTTTCTGCCAAGTTTTCTGTAGCATCTCGGGCGTAACGGAAGTGACAGCATCCCGTATGTGGCCGCGAACCTCTTGAAGATTACGAATTTTGTGGCCTGTATACACTTTGTCCTTCACATATCCCAACAAGAAGAAGTCTAGAGGGGTAATATTTGGGAATCGAGGCGGCCAATTTATCGGTCCACCATGCCCAATCCAATGACTGGGAAATTAGATGTCAAGAAATTCTCGAACGATCAGGCGCCCTCCAGTTGAAAGATAACATTCAGCTGCAAATGCATTAACTGAGGCACAACAAATTGTTCCAACATGTCGAGGTACGTACTGCCCATAACTGTTTCTTCTACAAAGAAAAAGAAGCTGATGATCAAATTGTGCATCAATCTGCACCACACATTTAATTTCAGGCTGTCACGAAAGTGTTCCACAATGCAGTGTGGGTTTTGTGATACCCAAATATGTGCATTGTGTGTGTTGACTTTGCCAGATAAATGAAATGTGGCCTCATCAGAGAAAGCAATGAGAGTTAAAAAATGTTGGGTCTTCAACAATGTGATGTAACATGTTGATAGCAAATGACTGTCTTGTATCACCATCATCTGTTTTCAGTCCACGAGCAACTGCAATTTGTTTGCATGAAACCAAAGAAAGTGATGCAGTACCTTAGGTACAGTGGACTTCGGTATCTGCAGTTCTCGTGCCGCTTGTCGAATGGACTTGCGTGGACTTGCTTTCTCTGATGAGGCCACATTTCATTTATCAGGCAAAGTCAACACACACAATGCACGTATTGGGGATCATGAAACCCTCACTGCATTGTGGAACACTTTCGCGCCTGTCTCAATGCTGCAACATGCTCCTCTGACACATGCTCAGTACCGCGACCATGCAATTTCTTCACACTTCTCGTTGCCAATAAGCGCTGTTTCCATTTCTTAATGGTGTTGTGTGATTCTTGAACACGTGGGCGAAAGTTACGCTGCACTTGAATCACTGAATTTGCTCCGCGTGCCACCAAATAACTTGTGCTCGCTCTTGCGGTGATGCCATTTTCAGTTAAGTTACTGCAGCACCATCTACAACCTCTTGCGCAGGTTTTCAAAAATAGTCAACAGAATATCCACATTTTCTCTACATATTGCGATGCATGTTACAAATTACTTCCATTCGTTGATTTTTGGTAGCCAAATGAAAGGTGTCAGGTTCATGGTAGATACCCTGTTTTACTCCCTGGGACCACTATTTGAAGGCCTTACAGGAAACATGAAAAAAGTGAACACTACAAAAAAGTTTGTAGATTGGTGTATTAAACATTGGATGTTGACAGCAAAAATTAATGAGATTGTGGACCTCTTCGAATGGAAGTGGAATAGAATGAGAAATGGGTTGGGAGTCAAGTTGAGGGAAGGAATTTTGAAGAAATGAAAAGAATTAATTACATATTCTTTAAGGTCAAAGTTAAAGGTGTAAAATTATGACAATCATCTAAATACAAGCCCCCACAAACACCATGCACAAGGAAAGAAGAAAAGGGGTTTTAATTGGACATGCAGAATCAGGTAAACACAGGTAATCAGATAATGAAAGGGGATCCCAATGCCCATCACAGCAGTAATGGTAAAGATTTGAGGACATGGGGTCTGGGGGCCAGGGAAGTCAAAATAATGAGGGAAAGAAATTACTGGAATTTTGTAAAAGAATTAGCTTGATCATTGCTTATTCCTGCTATTAAAAAAATACAAAAGATGACTAGGTATAGTGCAAACTGGACAACAGCATCTGTGACCAATTATGTAAAATTCTACTGATGAGTCATCATGGACCTCAAAGTTACACTATCTCAGGACTTGAACAGTTACCACCAACTATCAGTGCCCTGCTAGATGGAGCAAAAAGACAGAAGGATACAGGTTAAGTAGAAAAGAAAACATTACCCACACTAGCCCGTGTGCTCATTTAATCTCTCTAAATTCCTGCTACAGTTACCTGTGAATTTGTACATGGCTCTCTATATGGAAAGGTCAATATGGAATAAATACAAAATTAAAAAGAATCAGTTATATGGATAATGGAAACTAAGAAACTGTCGTTGGCACTAAAAATAAAGATAGGAAAGGGAAAGATGACCCGTCACTTACCACAAATGAAGGCAGGAGGGCAAGATTAACACGTAAAAAACACAAAAACAAACAAATTGCAAAATATTTTGGTGAGAAACCTTATTCATGTGAGTGGCAGGGGGAATGATGTGATCACAACCCGACAAGCCACATGAGTCATGAAGGAAAAAGATAACCAAGAACACTTGATTCCATGCACAAGGGTGTGCAGAGATTTTATTTTGTAGAGGAGGGGGGTCAGGGATTGGAATAAGTTTGCAAGAGAATTGATGAATAATTTACCAAGAACAGTGAAAGAATTTAAAGATGAAAATAGAGGGCAAAATTAGGCAGGTACAGGAAAGGAGAAAAATGGGTCTGTAGGGAAATTGCCACCAGAGTAAGCATTCCATCGAAGTTAAATTATTTTTAATATTTTACAGTACTGTAGTAAGTTTTTTTATCCGAACAAACCAATAATTCGAACTGCCACAGTTAAGTGTTCATAATCTGAACTGATTGTGAACACTTAACTGTATTTTCTTTAGATACCGGTATGCCAGAATTTTTTGAACAAACTGTTTATAAGTTCGCATATCAGATACTGCATGCTTCTTTATTTTATATATTTACTTGCTGCATTCTTTTCAATTTCACTGCTGTACTACCCACTTGGTTTTATCTCTAATTCAGATCCCTCATATACCCCTTAAACAAGCCTAACATTGTTGATGTAGCCTTCATAATTCCATTTATGCAGAGTACAAGGGATTCAAATTTTTAGCTACAGTAGTATCACAACTCAAAGGTTTCTTAAAGTCTATACTTTTCTTGTGTGTGTTTAATGGCTTTTATTGGTGTATATTAATGAATGTGTAACATTATGATAAAAAATTTAAGGAATAAACTGATGCAATTGAGCAGTCTGTCTTCCAGAAAGTTGTGTATGCTGCGCAAACACAAAGTAATGCACATATTAAGCAAATTAAATCATGAATTATAACAACATTTCAAATGCATCTTAAATATTCTTATCTGAAATGACATAGAACCAACACTGAAATAACGAAAAGAAATGTTAGTAACTTTCCATATTACAAACCAATAATTTTTATAAACAATTTAATTACTTTACAATTAAGAAAGCAACAACATACAGAACCAGAAAAAAATGTTTTTTTAAAAAAAATATTGTACCCAAAATAAGAATAAGGAATCAAATGACAATATTTTTATTCACAATTATTAATAAACTGGTTTATGCATGAAATAAACACTTTTTTAAAAATAAAAAAAAGTTAGCAAAAGTAACAACTAATTCGGAAAGTTATTACTCTTAGCTTGATTCACTACTCCAATTAATAATTTGGAAATTTTTAATCTGATACTTAGCAATTAATATGTTAAGAGTTAAGATACTAACATAAGCAGATATTAGCAAAAACAATAATGCTTTCTAAATCTAGAACACAACACAAACTGAACGTTGAAGCGTAATATCTCTGAATGTCAATAAATGCATCAAATCTTTAAACTTGTGGAAATAGATCAGGTGATCTTTTTGATCGGAAAGGATGGCTCACAACGTATTCCTCGGTGATCTACGAATTTTATACTGTTGTTTAAACCCTCCGTGGGCCGTGGACCACCATCAAATAGTAACTGACCATAAACAGGCATGTGATCTGCGGAAATGAACTGATATTAAATACTATTGATGTAACAAGTAAAATAATTAATGTGACTCTCACAGGACTTTGGAAAACTTCTACTAATACCACATTTAACTTTCAATAATTAATACTAGCGCTTTTTAAAAAAATATGAATGCAGACTAATTTTTTTTATATACAAATATCTACTTTGACAGAGAAAGGATGTATCATCTACATAAATTTGGAGATTTTTCTTTTCAATTTCCAGCTTAAAAATAATTTGTAGTAATCACATCTAAAAAAAATACGAAAGATGGCAATGGATATGGAAATATCTTTGAATTATGCTAGGTCTCTTAACAGATAAATATTTTCCTCATGAAGATTCATTGAGTTGATATTTTTTTTCTTCAAAAATCTATATAGTTCTCAAATTTTGTTGACTAAACGTGCAACAAAAACCAGGAAATATGGGACACTTCCAGAAACATATCCTCAGAGTACTTTCTAATTCATAGAAAAACACTTACATACCACATATAAGTAGCCAGGGTCATTCTGAAGAATAATAATTGCATTTTGTTAATTGCCTGCTAATATAAATATAACTACAATAAATAACTAACAATTTGAGTTTGGCGCTAATCTACTCTGAACATGGCCGCCTAACTCCTTCCAGAGTCTAGTCGCCGTGGAGGCGCTTCGATACGCAATGTAGAAGACTAACTTCAAAGAGACTATAACAAAATATTATAATCTCTGATTATAACTGTAAGTACTATAACCTAAAATTTTACGATTTTATTTTGCTGTGTTTATGTAGTATGTAGGTCACATGTATTGATAGATTTTCTGTAAAGTGTATTCTACGAGACTGTTTGTTAAGCTGCAATATGAAGTGCTGTTGTATGAATTATTATATAATGTTTTTATACCCAATAAAGCCGAGACCACCTGTGGTTGTGGTTAGCTTTTCATTACAATAAAATGTGTTTCAAAACCTTGCTACTAATGCTTACCTTCATTTACACTGATCTATATGGTAACGGCGTTTTGTGTGATTGTAAAACAGCCTTTTATCTGTGCCGGAACTTGATGTTATGTATTTCCGAAGTTAGGGTGTTGATGGTAAACATTGTAAGAAGTTCATAAATTTTGTGCAATAAATTCCATTTTCTAATGGTTATTTTCAGGGTTAATGATGGTTTGAGATTCCAAATAGTGTAAACAACACAATTTTACCGAAATATATTGATAATTAAATTTTCGATTTTGTGCGCGTATCATGATGGGGGTCCGAATTGTTGTGTTCATTTGAAAATATAAAATAGTGCTTCAGATTTTATGTCTTGCAGTTAAGTTTTAAAATATTTTATTGTTTCATGTTTTATTTCTGAATTGAAATATTCAATTTTTTTTTAGTTTTTTTTTGCGTTCGAAATATTTGCAATGTGTAAATTTAACCCTTTCACTACCAGACGTGAAAAATTATTAATTTGTGCTTAGTTATGTTAGCAGAGTGCAATTTAACATTTTATATTATTAGATACATAATTGATTATTGTTTTGTTTACACCTATTTCATTACATGATTCCATGTTTTCAAAATGTTTAGATGAGTGGTGGCTCATTTTTGTCTCATGGCAGTAATGATGAATTACAAAGAATGATTTTTAAAGTACAAAATACTGGGTTGTAAATTTTGAACAGTTACTTAAGGGTGACTATTTGGATTTTTTATAATGATTAAATAGAGAGATATATTGGGTAATCACACTATATAACAGTAATATGTTGTGTATGTGTAGAAACTGTTTCCCCAATAAATTTATATTAATTTATGGGTGATTCTACAATAACCAAGGCGCCGCAATTTGATGGTGGATACTTATGAAACTCGACGAGACAAATTGAAGGTAAAGAACAATTTTTTTTTTAATATCTCGCTTATTTCTCGAGATATTGTATCTCAAAATTGACGTGGTTAGTTTGAAATGTGGCCTGGACCAGAAGAAAAATTTCACCCTAGCCAAATTTGATGATGAATTCGTATGAAACTTGATGAGACAAATTTAAAATAAGGAACAATTTTTTTTTTTTTTTTTTTTTTTTTTTTTTTATGTCTGGCGTAGTTCTCGAGATATTGTATCTCAAAAGTGAGAAGGTTAAGGTGAGATATGGCCTGGACCAGATTTTTTTTTCACTAAAACTACTATATCTACATGACTGAAATGCACTATAGGTGTTTTATTTTCTTCCCAGTTGTTGTCGTTAGGTTGAAATAGAGCATGGACCAGGAGAAATATCACAACTATACCTATAACTGATTTTGGACATGCTATATCTCGAAAATTAAACAAGATATCAAAAAAAAAAATTATTTATTTTCGATTTGTTTCGCCGATTTCTATAAGAATTCATCATCAGATTGTAGTGCCACGGTAATGATACAATTGCCAATTTTTGTAATAAGTGCACCGTGTAGTAACTATTTCTTCTTTTGTCTCCGCTAGATATTCTGTAACTCTGAGATATGTTTGTATTAAAAAATATTTTAAAACTATATGGTCTTGGTTGTTAATTTTTTAATGCAATTTTTCAAAATAATATATCTTATTTTTTACACATAGAATATTTGCCTCTTTAAATTAAAAAATTGGCATCTTGGAACAGCTTTTAATTGATATGATTTTAGAAATTTATGTAAGGCAGTGTATAAAATTAATTCAGACTCATGCCGAAGCTTATGCCTATCTACAGTGAAGAATTGATGATTGAATTGACTTCTGCAATACTGCTTAACTTTGTAACTTCTGCACAGATTAATTAATATTTTTTGTTTAAGAGAAGATGTAGGCCTAATTGCTGTGAAAGATATGCTGTTTGTGTTCCATTAGGAATCTGTACTGATTGAACGGTTGGTTTTAGTCTAAATCACAGCAACTTTCTGCCACAATAACCAATAACATCACAATATGCTGCAAATAATGTATTCACCACACTTATTGCGTGGAGAATGGTTTTTCTCGGGTGGTAGCAAATTGATTTAAAAATAAAAAACTAATTAATTTAAAAATAATTATATATTGTATCATTTCTTAAGAAACAGAATCCAAAAAATGAACAGAGCATTACATAACTTGGTAGGAAATATTAAAACAAAAATTTGTACAATATAGCTTTACAGCAGTTTTTACTGTTTGAGTCCAGGGTGCATTCAGACCCATGCAACCGCAACTGCATGTTTAAGCAATATTTTGTAATATCAGCTATTGTGATATAAAATTAATTTAAATTTTTCACAGTAGCTGTATTATTTCTGTAGAAGATTTAGTAAATATCTTAATTGGAAAAATCATCAAATATTTTTTGGTGGTAAGTAGTTTGTTAAAAATATCAGAAACCAAAGCTATTGGTATTGAATCCATCTGTTTAATTGTATATGTGAAATTACAAAATACCAGTTTATGAAGTATTGTTGGTTAGTTTTAAATGCTGTTTCAACGTGAATGGTAAAATTGTGTAAATTTTTGTTTTAAGGGTATTAATGAGCCAGTGTGTCCCTTGAAGACCTCTACTTTCCATACAGATCCCATTAGTGACGTATATAGCAGTGGTGGAAAATGTTTGCACAGTCATTTTCCATGTGGTGGAAAGTTGTTGTTATTGAGCTTTGCGGTAAAGCTCTGGCCTCGCATTTGGGAGGAAATGCGCTTGAATCCCCGTCCGGCGATCCAGATTTGGGTTTTCCATTGTTTCCCCAAATCACTCCAGGTGCCTTATAAAGGTCGCGGCCGAATTCCTTCCCATCCTATGGTCCCGATCCTTTCCTGCCTCTAATGACCTTGAAGTTAAAACGCTTAAAACCAGAACCAACATATATGTCAAAATTCTTAATTCCCTTTTTAAAGTTGGTACTTTTGCCAGAATTGTTTCAAAAAGTATTATAATAGTAGAAGTCTGGAAGTTGATTATTTAATTCTGCTTTCAATCATGGATATTAAATAATCAAAATTGTCTATGGTTTTGGCAGTAAACTAGAACATCATAGCCACCCTTAAGGAGAGAAGCCTAAAGGACAATAACGGACAACTGCCATTTTTTTGGCACTTATTTCCAAATGTCTGATTTACTTTTTTTCTAATTTAAGATGTGCTTAATCTTGACATAACTTTCAAAATGTCATAGTATTATATTTAAATATTTTTAAATATCTTCCACAGTTGTGTCTTTGGGGGCATCCATAAATTACGTGAGGTGAAATAGGGGGGGGGGGTCCGGCAAAATCTCACCAGATCTCACCAAGGGGAGGGGGGGGTCTACGGAAATCTAACGTGAGATTTTGCGAAAAATTTGGGGACAGTAGAACAAAAAAAAAAAAAAAGTCTCAAATTTGTGGCAAAGTCGATTTTAGGAGGATATTTCGTCAAAAAGTTAGGGTGTGACCTAAAAAAAAAAGTTTCCAGGGCGATTTCTAGGGGGGTTCTCACGCACCAGATCTCACCAGAGGGGGGGGGGCGTCCGGCCAGATCTCACGAAATCTCACCAGGGGGGAGGGGTCCAGAAATCCGGAAAAACACCTCACGTAATTTATGGATGCCCCCTTTTGATAATATATTGCTATCAGTTTACTGAATTCTTACTTATGCTCAATTTTGGTGCTTCTGCACAAAAAATAGGGGTGTATTTAGTAGCTGGAGTTAATGCTGCAGATTAATGTCTCTCTCTTTAGCCAAATATATGTTGTTTATAACTTCATATTTTATTTTGTGTACAAGAGAAATTACTACCACCATTTAGATACACAAGAGAAACTACTGCTCAATACTTATCTGCTACTTAAGACGAAATTTGCAGTAGAATTGTTTATGATTTAACTTTTTTTTCAGATGCATAGAAAAGCTACTGCTGGTACTTACCTGCTAAACATTTGGTTTAGAATAATGATAAAAACGAAAATACTTTTCTAAAAAAATATAATAAACAGTGGGAAAATAAACCAGCGGTCATCAAAGATCAAAGCAAGATTCACAGTGAACATGGAAAAAAGAACAATTTTTATAATATTATGGTTTTAAAATATTATTCATGCAAGAAGCAGCTAGCCATAGGGCAAAGAAGGCGTGTACATTCTGGAGCTTGCCAAATGACTGTGTTGGTCAAGGAGAGCAGGGTAATGACTGCATGAGTATGGAGGGCAGGAGGGGGGGGGGGAGTGGAGGTAAAACAATACAAAAAAGTAATAACACCACTGGTGGTCGGACACACACACAAGATATATGTAAAAATAAATTTAAATAAAATATGTTATTAGTCAAGGAGCAAATATGAAGAGGACAGATAAATAAATAAACAAATGTTAAGTGATTAGTCTATTGATAAGCTCCTATGGGAGGTTGAGGCCAGAGGTATTTCTGATGTCAAGTGTATGTTTGTAAGATAGTTTCATCTACGAAGTTGAGAAATAGTGGTATGTTTGAGAAAACTGATAGCTCGTTCCGTGAAACAGTTGTTCGGGTTGATGAATGAGGCTATAACTATCACGCTTCCCCGGTTGGAGACCTGAGAACGTTTTATACAGTGATGAGTTATTATAATTATGGGAAATGGCACGGGCTGCCAATGGTTACAGGTGTAAATTGTTTGCCTGTGACCATTCATTCTGGTAGTGATGAGGCTCATATTCCAGGGAGGCAGTTTAGTTAGTGGTGCATGTAGGAAGTCCAATTATGGGAAAGGCTACCCCTGTGGTCATATTAAGTAGGCTGTAGTAACTGGATACACAGTGTGGTTTGTTGCATGGAAAAGATCAAGGTGGGGATTTGCAAGAATCTAAAGGTGAGTATTTTTTGCTGTCATCAGTCTCTCTACTGGTTTTCATCTATATCTTCCTATCTTTTGTTAACCTCTCCACCTCAGCAGCTGCCTTACAACCTATGTCCTCAATTATTTACTTCAGATATTCTAATCTCTGTTTTTTCTGTGCAGTTCTTATCTCCACATTAACCAATCCGTACACGCTTAATACAAATGTTGAGGAACTTTGGTTTAATTTAAAAGAAATAATATGGACCGGCTTAAATCAATTTGTTCCCAAGAAGTTTATTAAGGTTAGTAAGAACTTCCCGTGGTTCAATAGGAAGTGAAACGTTTGCTCAGGAAGCAAAGGCGTTTACATGCGACGGTAAAGAAATCGGGGGACTCATCTGATCGCGCTAAATTAGTCCACTTGCGAGCGGACGTGCGTAAGGCAATGCGTGATGCGTTTAAAGAATTCCAAGCCAGAAATTTATCCGAAGATCTGATTACTAATCCAAAAAAGTTCTGGTCATATGTCAAATTAATAAGAGGCTCTCGTAAGGTCATGCCGTCGTTGATTAATGAAAATGGGGAATTATCAGAAACTAGCGTCGAGAAAGCAGAAATTTTGAATAATGTATTTAAAAAAGCTTTCACACAGAAAACTCGGAGGAGATTCCGATATTTAACAATCGAACCAACAAAATTATGAATGATCTCGTTCTCGATGTCGAGGGAATAACTAAACTGCTTATGAATGTAAATCCCAATAAGGCTCCAGGACCAGACGGTATTCCTACAAGATTCTACTCTAGGTACGCAAAGGAAATTGCGCCGTATTTGATGAAATTATATACCGCCTCCTTGGATCAAGGAAAAATACCAGCCGAATGGAAGACCGCCATCGTAAGTCCAGTGTTCAAAAGTGGGAATGTTAATGATCCTCAAAATTATAGGCCGATCTCGTTAACCTCAATATTTTGCAGGATTTTAGAACACATCATCTATTCAAATGTCATGCGGTTTTTGGATGAAGATGAGCTTTTAAACCCAAATCAACATGGATTCAGAAAAGGCCGATGCTGCGAAACACAACTTGCCCTCTTAATTCACGACTTGAGCCGTATTATAGATGAGCAATCCCAGGTTGATTTAGTTTTATTAGACTTCAAAAAAGCTTTCGACACTGTGCCTCACAGTAGGTTACTTAGGAAACTTCGCGGTTACGGTATATCTAGACAAATATGTGATTGGGTTGCAGACTTTTTGAAGGACAGAACACAGTGTGTAGTTCTCGACGGTGAGCGTTCATCACTTGCCGAAGTGAGGTCCGGGGTTCCCCAAGGAAGCGTGATAGGGCCTCTGTTGTTTCTCATATACATTAATGATTTGTGCGATATAATAAGGGGAATGAAAAGATTATTTGCCGATGATGCTATTATTTATCGTGAAATCACAACCCAGGACGACTGCGCTTTGTTACAAGACGATATTATGAAAATAATTGCGTGGTGTAAAGATTGGCAGTTGGAGTTAAACGCTAAAAAGTGCCAAGTCATGCGTGTAAGTAAAAAGGTGACACCATTTAGCTTTGAATATACAATTAATGGCACTGTCCTTAGAACGGTAGATTCCGCTAAATACCTAGGGGTAACAATTCGTAATAATTTGTCGTGGAATGAGCATATCGAGAATGTAATTGGGAAAGCAAATCGTATGCTTCGATTTCTAGGTCGTAATTTAAAACAATGCACTCCGGAAGTTAAATCGATTGCGTACAAGTCACTAGTGAGGCCTCACTTGGAATATTGTTGCTCTGTATGGGGTCCCCATCAAAAGGGATTAATGGAGGCATTAGAGATGGTCCAAAGAAGAGCCGCCCGATTCGTGACAGGTATATATAGTTGGAGGGAAAGCGTAAGTGCCATGTTGAAGGAGTTAGGTTGGGAAGACCTGGAGCACCGAAGGCGTTGCTCTCGACGGAAGCTAATTGAAAAATTCTCGACTGACGTATTTCGGAATGACAGCAAACAAATATTGCTACCAGCAACATTCATATCTCGGAATGACCGCGAAAATAAGATAAGAGAAATCAGGGCCAGAACGATTCATTTCTCTACTCATTTTTTCCACGAGCGATTAGGGAATGGAATAGAATGGATTTACCGGGCGAGTAAACACAAAATCGGACAGGAGTAGCTTCCGATAAAGCACTCCGGCCATCCTGATCTGGGTTTTCCATGGTTTCCCTAGATCGCTCCAGGCGAATGCTGGGATGGTTCCTCACAATAGCCCATGGGCGCCACCTGCCATATCCCGTATATCCCTTCCAAACCATTACCTTTCCTGATAGGTGCAATGCACCCTCCGCCAAACACTTTTAGTGAATCGCGGAGTAATAGTAATAGTAATCCGCATGTCTTAAAATATGACCTACCATTGTGTTTCCTCTTTCTGTCAGTATTTATAAACCAAAATGTTCTTAAGATTCGATGAAACGTTCATAGGGCAATGGTAGGATTTACTGAGAAAAGAGTGTAGGAAGTCAAGTTCACAATGCAGGATCTGGTTGACCAGGAGAAAGTGGGTGGTTTTTGGAGATGCTAGGTGAGAGTAGTTGTATGGAGGGTGGGACGTAATGCGATGAAATTATTTTACTACAAGATCACCATAATAGCAGTGTAAAATGAGGATTTTTTGATACGGGGGTTGCTATTTATATTTCTGGCCTTGGCAACAATAAGTGTTACTAGGCGCCATCTGACGTTTTCATTGGAAACATTGGCATTGTTGAACATAGCCTTATTCATAACAATATGTCATTTGAGCGTGATTTGTTCTATACAGTAACTTTAAAAATTCATCTCGGGCGAAAAATGGAATTAACTCATTAACATTTTTGTGTGATTATTTTTCAATACTTACGATGTGGATTATCAAGACAAGAGTGCATCGATGAACTTAATTCTTTATATGGCGATAAAGCACAATCATATAGCACTGTAAAAAACTGGTGTAATGAATTCAATCGTGACCGAAGAACGCTTCAGGACGAATTCCGTCAGGGTCATCCAAAATCCGTTGTTGTGCTGGAAAACATCGATGTTGTGCATGAAACGATAAAGCAAGATCGTCATGTGACATACCGTGAGATTGAAGCATCTTTGGGCATTAGTATGACAAGCATCAATAAAATATTGTACAATCATTTAGCTGTAAAAATTTGTTCGCCTTGGATCCCACATAATCTGACAAACGCTCAAAAGGAAATGTGCTGGGAAATGTTAAAAAATACGTTCAAAGTGCATCAAAGGCTGTGTATAACATCTACAAAAGTGACGAATCTTGGATCTATGCATATGAGTCCAAAACAAAACAGCAGTCTTCCATGGGTCTTCCATGATTAGCCAAATCCGACAAAAGTTGTTCGCAGAAGAAGCATATCGAAGTAAATGGTTGCCTGTTTCTTCGGTATTACTGGTCATGTGGCGACAGTTGCAGTAGAGCAATGTAGGACGGTCAACTCTGAACGGTATATGACCTTTTGTTTACCAGAAGTCTTTGGAGAAATTCGGAAAAAGTCGAAGAAGAGGCGAATACTTCTTCACCAAACAATGCGAGCTGTCACACATCGACTCAAACAAAGGAATTTTTGACCAGTCAAAACATCGAATTGATGGGTCATCCGCCATACAGCCGTGATTTGGCACCCAATGACTTATTTTTATTCCCACACGTCAAAAACAAAATTACGTGGTCAACGTTTTTCGGCCCTCAAAAAAGCGGTTGATGCATTCAAGACGCATATTATGGAGTTACCTTCATTGGAGTGGAAAAAGTCCTTTGAAAATTGGGTCTAAAGTGTATTGATCTTCACAGAGAATATTTTGAGAAACAATAAAACTAATTTCGATCATAAATATTTTTTTTTCATTATTAGGCCAGAAATATAAATAGCAACCCTCGTATGCTGTGGGCGTACCTAGAATCATATTCTTTATTGGTACACCAAGTACGGCGGTTGAGCACTAATGCTCTGACCACATATTTGGGAGGATGCAGGCTCGAATCCCCATCCGACCATCCAGATTTGGGTTTTCCATGGTTTTCCCAAATCACTTCAGGTGAATGCTGGGATGCTACAAAAGGCCAAAGTTCTTCCCATTCCTTGTACGTAGTCCTTTCCCTCCTCTAATGACGTCTACAAGGTGTAAACGAAGGGCAATGTCCATATAAAGGAGTGTGTGTGGGGGGGAGGGGGTGGTGGTAAATCCAGATGAAGTTGAAGTGGATGTTGAAGAAGGATAGGAAGTTGCTTTCAACATGGGTCCATATCATAAATGTATCATCTTTGTGTGAAAGTTGGGATTTTGACATGGAACTGGAGGGAAGGTTAACTACAACAGAGGAGCTGCATCTTATGGGGTGGGGGATAAAGAGCATGGATGGAGGTGATTGGGGATGTGGGCAAGGTGTCTAGCCCACAGTTTTCTTCACCCAAGCCGGTTGTTGCCCCACAAGCTGTTAAAATTCTGCAACCTGTGGTTAATCATTCCTCCAGTTTCACGTTAAAACACCAACTGACCGTTCTTTCCAAGGGACTATAATTTTCTTCCCCTCCCAAGTATAACCATGCTCTTTTGGCCTAGGAATCATTAATGTATTGAGCTGAGGGTATTACCTTGCTACCTAAATGGAGAATGAGAAAAGATGGAGTCTGGTCTCCAGTTCAAACCTCCATCTCCACTGAATCCACTCTCTCTTCACAAAAATTATCTCTTCCTCATTTTCTAGGATGTATTCACATCAACTCAGTCCTTAATTCCTTTCCAACAGCCTCAGAACCATGACAGAAATTTCCTGTAGCAATGGCATCATCATCCTCCAGTCTATAACAGTCTCCACTGTTGTATCGACTAACCAATTTTCATCTGAATGAGTGGCAATAGGCAAATATCTATTCCTGCAACTCTATAGATTCCCAAAGTGGGGGCATGGAGTGTGAGGTATCTCTACACCAATGGGAATACAATGTCCCCTTCACTGTCCCGTAAAGTTCAAAACCTTTATTCTAAAATCACATACTTAATGTGTTTTCTCTGAGATGTCATTGTTAGTAGTACTGAGAAGTAGGAATTTGCCTTTTTAATAATAAAATTGTGGTAGGAGAGGGGGCAGGGGAATTTTCTTTTGATGAGGGGGTAGGTGGTATGTTAAGAAAAAGTTTAGGAATCCCTAAACTAGACCATCCAGTAGCAGCCCATTCCAATTTCCACAACTGTAACAACCTGAATAACTATTTTACATTGAAAGCTAACAGAGTTTTCCTGGGAAATTCGTAGATGGGAACCATCATACTGACATATCCTTGACACCAGATATTTCCATGGTATCAACCGCTGATAGGATCCTACCAGTAGACTAAACCCTTAATGTTTGTTTATTTATTTATTTATTTTATTGTTGCTCCAACAATTTTATACTTTTTTAATTTTATTATTACGTATGTATATCAGCTGTTAGGCAATTATAATAAGGAAGCATCGGGAAAGTATATCCATCACACATTACAGATGAAGACAGAAAGGGCACAGTGAACACAAAAATGTGGGCACACTTAACAGTATTATAATCATGACTAGAGAAGAACATATGGCATGCGTATCATATGTGTGCACACTGAGGCTTAGATGAACCAGGTGGGAAGGATGTTGATAGCAGTAAGATGTGGGAGGGGGGGGGGAGTAGACAAGAATAATTACTGGAAAGAATAATCTCTATAATGTTTGTCAAAGTAAAATAAAATGAATTGAGATAAAACAAAATTTATAAATGAAATAAAGACCTAGTGCAGGCAGTTTCAACATAAATCTGCGCCAAAACATATGCATGAGCTATGTAATTTAGCGAATAGCTATCTAGCTTTAGGTCTGTCCCTCCTTAATTCATATACAGCACACTATTGCCTTACGTGTTGCTAAAACCCTCTGTCTTTCCAACACTCTCCCACCCATCTCCTCCACCACCTACTCCACATACGATCTGGATATACCACATCAGATATAATCCATATTTCTATCCAACTGAAGGCTCTTCACTACCAAGTTCCACAATGCTGCTCTGGTTTGGGATTCACTATCATTCTTCCGCACTCTCCATTGTCAGTATCAGTTTGCTACCACGTGGCAATCAGCATTACACTATTAAGTCATGTCTAGAGAATTTCAAACCTCCATCCCAACTCGTTCTGCCCCCTTTTCCAGAAACCACCCCCTCCTACTATTCCACAAGTTTCTCACATCAACCCTTTCCTCACAATTTTTCCTTCTCTCCAACATCATTTCCTCTGAAATTCAGGACATGAGAGAACAGTCTGAGAACAAAATGCTGAAAAGGGTTGCAGTGATCATAAGGTTGAAGCCCTTAGAGAGCTTACCAACCAATCTTTCCACTCCACAGATCCCACCTATTCCATTTGCCAGGAGCTATGCACTTTCTTTGGTCTCCGGGGGCCATTACAAGGCTTATCATTACAATCTATTTGCCTCCTTACTCCTAAAAATCTTAAACTTTGTTCTCTAGACCCACATGGCAGTCAATCCTGCACCACTTATAGTTGCTGCGTATGGATCACCCACTGAATTGATTTCAGCCTTTGTTGATCAACACCTTCAAACTGTGTGCAGAACCTCGCTTCCTACATCAGATGTACCTCATACTTCCTGGAGAATGTATCTACAATCTCCCTAGCACATTTATTCTCACATGTCTGGCCCACTTCATCCTCTACAAAAACAACTACTTCTTAAATTCCCAAATTTATCATCAGATATGTAACACTGTCATGGGAACCCACATCAACCCAACTTATGCCAACCTTTTCCTGGATCATCTGGAGGACAAAATCTTAAATATATACCCCTCACCCCCAATGATGTATTTGTTATTTAGACCACTGGAAGAAACCACTTGCATTTCCCCTATTCCACAGCATTACTTGGACTTATCCCCATACAAATAATATGACAGGTTACTCTCCACATCTCTCTGCACATCAAAGAGACAAATTTACAACAGTACCTAAACTTCAAAAGTTGCAGTTCCTCCATACTAATTTTTTGTACAGCCATGCAGTCTGTGACAATGGATCTGATACAATCATGAATCACTTTCCAGGTGTTCATAGAGAAAATCCTCTTCGTAGGACAAATGATGCATTTCACCATTGCTTCCAAATTGTTCTATGCCATTGATTTTTAATTGTGCTCTCCTTCAGTTGAGACTCCGTGCAGTTGGAAATGGATTGTGATCTTCACAGGAGCGAATACGGGTACTCATTGAGTACAAACGTAGGCATTTAATTCAAATATAACATAAGTAAAGCTGATTGTTAGCTCTACTACTGTTCTCTCCCTCCATCAGTGTCATGACATTGAGGAGAATGAAGACGGCTGTTTCCATTACAGGAAGCTCAGGAATGGCGCTAAGATCCTCTGTCTCCTGGTGGAATGATGAATGTCATTCCATTATTTTCAGGGTTGCATCATTTTAGGTTTTATTGAACAATGAACGACCTAACAGCATTCTGGATTGGACCTTTGGGTCCAGAAATGAAGAATTGCTGCTGAAAGGCACATTTTACTCTTCACTTAGTCAAATACATAGGCGTACAATAGCCCATATATATCATGGGAACTGGAGTTGGCCTTAAATATTGCTAACAACATCACACTAGCTATGGTGTTATGTGGTTCAGTACCAGATACTGAGGCATTTTAGCAAAGATGCTAAAGGGAAGGGTATCTTCTGGATGTTTTAACAGTATTTGGATTGAAGGGTCCTTTCCCAACTTGTGGAAAGAAGCAATGCTAATCCCTTTTCTAAAACATGGTTTAAAAAAATACAATATTACCAGTTAGCTATCATGACTTCACTTTGCATGGGGAATAAGCCCAACTGGATGATAAAGCATTGTCTAGTCTAGTGTCATCCCAAAATCTGCTGGGCCACTTTCAGTATGGATACAGGGAATTACAATCGACCTTGAATAACCTGATTCTACTGGAAGTGGCAATATAGGATACATTCACCAGCAACTAACACATCATGGATGTGTTTTTGACTTAGTTAATGCCTATGATATTATATGGAAGCATATAATTTTAAAATAGCGGCATGAATGAGGATATAGAGGAAATGTAGCATATGATTAATTGACTTTCGGGTTTTGCCGCGTTGTTTATTTCATTACCTAAGCTTTCGGCTGCTATCCTCCAGCCTTCGTCAGAGATACTGTTTATGTTGACATAGCAACGAGCGCCAAGCATCACAGAGTAAGAGGCCGCTATCTTCGTTGAAGTTGTTGTGTTTTTTAAAATTTCTGCTGCCTCTTTCACCCGTCGGGGCCACCACTGGTCTTCTCTCCACAGTAGCCTCGTTTCCTGAAATTTTACTTCATGCCCGGTATTAATAAACAACGCGGCAAAACCCGAAAGTCAATTAATCATGAACAAAGATGGCCGTGGAAGTCTGAGGAATCAAATGTAGCATATGTTTTACAATTCTTTTATCATGGTGTTGCTTCTAGTACGGAGTGAAGTATAAGATATTTTTAATTGTAATGGAGTGCACACTTTGGTGGCAATTTCCCTACACACCCATCTTCCCCCTTTCCTGCACTCACCTACATTTCCCTCTACAAATTTTAACTTTAAATTCTTTCAACGTTTTTGGTAAATTATTTGTCAATTCTCTTGTTAACTGACTCCCTGACCTAAAAAAAAAAAAGAGAATATTCCTACATCATTGTGCCCTAAATCTAGTGCCAGCTTGTGGTCATGGTCATATTTTTCCTTCCATGCATTACTTTCAATTGTTAGACCAATATCTTTCCATGCCTCATCACCATATACTCCTTGTACACTCCCATGACCCTCTTCACCCTCCTTCTGTCCTCCAGTGAAACCCATGCCAGCTCTTTCTGCGTTAATTTCCAGAAACAAATCTAGCAGCCCTTTTTTTACACTCGCTCCAACTCCTGTATTTGATACTCAAAATGTGGGTCCCATACTACACTACCATATTAAAGCAATTGTCTGACCAATGTACTTCTCGGTACATTCTCTTATCACTCTCTCCAAGTGCTGAACTTTGAAACCTTTTCCTACTACCTATCCAGTGTGTACTGCCCAGATAAGCTTTTTATCCAGGAAAATTGTATTCCTCTAAGGTCAATTTTAAATGTACCCTTTTTGCGATCATTATCAACAGCAGTTCTTGACTATTAAGAAGTCCCATTTGATACACCTTATTTGTTGCTTACTTTGCTACTTTTGTAGGTCATCTAGCCTCAGAGGTGCTGAGAGGCAATTGAAACTCACACGAAACAGCCTAGATGAATAATCAGTATGCACTGGTTTTTGCTTTTCTGTTGAGAAGACCTGGTGTGTACTTTTTACTCTTAGTTGTAGTCTTTTAGTAGAACCTCATCTTACCTTGAGGAACACTATTACAAGTTTTGTGAAACGGTTCGATTTATGGGCCTCATTTTTGACAGCAGACTCAACTGGCTGCTGCATCAAGCCAAAGCCTTAAAGCTCTGAATGTTTTATAATGCCTATGGGGTGTAGACCACTCCTGCCTACTACAATTCCATAGAGCCTTTGTACTGTTGTGTTTGTGTACAGTTGCGTGGTATATGGTTCGGCGCTTGACAGATAGCTTTAGATATTAGATAGTATCCACCATGTAGGAATTTGGCTTACGACAGGTGTGTATCTCATCAGCCCTACTCAGCATTTGTGCAGAAGTTGGTGTGTTGCCACTTGGCATCCGTCGGCATGTCCAATGTCACAGCACTTAACACACATCACCTCAACAATTGGTAGTTCAATTTAAAACACACTTATGAATCCATACTTTGCATGCCTCTACACTAACTGTAGTAGAGCTACCAAATCCTTTAGCTACCACACAAGGACTTGAAGATGAAAGGGCAATTTTACAATGTGGTTATGAGTTGCCAATTTTTCATCTCCAGGGGTGGAGAAAATGTAAACCATGATTTTTAAGAGGTTCAGTATTATTTTAGACCTGTCACAGTATGACAATCTGTTTACTGCTGGCAATGTTTCTATAGTTGTTTAATGATATTTTAAACCATCATCACACATTCGCTGCAGTATATGCCATGGGTCTAAGCTGGATAATGGAGTAGGTTGCTCTGTATTGTATTCTTGAGCGACTTATAAACACAAGATGGACAGCAGGTACAGCTTATACACTGCACAGCGTGACACTTTACTAAAGTTGCTATAGCACATGGCTGTAAGTCGTGACATGATGTATATCATATCCTGTGATCTCCTCAGCTGCATTCAGGAAACATGTTCCCAGTGGACCCTCCAGTTCAAGGCATACATGAATCCCTCTGCTCCCTCTAGTCTTGTGGAAAGGAGCTTTCATTCTGCTGGGTTCCTGGCCGTAAGGGAGTTAGGAGTAAAGAGGCAATGGATGAAGTTGCCTAGTTGGTGTGTACTAAAATTAGAAAAGAGTTTTTTTCCAGTCCCAAAGACAGATATATTTGGCGTCGAAAAGCTATATCTTCGATGTATGGCACAGGAAGTGGCTGTAAGTCGAGCATAACAAGCTCCGGCTGGTCATGTTGACCATTCAGCCATGATACAAGTCATAAAGGCAGATGTCAGCCTAGCCAATTATCTGTCCTTTATATTAAACAATGATAGTTTCATTGCGGCCAAGATTATAGTTTTCTCTGTATTGACTGGTCTAGTCACAAATTTTCTTGGCGGATACGCATGGATTTACGCTTTACAGCCAGTAAAGTGTTTTTCATAGTTTTGGTTTCCACTGTCTTACTTTTTAAATCTGTTTGGCCATTTTACTTCCAGCTGGACATTATGTTGTTTTAATGTATTTGCATCTGGTTGGTTTTTTACAGCCAACTGGACAGTGGGTAAAGCTTTATTTTTATGGTCTCCTTAGAGCCAATGTTTCATGATCTTAACGCGTTTTACTTTCTGTAGGGCCGACCTCTCCATGTTTTAATTTGGTTTGTTTTAAATCCGTTCAGCTCTATTACAGCCATTGGGTCTTTTTCTTTAATTTTGTGGCCCTTTACAGTCACTGCCTGATTATTTTATTGTCTGAATGGCTACCCTTTCTACAGCCTGCTACACAGTTAGAAATTAGGTTTTAAATTTACGTCACCAAACTAGTTGATTGTTACTTCATTTTCCCAAATTAAGAGATCGGCGGTTTGTAACTTCCTTGTTGCTCCAAAAAATCTTCATCCTGCGGGCAGACTCTAAGCAAGAAAAGAAAGATTTCACCAGTCACAACTCTCTTTCCGCATCATGGTGAAAAGAAAACCTTAAGGCAGAGCCCATTCATTTGGTTTTGTCGAGCTCTGTAAGCATTTTTGGCAATCATTTAGCACAGAACCTGCGGAAGCCTGATTTATCTGTGGTGATTTCATATAAAACAATACAGGACATTTGCTGGGATTGTTTGTAAAGTTTAGAGAAAGTGAATCTTAAATGTTTACCAATTTTTAACTTTTAACAAATCAAATTCATTGCCTAATAACACCTTCACCAATACCCTTTTGATACACAAGCTATACGTATAATGAAACTATAACTGGAAAGTCTGTTCATTTAATATATTTTTGAAAAACAAAATGAGTTTGTGACACAATTAATGATCTATAGAAAAGAAGTTAACTGTGTTCAAAATTTGTGTCTGTCTGTTTGGATGAATGAGATTCATGCAAGAACCACTCGTGATATTTTGATGGTGTTATAAATAACAGGATGAAGCAGGAAGAGAGCAATACGGACAATTTAGAAATCAAATAAAGAGGAAATGCAAAAAAAAAAAAAAAAGATGGCTGCAAGAAATGTGTGAAGAAGTAGAAAAGGAAATGGTCGTATGTAAAGTAGATGTGGTATATAGGAAGATCAAACAGAATTTTGGAGAAATGAAGAAGGAAGGTAAAAACATTAAAGACACCAATGGGAAACCTCTTCCAATCGCAGATCTAACAGATGGAAGGAATACATGGAGATGATTTGAACTACAGTGTATTGAAAAAAGGAGTTGATGTTGACATTGATGACTGAGTGATCCTGTTTTGAGGACAGAATTTGCTAGAGCTTTGAATGATTTGAAATCAAATAAGGCAGTTGGAATTGATTAGATTCCTGCAGAACTTCTAAAATTCCTAGAGGAAAAAGGAACACAAAGATTATTCAAACTGATATCAAAAAGTTATGAAACAGGAGAGATTCCCACTGATTTTAATAAAAGTGTCATCTCCACACTTCCAAAGAAAGCACAAGCTGACAGATGAGAATTATTACACTATAAGTCTAACATCACATGCTTCAAAATTACTGACCAGAATAATATACAGAAGAATTGAAGTGTAGTAGAAGAAGTGATAGTAGGTGAAGATTACGCTTGGGTTTAGGAAAACGAGCAGTGAGCGAGTCTGGCCTTGAGATTAATACTTGAAGGGAGAATAAATAAATAAAAAATAAAAATAAAAAAAAAATAAAATACTCTTATGGAGTTTGTTGATTTAGAAGCTTTTGATAATGTTAGGTGTGGCAAGACATTCAATATTTTAAAGGTGTTGAGTCTAAAATACTGAGATAGAATAATACTTCATAATATTTATAAGAATCAAGCAGCAATAATAAAAGTAGAGAATCATGAGAGACACGCGTCAGTTAAAAAGAGGGTGATACAAGGTTGTAGTCTATCCCCATTAATATTCAACTTGTATGTAGAAGAAGCATTAAAGGAAATGAAAGAAAAATTTTCAAGTGGTGTCAGGGAGAAAAAATCGGTATGCTACGATTTGCTGATGACATATCTTGTTAGCAGAAAGGGCTGAGGATATTGAGAAATTACTGAATGGTGTGAACAAAATACTAAAGGAAGACTTTGGACTGAATATAAATCAAAACAAGACAAAAGTGATGAAATGTAGCAGAAATGATACCAATACTAGAGGATTAAATATAAAAATAGGATCGGATGCAATAGGAGACGTAAGTGAATTCCGCTACTTGGGAAGCAAAATTACAACCGATGGTCAAAGCAAGAATGATGTTAAAAGCAGAATAGCACTAGCAAAAGGACCCTTCATGAAAAAGAGAAATCTATTAGTTTCAAATATTGATCTAGGAATTAGAAAGAACTTTTTAAAACTCAATGCATAGAGCACAGCACTTTATGGCAGTGAAGCATGGACTTTAGGAATACCAGAAATAAGGAAAATTGAATCATTTGAAATGTGGTGCTATAGAAGGATGCTGAAAATTAAATGGACAGATATATTATGAAACGAACGAGTTTTAGAAATGATGCGTTGTAGAAGAGTCTTACAGAAAGAAGAGACAGCATGGTTGGTCATATTTTGAGACATGCAGGATTGGCTAACTTGTTAGTGGAGGGAACAGTCAAAGGTAATAAGAAAGACAGAGATATAAAATATATGAAGCAGATACTATA
>JARYHS010011408.1:64625199-64858182 GCA_031002005.1 Vandiemenella viatica | reverse complement strand
AATATAAATCAAGATTAATGTAGTTGTGTTGTCCACAGTGGGAAGCTCAGTCACGTATTTCTATTTTCATGAGTTGTTTCTCTTGTATTTGTGGAGTTTTTTGGCATTGCTATCCTCTTCCCTTCAAATGATTGATGCGTGTATTTTAAATTTCTTTTCCATATTAAAATCACCTCACGACTTTTCTTCTTTTCTCCTTTATTGTTGATATTCTAAACAGACATAAGGGCACTTGTGGTTAATGAAGCAAAACAAAAACAAAAACTTGGAGTACAGAAAAAATTCCATTTCCACCTTTTGTTTTTAGAAAAACAATAAGCTGCATGAAAAATAAGAACAACAATTAGAAACACTTCTAGAAAAATGGCTAATACACTGTTACAAACCTTCAAGGTTTTTTTTTTTTAATCCAGTTGACAGTGATGTCGTTAAAGACTATGCTATATAAGTAAGTACTGCCATCTGTCTGAGAAAATTTTGTCCAAATAAGTTATTTTGTATAGGCCTAGTATTACGGCAGTGTCATTGTTCCCATTAGCAAATTATGTGTGTAGTATATAGTTTTCATCTCCAAAAACTACTTCTCCTTGAATTCTCAAATTTATTACCAAATTTTTGGCACTGCCATCGGTACCTACATAGCCTCATCTTATGCCAACCTCTTCCCATCATGCGGAATAACTTTGAAGAACTACCCACTCAGCTCTGTTGTGTGATGCAGATACATAGATACAGGGAGAAACACCTCCCAGGTTTTCTCATTCCGTTAATAGTCATTCCATCAACTCCACCTGGACTTATTTCCACACAAATCGTCTTTCTCAATGAGGATAAATTTACAATAATACCCACACTTCAACAACTGCCATTCCTTCCTCACCAAACATTCCCTTCTGTATAGCCTTGCAACCCACCGCAGACTCATCTTTCCGATTATGAAACACTTTCCAGGTATTCCCAAAACCTGACATAAGAACTCATTTCCTGCTCCCATCACACTGATTTCATGCAAAAACAAATCACTCTTGCCACTAGCTATGCTTCCCACAACCCCAACTCTGCACCCCCTATAACTGATTGTAGCCCTATCATCACAAAGTTCTTTCCAGGCCACTATTCGATTAACCAGATGCTTCACCATGGGCATGACTTTCTATGTTCCTTTCCTGAAATGCACATCTTCCTTACAAAAATCCTACCAATCTCAAGAACATCTTGGTCCACAGATACTCCCCTTCTGACTCTCCTAGACAGCCAAAAGGGCGTTTCCCCTGCAAAATACCTCCCTGCATCTACTGCCTATTTCAATACTGCACACAGGGAATCTTTTTCTATTATTGGACAGTGCACAACTACACACCTCATTTACCAAGTTACCTGCCTTCATTGCATAACTTCTTATATTGGCTTCACAATAACTGCCAACTGAATGACCACAGGCAAACAGTGTATACTAGCAATCTAGTCCATCCCTTGACGGTTAAACACAACCGTAACAATTTCAACATCTGTTTTACACTGAGAGCTGTCACAATATTTCCTGATATTACTGCCTACTTGGAATTCTGTAAATGGGAAATTGCCTACCAACATAATCTCGACACTAGGCATTTCCCCTGCCTCAATCTGCATAAATACCACAGCGCACCCTCCAAGTTGAGTCAACAATAGCATTGCTACCCTTTTCCTCACGAGATTCAGGCCATTTTTGTTCCTCGACTTCTCCAGTCGTAGTGAAGCTATACGACTCAAATTTCTATTAAGCATAGATATTGGCAATATCAGCAAACACACTAAATTTTGTTTCATTTGTTGTTATTCATATCAAATTTCACCGACTTTGTCTCTCACTCACAGACTGACTGATAATCATCAAAATTTTAAGGTACAAACGAGCGTGGTGGGGAATGATTAGCGTTCTGGGCTCACATTCGGGAGGACGAGGATTCGAATACTTGCCAGGGCATCCAGATTTGGTTTTCCATGGTTTTCACAAATCACTCCAGGTGAATGATGGAATAACTTTACATACCTTAGATTAACATTATAAATGGAGCTTACAAAGTTAATAATATGTTAAATTTTACTTCCTTACTTCGGAAGTTAGTAAAGTTCAAATTGTTTTATTGACTACAATACTCCAATATCATAATTCCACTATACTTCCGATAGTCCTAAAAACACAAAAAGGGTTTGACCCCCAAATCATAGAAAAAGTCTAATATTGATGATTTTCCCTGTATTTATTGAGTGACAACCCCCCCTCCCCCTTTTCCATGAATAATTTTGGCATATTTTTTCTGGTTAATTGCTTTGTTCTGGATGAAGCTATACATCGATGGAATTTCTTTATGCATGGAGATCAGCAAGCTTAACTAGCATCTTAAATTTTACTTTGCTCCTATGAGTTGTTCTGACGCTACTAGTAACTTACTTATGACAGCAGTAAATTCTATAGCAACTGGATGGCTCACCTAGAACACACTTCCACTGAGCATGAAAATGGTTGGAATAGATACACTATACTGATGACTTTAATTTAAAATGTCATTATACACCGATTTTTAAATAGAACTGTTACGTTTGAGCAGTGACTCATAAATAACGATTAACTTACAAAAAGAAATGAGATTCTACAAAAACAGGCCAGGTTGTCATTATTTAGTGATAAAAAAAGGTCATGCACTCATGAACTGTAACACTGCCTGCCCTTTTCTCGAAGAGATTCAATCGATATTTGTACCACAATTTTTTGGGTCCTAAAGATGCTACATGTCTCCAATTTCTATTACACAAAGAGATCAGTTATCTTAGCAAACACCTCAAATTTTGTTTCGTTACTGTTCTTATTTTGGATGCTAGTCATATTTTTTGTCACTGACTCACTCAATGATTGACAATGTATAACCATCATCAAAACTCTAAGGTTCGTATCGTAGTTTAAGAAACTAAAACTTGGTATGCAGACAGTTTTACCCCCAGATTATAAATGTCTGCAAGCCGTAGACTTCCGTATATTTCCTCTTTTCTAACCCAAATGCGAATTCCCTTTCTACCCTAACAATTTTATATGCCTCAGATTTATATTGTAGACAAATCTTAATAAAGTTTAAGTTTAACTAATGTGTTAAATTTTACTTTCTTCCTCTTCTTACTTTGAAAGTTAGTGAAGTTCAGGTTGTTTTATAGACTACAACATCCTGACACTATCATCATCATTCTACAGCTCCGGTCTCCGGGATGCTGGCCATTCAAATGCTCCTATCACCTTTTCAACACCAATCCTATTGCATCCTACCTAGGCATTCAAGTCACCTATTATTAAGATGTCCTCCTCATCCAGCTGGTTTTCCAAAAATCTCAGATTTTCCTCAAATGTTCATCTGCAGAAGTGTTATTGCTGTACCATTTGAAGGTATCTCTATTTAGATGATTCTATCATTAATATATGTAACATCTGCAATATCTTACTCAGTATAATACCAACACCACTTTGTGACTATTTCCATTTTGTAATCCAGTACAGTGAGGATCCATGGCTCAAGCTTTTTTTTTTTTTTTTTACCATGTTCTTTTCCATTTTGTTTCACTTGAACCCATCACATTCAGTTGTCTTCTTTCCATCATGTCAACCCGCTCTTTACATTTTTCAGATAATACATTTAATGTACCTATTCTCATTTTTGGCATTCTTTGTCTCATTTAAGGCTTTCCCTCACCCTTCCATTGCCTAGCATCAGGCTGCGTGCCATCATTTGTGTCAGAGGCAAGTCTAGTGTGGCTAAGTTCATTCCGAGGCTTGTTTTAACATTGAAAGCGAGCTGCTGATCACTCCTCTACTGGCTTGCTAGGCCTAACGTATCGGAGGATTTTCAATCGGGGTTTACCCTAAGCCTTTAGTAGTACCCTACCAAATCTGCAAGGCATATTTTACCTCTGAGTACTGGGTTGCCTCTTCTATCATCTCCCCTGCACTTTCTTAGTGTTTCATGCCATTGAGATCTTCAGTTAATCTGATAAATTTGTGTGTCATTTCCTACACAAAAGCTTCATCTGACCTTCAAAGGAAGGACTCCTCCGCCCTTAGCCGTTGGCACTCCTTTGGTTGTCAGGTTTGGTACTGGACACCTGCACTTGGCCAGACCATCACAGGTAATGTCACATACAGTACCAGGGCAAGCTGACCTGACTTAGCGTGATTCTAGAAATTGGTAATTTGCTAATGAAAAATGGTTTTAACCACCAAATTATTAAAAAAAAGTCTAATATTACTATTTTTTTCCTGTATTTATTCAACGGAAACCCAAAATGAAACATATTAGTGCATATTTGTAGGTTAATTTCTTTGCTCTCAATAAATGTCTCAAATTTCTTTTATGCATACAGATGAGCAAGCTCCTCTAAAACCTTAGATTTTTCTTTGTTCCAGTGCTTACTTTGGAGGTTACTTGGAATTTATTTACAGTGGCAGTTAATCCTATGGTAATGGGGATAGCTCATCCAGGACACACAACCACTGTTTGCAGAGAGCATCGGCATTGTTGGTAATGGACACTTGTAGTTGATGTGCTGATTCTGAAATGTTCTTATGCACTGATTTTTAAATGGAACTGTTACACTTGAGCAACAGCTCAGAATAAAAGATCAATTTAGGGAGCATCCATAAACTACGTAACTCAGTCAAGGGGGAGAATAGAAAGCTACACGGGGCTAGGGAAAGGAGCGAGGTGTCCCAACCAAGCTATGTAGCTTTCCATTTTATTTGTCACAGTTAAAACAAGACATAGAACACACATCATGTGGATATTTATTTCAGTCATTTAATTTTCTTCATATCTCAGATATGTTATATACTGACGTGCTGCGCATGGGGGTAACTAGAAGTGATAGTGTTTGGGTGGCACGGGGCTGGCGCATTTGAACTAACACACACGTAATGGTGCATTATGTGCAGAAAAACATTAGGCATGCAGTAACTGGGTTCAAATTCGCATAAGCAGTAGATTTACAGTTCAACCTGTAGGATTACCATTGGATGCACTCGTCTATTGACAGTCCAATAAATGATGCAACAAAACTGTTCTAAACAGTAGTCTTTATCAGTACTTTTTCGTGGCACTGAAGTGTCCTCATGGCATATTATTTCAAGGATAACAAAAAGAATCATGGCACCACTTTGTCTTTTTTCCATATCTTGAGAGAAAAGGATAGTATGGATCAAAAAAGTTTCTTAAGCGAGTAAACTACTGAGACGCAAGGATGTTGAACAAAATAGATAGTGAGGAGTACAAAAAATACTTGAGAATAGACAACACCACTTTCACATTTCTACTAGCCAAAATCAGTTCATTAATATCAAAACGCGGTACACTCCCAACGAAGCTATACCTGCAGAATAATGCCTCATAAAGACACTGCAATTTCTGGCCACAGGCAGAACAAATGAGGATCTAAAATACAGTTGTAAAATATCTCAGATGCTTGGGAAAGTGATGCCTGAAATGTGCAGAGCAATTTATAAAGCTTTTTGACGAGATAATTTGAAGGTAAATTGAAAATTATTACATTTCATCTTCTAAGCATGGTCTGCTAAATGATAGATAAAAAGTGTAGTTTACAGAAAACCAGATAGTCTTGGTGCCTATCATTTTTAATTCAGTTGACAGAATTATAAGAGAATAGAAATGATTTAAAATACCAACAAAAATTATTTGAAAGCATTTGAAAGTAATGAAGTCTTCATGGCTGTAACGCCAGACTATGTTATGAAAACACGGTATTTTTATGATTATATGCATCATCTTCCACAGGTGGAAAAATATTTGTAACCGGGAAATAGTCGTTGAAGTAGTTTTCAAAACACAATCCTGAGTACAGCCCTGAAGACTTCATTGCAATTTATGCCAGGAAAATATCCATTCTTACTTTTGAATACAAATAACTTGTATTACTAGCAAACCAAATGAAATTTGCTTCTATAATGTTCTCACCCATTTATAACTAATTAAATGATTTCAATATGCCTGATCAAGATTAAAAAGTGAAAAGGAACATTGGTGGGTGATCTGTAGGATGATTCCCCCAATCACAATCCAACCTGAGTAGGTTAGTCTGGAAGTCCAACATCCTACATGTTCAGCGTGTCGTCCTGCACCCCATTCACACTCTAACAAGATTTACTTTGGAAAATGGACTGTGATGAGCCACTTTAGAAATGTCACATGTGATTGTCCTTGACACTGACATTCACATTTGTTTTGATATTTGAAACAAAACCGCTTTGATTCGGATTGTCAGTGTGTCACCATACCACTTGTTGATTAAATAATTCTAATTTTGTTCTATCAGTGCATATTTAATTAAAGTTCTTGCTGAAGTGATATTTAAAAATTAAAGTGTGATGTGAAATGGCACTGTAAAATAAACTATATGAGGCATATCACAAATATTTTCCCCGCGAGTTTTTAATATCAAAAATGGTGTCGAATCTTCTAAGCAGAACAAAAGATCATTAATTTAGAAAAGTTACAGAACTGAAAGGTGAAAGAACTGCAGCAAATGAAAAAAAAAGAAAGAAAAGAAAAATATTGTAGCTGTTACTATTTTTTTTTTTTCCACAGCATGTATAGTTTGTATATATTTATCAATTAACAAACATTGATAATAGCGATGGGAGAATGTTTTTAGTACATCTCAAGAATGAACAGATCCCTTGATGCACTTGAGAAAGGGGTTTTCTCAATAATTGATCATTTGCAGGAGTGGTATCACCATTTGATTGAGAATATTTATAATTATAATAAAGAAATAAAGCATATATCAGTCATGTGCATTATATAGGCCTACACAACAATTTTAATGAGAGTCTGTTAAGAGAAAATAGCACAAACTGTGTTATGGAACTAATATGGAAAAAAACAAGATTCCACATGAGGGAAAGAGTGGGAGTCAAGTCAGATCAGGAAATGTAGGGAAGGGCAGGAAGAGTTAAAGAAGCTGAAATGGACCCATGTAGTTTATGCATACTCCCTTACAAAAAGAAATGGAATCCCAAAAAATCTTGTAAAAATGGGCCAAGTCTGAACTTAATAGTTTGAATTCACTTCACTTTCTAAAACAGAATGATTTCTCTGGGTATTATAGATCATGAATCTAAAATTAAAAATGTTTTGGTGACTTGGCCATTATGCATGTAGTAATTTTTGTTGAAAAGACAGGCATAATATACCTGACTTACTCTACAACTTGTCAAAACCAAAAGATGTGCGTGAGGAAAGGGAGGGGGGAAAATCTTGGCCTTTGTGTATTTTTAAGATTGATAATGCAACACATGTAAAGCATTTATATATAGGTTTCCTAAAACATAGCATGCATAATGACCAAGATTAATTTAATTTAATTTAATTGCAATGGAGCACAGGCTCCGGTGGCAATTTCCCTACACAGCTATCTTCCCCCTATCCTGCACCCACCTACATTTGCCCTCTACAAATTTTTTCTTTAAATTCCTTCAAAGTTTTCGGTAAAATTCATCGTTTCTCTTGGTAACTCATTCCAATCCCTGACACCCTTACCTAAAAAAGAGAATCTTCCTACACCCTTGTGCCTGAAATCGAGTGCCAGCTTGTGGTCATGGTCATCTTTTCCCTTCCATGCACTACTTTTCATACCTACTGCAATATCTTTCCATGCCTCATCACCAGTATATGCCCTGTACACTCCTCTACAACTGTGTTAGTACAGCACATCCGCACACAACCGCAACCTCCAAAAATCCCGTTCATGGTTCACTGTCAAGCAAATATAACATTTAAACTTTTCTCAGATCCCCACTGTCAAAAGCCATGTCTGCAGATAGGTATTCAAATGAATCCCGCGGTGATTCAGCAACGGACACATCGGGCAGATTGGAAGATCTAATTGTAGCCATGGACATTGAAAAACGGTTCAAAGAGCTTTCACTTTATATCGATAAGGAACTTCCAAATCAGAAAATGACGCACATAAAAATGGCTCCCTTAAAGGAAAAGATAGCCCAATGGGCACTGGCTCAGGCAATGCTAATCGGTAGAATGACAACTGCAAATCGAAAATGAAAGGCTGCGAAAGGAAAATAATGTAGTGATCTCAAAACCTGGAAAAACATATGCCCAAGCGGCTTCTAGCACTACCATACTCACAAAAACAAAGGCGCAGATTGAGAGTGCTCTAAAGAACCAGACGGGCACTGTATTTATTTCATCAAAAAACCAGAAAGGAGCAAGGGAGGTACAAAAGAAATTTACAGAACTTCTAGACCCTAAAAAAGATCAAATAAGGATCAAAAGCATGACCACAGCAAAAATGTTAATTGTGGAAACGGAGTCAAGTGAGGACACTAAAAAGATAATGGAAAATTCAAAACTACAAGAGGAACTTAAATGTGAGCCACCTAAGAAAAGGCGTCCGTTAATAATATTATACGATATACCGAATGAAAGAGGAGGAAATACGAGACTGTGTTTATTACCAAAATCTTGAGGGAACAGTCAGTAAAGCTGACTACGAGAAAGGATTCGTCTTAAAATTCAGAACTGGCCCTAAAGGAAAAGCCACTGTTCATCATGTGGCGGAAGTAGATCCACAGCTAAGAAAAATCATTATTGCCAAACAGCGGTTATATTTGGGCTTCCAGTCAATAGCCGTTAAAGACTTCCTAGTAGTACCTAAGTGCATTAAATGTTACGGTCTAGGACACATTAGCAAGCACTGCAACAAAGAAAAGTCCACATGCTCTCATTGTGGCGAAGAGGATCACAACAGATCTGAATGTGATAAAAAAGGACAACCTCCCATCTGCGTGCCTTGTATGAAGCGAGGGAAAAAAAAATTGTTCATCAAAGGGACTGTCCCACATACCAGATGTTGCTTCAAAGAACCATAAATAAAATAGATTATGGACAATAAGACCATAACAGATCTAGTTATCAACAAAATTCGAGATTCAAGCGATAACTCAGAGAGGATTTCTACATCTGGTATCAAAGGAAAAAAGCGCAAGCCTCCAAGTAGAAGACTAAGAGACATGCTGAGGGCATGGGAATACTGGAAAAAGAAAGGACTGAAAGAAGACATAAGAGTAGATGCTAGCACCCAGACCGATGGAATTGGGGATGCAATAACTAAACAACAATCAGAACATTAACACGAAGCTAACACGAATGTATCACAAAAATGCAACCCTATAGAAATTTATAAAGAATGCGAAAAGGCAATGCGACTTGCAAGACTAGAGGAAATGTCACTACTTACAATAGCACTAAGGCACTTAATTAGAACGGGACACAGCAAAGGCAGGTCCATAACATTTCCAGTTCCGGAAGCCATAGATAGGATACAATTAAAAGCAGCAAATCTTCCCACAAGTCCAGTTCATCTTATGGAGATCGTTTTAGAAGTGTTCGACAGAAGAGGAGAAGAATTTGACCTTGAAGATTTGTACAGACAACTAGTGATAACACATGGCCGCATTGCTATTGATTATAGGCAACAATGGCCTAAGAGTCACATACATACACACCACCCATGAACAAATACGGAGTCAATGTAGCACAACTTAATGGAAGGCGCACTGAGGCCGTGTTATTAGAAGTAAGAAGATTAGCAGAAGAAATGAATTTCGACGTACTGTGCCTTCAAGAACCGTACACTAGTGCAGGGAGGGTACCACATATGCCTGTAACATCACAAATAGTATGTGAAGGTGAACATCCAATGGCTGCTATAATTGTACTTAACAGGAACTATACAGTCACGAAAATTGCCCAGTTATGTAATGAGAACGTTACCTGCGTTGAAATAACACACATGAAAGAATTGTGATTGCTAGTCTGTACTTTCAATATAGTGACGAAATAGATGGATACCTTGAAAAAATGAGGGAAATCGAAGAAGCAATGGGAAACAGACCAGTAGTGTACACAATGGATGCCAATGCTAAATCTCCACTCTGGCATAGTAAGATCAGGGATGAGCGAGGAATATCGTTAGAGCAGACTATTTTCGAACTGAATCTGGAAGTTATGAATAAACCCTTCAATCCCTACACATTCCAAAATAGAGCTGGTGCAGCAACAAACATAGATGTAACATTAGCAAATGGGAAAGCTTTCAGATTAGTCCAAAACTGGAAAGTTGGGCAAAATCTAACAACATCAGACCATAACGTCATCTATTTCTCCATATCTAATGCCCAAGAGCAAGATATGATAGACGAATGTTGGTCATATTCCTATAAAACAGACTGGAACCTATTAAGAAGATCCTTTGAACTACCAGCACTGCCAGAAATGTCAGATAATGTTGACCTAAAGGCGATAGAACTGACGAATGCGATACAACATGCCATGAAGGTATCAATAGTGCAAAAGAGAAAGCTCAATGATAAAAGATGTATTCTGTGGAACGATACGCTTCAGAGGTTAAGGACAAAAGTAAGGAGAACTCGAAGGCACTACCACCATGCTAAAACTGCCGCTGAACGTAGCTGGACACTGGATCAGTACAGGTCAGCGAAAGCTGAGTACCATCAGAAACTTCAGGATGTTAGACTAACAAGCTGGGAGACATACATTAGCAAAAACTTGTTATTAAACCCATGGGGACTTCCGTACAAGCTAGCTGCGCAGAAGATAAAATCACCTACTATTTTTTCTACGCTCAGGAAAGGAGATGGAAGTATGACAAGCAGTTGGCAGGAATCGGCGAACTTCTCCTGAAAACGTTACGACGCCGGACGCACAGGAGTCCAATTCTGAGGAACACAAACTCACAAGACAACTAATGAATAACGAATATGAAAATGACATGGTGGTTCTACCATTCGCTCAACATGAAGTAGGTACCGCAATAAGCACTCTGAAGAGAAATAAAGCACCAGGACTTGATGGGATAACAGCAGAAGTGGTGCAAGCCTTAAGTCAGCAAATAGTTCCTTACCTTATCGAATTGCTGAACGCCTGCCTGCTGCAGGGAAGGATACCCATAGTTAGAAAACATCGAGCATAAAAAGGAAAGGAGAAGATAAGGACCCTACACTACCAAAGTTTTACAGACCAATTTGCCTACTAAATACACTTGGGAAAATTCAAGAAAAATTACTGTGTAAAAGAATTAAGATTATTGAAGGGTATGAATCAGCAGCAGTTCGACTTCTGGAAAGATGGTCGACAGAGGATGCAATAAATGAAGCTCAGTGTATCGTCAACTTGACAAACAAAAAATATGTCACTGGAATATGTATTGACATTTCCGGCGCCTTTGATAATTTATGGTGGCCGAGTATGTTCGCCTGACTAAGGGAGTTAGGATGCCCACAAGTGTTGTATGAGAGCTCGAAAGACTACTGTCATGGAAGAACTGCAACACTTCACAGTTCTGGTCAGCAACTGACAAAACATCTCACAAAAGATGTCCACAAGGTTCAGTATGTGGCCCAGAATTCTGGGATATTGCTCTCCAACCTGCCCTTAACAGACTCATGGGTCTGGTAGAGCTTGAAGTAATCGTTGCCTTCGCAGATGATATTTTGCTGCTAGTTGGAGGAAATAATAGAAGTAATGAAAGTAATAGAATGCTGGTATAAACAAGTTAAGCTCCAGCTAGCACCAACAAAAACCCAATACATTTTGATGAAAGGAACACTGAAACACAACCCCACTGTGAAGCTTGGAGAAAATTCCATTAAAATACGCAAAACAGTAAGATACTTAGGGGTTGTTCTGGATGAACATAGGAATTTTAAAGATCACATTGATTATATATGTCAAAGAATGACTGCAGCAATGAATAAAATAATTAGCATTGGGCAAAGAAGATTCTAATTCCACTGCCGACTATAAGGCTATATCATGGTGCCATTACCACAGCTATTGAAAGTTATGGCACAAGCACATGGGTGCATAGGTTAAGACTGGTTAAACCTGCAAGGGATATCAGACGAATGTAAACGAGGAATTCTCTTGCCTCTTACAGGTCGATTTGGAAGTACCTCAACTGATGCACTTACAGGCATTCTCGGAATATGTCCTTTAGATCTGGAAATAAGAAAAAGAGCAGCATGTTACTGGCTATGAAAAGAAAACTTAGACAAGATAACAGAAATCCTGAGTCAAGTGGCTTCCAAGAAGGTAGACATCAAAAATTGTATTTTGAATGAATGGCAAAAGCATTGGAACAGTTCGGAAACAGGAAGGAGAGTTTTTGAAATTCTTCTGACATCAGAGAGAGGATATGTATGAAGCACTTCAATCCATCCCGAGGGTTAATATATTTACTCACCGGTCATGGACCTTGTGAAACATATCTCCATAGGATCAATAGGACAAAGAATGATCTATGCATGTGTGGATCTCCAGGAATGCCTGAACATAAACTGTTTGAATGTGCTTTAGTTTGATGATGAAATCAAACAGTACAGAGTAAAGCTCATGGGTAAAACTATCACAGAAATTCTGATAGACGACCTCCTCTTAAATGAACTCGACAAGCTGGCAGATGCTGTGTCAGATGCAGCAAGGGAGCGATATTGACTTTAGCATAGCCAGCAACCTGCCAGAACACAGAAAACCATTTAAGGAATGAGACAAGATACTCTAAATGAACAAGATACAACAAATAAGTGGAACGTTAATGCCGGAAGTGTGGCTTCTGGAATTTACCGAAGCTTATCCTTCAATGGATGCCAGTGTTAAACAAACGTTTGAAAACTCAAGGTGTTTAGTTATTTAGTATTAGTGGATAACAGTTTTTACTGACAGGTTGATAATTTACAGTGTGTAGTAATAATAGTTACTTATTTGTACCATTTTCGTAGCATACAGGATTTGTGTTTATTTAAAAAAAAAATATGTTTAGTATAAATTTTATTACAGTATTAAGGAATAATGGTTCATTGTAGAACCTAGAGAATGAACCACCTGAATGTGCATATTAAATAAATAATAAAATAAATAAAGTTGCCATTTTACTTCTCTCTTTCATTTCATTTTATCTCTCTTATTTTATTTGTTTAAATTTCAACTTTGACTGTTTAACTTCTTTTTTCTCTTTGAACAACTGCACTGCTTCTTCTATATTCTATTATATTTTCATCTGTTTAATTATTTAAGTATCTTAGATAAGCATCTTTCTAGACTCGGATAGATTTGGCTAAAACATCAGTCCATATTTCTAGTTCATTATTCTTAGGTATCTTCTTCGTAATACGATAATATTTTTACAACATTGTTCCATTCAGAACTTGTGTAGTTACTTATTTTTATATCTGTATTCTTATTTCATAGATAACTTTTATAATTTCATCCATTAGCAGATTTACTCTGAATGTTTCTTTGTTCATTTAGTTGACATATTATTGTTACTTATCAAATTAAGATGATTTGCTTTTAAGAATGCACTTTTGTATACTAATATTCAAGGAGAGCCATTTGCTTATCTATTAAGAATAAACATATAAATTTTGTTCCCCAATGAGTGCATGCCCACATACAAAATGCTGCAAAATCTATAGGGTATTGCCCACTGCAATTCAGTGTTCTCGCTAATAAATCCTAATGATCATTTTACCATTTATTTTATCAAAATCTCTAAATATTAGGAAAAAATCCTTTTTTTTGTAAATTCTATTCACATTATTCGACAGCTCATCATAAAATTCTTGTTTCTTGCCTTCAACATTTTGCTGGGCCATAGTTTCCTATTATTGTTCTTGGATTTGTATATCAACCTGATAATATTCTTTCGTCAATGCAATTATAACTTTGCATGTAATTCTTCAGATCCTCATTGTTTCTTCTTTGTATCTGTAATTAGTGCTAAGCCAATTGGTATCTTTTCAGTTCTACTTCTAGATCTAATTCTTTGTTGATAGTCCCTGACATTCTAAGTTCTTACCTTTAATGGTATTTTCAATTCCAAATCATTCGACCTTTAAATGTGCTTTAGTAGAGTCATTTATATAAGCTCAGTTATTACCTTGTAGATTCTCAGAAAAAAAATATGCACATGGAGGGGGAAAAAAATGTCCTCATAAGAGATAGTTACAAGGTGAGGCTGTCATCTCCAGGTTTCTCAACCTGCCCAATATTCCATCAATGTTTTCTACCCTGGCTCCAGTTTTAAGGTACCAAGGTCTCTCTTAATCCTGCCTGCTTCACTCCTAGTGGAGTACATTGTCCAGTGGTTACATAGATTCTGCCTTTGTAAACATGGGAGTAGAGTTTGCTGGCAGAGCCGCCACAGGAAATGTAGAAGTATTTCCAAAGGTTTTGTTGTCCTGACCCATCCAGATTTTTGCCCTCTTATGCATTTGATACATATAATGTTGTTTCCATACCACCCACTAAACACAAGCAAACGCCCAACCAAATATTCGTCTTCCAGTTCTCTTGCTGCCTCAGGCAAATGAAGGACCTTGAAACCTCTCACAATCACCAGCCCTAATAAGTTTACTGGCCAATGACAAGCCATTACAGTTACACTTTATGTCAACAACAAGTTGTTGTTGTTGTTTTTTTAGGGCGCGTCAACCCCGTAAAGGGGTCGGCCATACAGACAGCAAATAAAATAAATCAAAATCAGGTGTGGCTTTAAAAGAGCCACCGGTACTTTAAACCGTACAGCACCTGGATGGCTGTAAAGGGGCCAAGAAAGTTAAAAAGAGAATTAAAAACACTACAAGTCTCGCTGGCTGTATAGTGGCCAGCAAAACATGAATCATAATAATATAAAAAATAATAACAATGCACATGCATGGGTGGCTGTAAAGAGGCCACCCATTCATCTTAAAACTAGGTCGATCTGCCTAAAATTTTAGGCGCTAGACCGGCCAAAACACAAAATTTTAAAACACTCGCCACGCTGCTGGTCTCATTGTTTAAAATGAGGGACAGATCGTTGGCCAAGCCAACGTCTGCCCTCAAGTCTAAAAATAATAAACAATCAATTAAAATGTGGCGCACTGTCATAGGTACGCCACAGGCATCACATTCAGGTGGGTCCTCCCCGTGGAGAAGAAAGCTGTGTGTCAGAGGACCGTGCCCTATACGGAGGCGAGTAAGGAGAACTTCATCCCTCCTCATCCGCTGGAAGGAGCTGCTCCAAGGCTGAACGGTCGATTTGACCAGCCGGAGCTAATTATGCTCTACCTCCAGCCACTGCCTCTGCCAAATATCAAAACAAATTTTTTCCCTGCCGAGGCAAGGTCAGACGTTGGGACCGTATCAAAGTCAATTCTGACCTCTTTGCAGGCTAACTTGGCAGCTTCATCAGCTGCCTCGTTCCCCCTGATTTCCACATGACCAGGTACCCAGCACAATAAGACCTCCTTTCCAGAAGATTGAAGGGATCAGAGGGTGTCCTGTATATCCTGGACAAGACGATCTGCTGGTACATGCTTCCCATATCCTGGATGCAACTGAGGGAATCACAGCATATGATGTCTTCATGCCACGACTTACTTTCATATGCTGGAGCGACTTTAACAAAGCGTAACACTCAGCAGTGTATACGCTGCAACAGCTATTCAGTTTGTAATTATAAGTCGCTCAAGGGAACACTACAGAGCAGCCAACTCCGTTAGCCTGCTTAGACCCATCCGTGTATACCGGGGTAAAATCGCGAAACTGATTTAAAACATTGCTAAAAGTTCAGGTAAAAACCATTATCGGCAGTACAGAGCGTGTTGTCCGCAACAATTCTAAAACTGTTCCGGGCCTCTTCAAAAGCCAGGGAGGAGATTTACTCCAATCCTGGTGATAAAAACAGGGCATCTGAAACCCATATTCATCGAAGATAGCCTTTGCACGGTAGCTGAACGGTTTAGTTGCTCTTTGACGGTTGGTATACAGCCGTTAAAAGTTAGGATGAATAACTAAGTCGTACACGGGACTGCCAGGAGTTGTGGCAATATGTATATAGTGACGCACCACGAGGAGACGCCAGCCGATGGAAAGCGGCGGCTCGCCAGAATCAGCACAAATGCTGGGTATCGGACTGGTGCGGTATGCACCTGTGGCGAGATGTATTCCTCCATGGTGGACACTATCCAGTATACGGAGATAACTGTCCCGTGCCAAACCGTAGACAATGCAAATATACTCCAACCGCAACTGTACAAAGGCTCTATAAAACTGTAGCAGGCAGGAGCAGTCAGCGCCCCACGACCTGCCACACATACACTTTAAAACATTAAGAGCTTTCATGCTCTGGCATCTTTAAGATGTGGCAGCCATGTAAGCATACTGTCCAAAATGAGGCCCAGAAACCGAACAGTTTCACTAAAACTTAAAACAGTGTTCCTCAAGTTGAGATGAGGTTCTGCTAAAAGACTTCTACCGCGGCTAAAAAGAACACACAAGGTTTTCTCAGCAGAGAAACGAAAGCCGGTTTGTACTGACCATTCATCCAGTGGGGGGGGGGGGGGGCTATCGAACCTCACCCGCTTCTTAGAACTGGGTGTATTTATTTTAGCCTGCGGCACACCCGTACCGCAGGGTTTTGTGGTTTTTGTGAATGACTTCGTTTTGGTCCCACAAGTAAAACCAGTTTAAAAAGAAGCGCTAATACAACAGAAGTGCACAGGTGCCCCTGAGGTTGCACGTTAGCAAGTGATCTGCCTCTCACCCATGCACGTGTCCGAACTTGAGGTTAAGGGTTTTTTTATATAGGTTTGTACCGTCCTCGCACGATCTGGGCGATTAAGCCATGATCCCCGTTCTCCTAGACACACAACGTTCCACTGCCACGCCCTACGGTGGTCGTTGAAGCATGGTAGGAGTTCACGGTGTGGGAAACTTGCGGCGCTCACAAGTTTCCAGCTCGGGCTCTGCGGGTTCGCCAATCCCATACGAGACCCCTGTGGGAGTCAACAACAAGCAATTCTTCCTTCAACTTATAATTATTCAAAACCTATATTCTCCTATCTGTGTACATAACAAGCTCTTCTTGGAATTTATCTTCATTCTGTATTGACTTATCCAATTAGATATTCTGTCTACATTCCTCTTTAGCTGTTCACAATTGTCTATCATTTTAACCCTATTTTGTAACATTATATAAGCCGAGGACTGCCAGCTCCTGATCATAAGCTAGTAAGTCATTCATTAGAATAATGTACATAAATTATGTCATCCATAAAGGCAATGCCTGCTCCACATGGTGGTAGATGGGCAACATTGTGTAGTAGCGGATTGCTGGGAACTACAGGATGTCCACCATGAACCTGACACATTTGAAATTGCTGTATATTTCATACTGCTTAGGGTAAAAAGAATATAATGCATGCAAGGTTAGAGTAACTCACCACGATTTATTAAATCAGTACACCTTCACAAAAGATCCTCTCATTGAATGAAGAACATCTAGCCTGAATTCAAGTTTCTGCCAAGTTTTCTGTAGCATCTCGGGCGTAACGGAAGTGACAGCATCCCGTATGTGGCCGCGAACCTCTTGAAGATTACGAATTTTGTGGCCTGTATACACTTTGTCCTTCACATATCCCAACAAGAAGAAGTCTAGAGGGGTAATATTTGGGAATCGAGGCGGCCAATTTATCGGTCCACCATGCCCAATCCAATGACTGGGAAATTAGATGTCAAGAAATTCTCGAACGATCAGGCGCCCTCCAGTTGAAAGATAACATTCAGCTGCAAATGCATTAACTGAGGCACAACAAATTGTTCCAACATGTCGAGGTACGTACTGCCCATAACTGTTTCTTCTACAAAGAAAAAGAAGCTGATGATCAAATTGTGCATCAATCTGCACCACACATTTAATTTCAGGCTGTCACGAAAGTGTTCCACAATGCAGTGTGGGTTTTGTGATACCCAAATATGTGCATTGTGTGTGTTGACTTTGCCAGATAAATGAAATGTGGCCTCATCAGAGAAAGCAATGAGAGTTAAAAATGTTGGGTCTTCAACAATGTGATGTAACATGTTGATAGCAAATGACTGTCTTGTATCACCATCATCTGTTTTCAGTCCACGAGCAACTGCAATTTGTTTGCATGAAACCAAAGAAAGTGATGCAGTACCTTAGGTACAGTGGACTTCGGTATCTGCAGTTCTCGTGCCGCTTGTCGAATGGACTTGCGTGGACTTGCTTTCTCTGATGAGGCCACATTTCATTTATCAGGCAAAGTCAACACACACAATGCACGTATTGGGGATCATGAAACCCTCACTGCATTGTGGAACACTTTCGCGCCTGTCTCAATGCTGCAACATGCTCCTCTGACACATGCTCAGTACCGCGACCATGCAATTTCTTCACACTTCTCGTTGCCAATAAGCGCTGTTTCCATTTCTTAATGGTGTTGTGTGATTCTTGAACACGTGGCGAAAGTTACGCTGCACTTGAATCACTGAATTTGCTCCGCGTGCCACCAAATAACTTGTGCTCGCTCTTGCGGTGATGCCATTTTCAGTTAAGTTACTGCAGCACCATCTACAACCTCTTGCGCAGGTTTTCAAAAATAGTCAACAGAATATCCACATTTTCTCTACATATTGCGATGCATGTTACAAATTTACTTCCATTCGTTGATTTTTGGTAGCCAAATGAAAGGTGTCAGGTTCATGGTAGATACCCTGTTTTACTCCCTGGGACCACTATTTGAAGGCCTTACAGGAAACATGAAAAAAGTGAACACTACAAAAAAGTTTGTAGATTGGTGTATTAAACATTGGATGTTGACAGCAAAAATTAATGAGATTGTGGACCTCTTCGAATGGAAGTGGAATAGAATGAGAAATGGGTTGGGAGTCAAGTTGAGGGAAGGAATTTTGAAGAAATGAAAAGAATTAATTACATATTCTTTAAGGTCAAAGTTAAAGGTGTAAAATTATGACAATCATCTAAATACAAGCCCCCACAAACACCATGCACAAGGAAAGAAGAAAAGGGGTTTTAATTGGACATGCAGAATCAGGTAAACACAGGTAATCAGATAATGAAAGGGGATCCCAATGCCCATCACAGCAGTAATGGTAAAAGATTTGAGGACATGGGGTCTGGGGGCCAGGGAAGTCAAAATAATGAGGGAAAGAAATTACTGGAATTTTGTAAAAGAATTAGCTTGATCATTGCTTATTCCTGCTATTAAAAAAATACAAAAGATGACTAGGTATAGTGCAAACTGGACAACAGCATCTGTGACCAATTATGTAAAATTCTACTGATGAGTCATCATGGACCTCAAAGTTACACTATCTCAGGACTTGAACAGTTACCACCAACTATCAGTGCCCTGCTAGATGGAGCAAAAAGACAGAAGGATACAGGTTAAGTAGAAAAGAAAACATTACCCACACTAGCCCGTGTGCTCATTTAATCTCTCTAAATTCCTGCTACAGTTACCTGTGAATTTGTACATGGCTCTCTATATGGAAAGGTCAATATGGAATAAATAAAAATTAAAAAAGAATCAGTTATATGGATAATGGAAACTAAGAAACTGTCGTTGGGCACTAAAAATAAGATAGGAAAGGGAAAGATGACCCGTCACTTACCACAAATGAAGGCAGGAGGGCAAGATTAACACGTAAAAAACACAAAAACAAACAAATTGCAAAATATTTTGGTGAGAAACCTTATTCATGTGAGTGGCAGGGGGAATGATGTGATCACAACCCGACAAGCCACATGAGTCATGAAGGAAAAAGATAACCAAGAACACTTGATTCCATGCACAAGGGTGTGCAGAGATTTTATTTTGTAGAGGAGGGGGGTCAGGGATTGGAATAAGTTTGCAAGAGAATTGATGAATAATTTACCAAGAACAGTGAAAGAATTTAAAGATGAAAATAGAAGAGGGCAAAATTAGGCAGGTACAGGAAAGGAGAAAAATGGGTCTGTAGGGAAATTGCCACCAGAGTAAGCATTCCATCGAAGTTAAATTATTTTTAATATTTTACAGTACTGTAGTAAGTTTTTTTATCCGAACAAACCAATAATTCGAACTGCCACAGTTAAGTGTTCATAATCTGAACTGATTGTGAACACTTAACTGTATTTTCTTTAGATACCGGTATGCCAGAATTTTTTGAACAAACTGTTTATAAGTTCGCATATCAGATACTGCATGCTTCTTTATTTTATATATTTACTTGCTGCATTCTTTTCAATTTCACTGCTGTACTACCCACTTGGTTTTATCTCTAATTCAGATCCCTCATATACCCCTTAAACAAGCCTAACATTGTTGATGTAGCCTTCATAATTCCATTTATGCAGAGTACAAGGGATTCAAATTTTTAGCTACAGTAGTATCACAACTCAAAGGTTTCTTAAAGTCTATACTTTTCTTGTGTGTGTTTAATGGCTTTTATTGGTGTATATTAATGAATGTGTAACATTATGATAAAAAATTTAAGGAATAAACTGATGCAATTGAGCAGTCTGTCTTCCAGAAAGTTGTGTATGCTGCGCAAACACAAAGTAATGCACATATTAAGCAAATTAAATCATGAATTATAACAACATTTCAAATGCATCTTAAATATTCTTATCTGAAATGACATAGAACCAACACTGAAATAACGAAAAGAAATGTTAGTAACTTTCCATATTACAAACCAATAATTTTTATAAACAATTTAATTACTTTACAATTAAGAAAGCAACAACATACAGAACCAGAAAAAAATGTTTTTTTAAAAAAAATATTGTACCCAAAATAAGAATAAGGAATCAAATGACAATATTTTTATTCACAATTATTAATAAACTGGTTTATGCATGAAATAAACACTTTTTTAAAAATAAAAAAAAGTTAGCAAAAGTAACAACTAATTCGGAAAGTTATTACTCTTAGCTTGATTCACTACTCCAATTAATAATTTGGAAATTTTTAATCTGATACTTAGCAATTAATATGTTAAGAGTTAGAGATACTAACATAAGCAGATATTAGCAAAAACAATAATGCTTTCTAAATCTAGAACACAACACAAACTGAACGTTGAAGCGTAATATCTCTGAATGTCAATAAATGCATCAAATCTTTAAACTTGTGGAAATAGATCAGGTGATCTTTTTGATCGGAAAGGATGGCTCACAACGTATTCCTCGGTGATCTACGAATTTTATACTGTTGTTTAAACCCTCCGTGGGCCGTGGACCACCATCAAATAGTAACTGACCATAAACAGGCATGTGATCTGCGGAAATGAACTGATATTAAATACTATTGATGTAACAAGTAAAATAATTAATGTGACTCTCACAGGACTTTGGAAAACTTCTACTAATACCACATTTAACTTTCAATAATTAATACTAGCGCTTTTTAAAAAAATATGAATGCAGACTAATTTTTTTTTATATACAAATATCTACTTTGACAGAGAAAGGATGTATCATCTACATAAATTTGGAGATTTTTCTTTTCAATTTCCAGCTTAAAAATAATTTGTAGTAATCACATCTAAAAAAAAAATACGAAAGATGGCAATGGATATGGAAATATCTTTGAATTATGCTAGGTCTCTTAACAGATAAATATTTTCCTCATGAAGATTCATTGAGTTGATATTTTTTTCTTCAAAAATCTATATAGTTCTCAAATTTTGTTGACTAAACGTGCAACAAAAACCAGGAAATATGGGACACTTCCAGAAACATATCCTCAGAGTACTTTCTAATTCATAGAAAAACACTTACATACCACATATAAGTAGCCAGGGTCATTCTGAAGAATAATAATTGCATTTTGTTAATTGCCTGCTAATATAAATATAACTACAATAAATAACTAACAATTTGAGTTTGGCGCTAATCTACTCTGAACATGGCCGCCTAACTCCTTCCAGAGTCTAGTCGCCGTGGAGGCGCTTCGATACGCAATGTAGAAGACTAACTTCAAAGAGACTATAACAAAATATTATAATCTCTGATTATAACTGTAAGTACTATAACCTAAAATTTTACGATTTTATTTTGCTGTGTTTATGTAGTATGTAGGTCACATGTATTGATAGATTTTCTGTAAAGTGTATTCTACGAGACTGTTTGTTAAGCTGCAATATGAAGTGCTGTTGTATGAATTATTATATAATGTTTTTATACCCAATAAAGCCGAGACCACCTGTGGTTGTGGTTAGCTTTTCATTACAATAAAATGTGTTTCAAAACCTTGCTACTAATGCTTACCTTCATTTACACTGATCTATATGGTAACGGCGTTTTGTGTGATTGTAAATACAGCCTTTTATCTGTGCCGGAACTTGATGTTATGTATTTCCGAAGTTAGGGTGTTGATGGTAAACATTGTAAGAAGTTCATAAATTTTGTGCAATAAATTCCATTTTCTAATGGTTATTTTCAGGGTTAATGATGGTTTGAGATTCCAAATAGTGTAAACAACACAATTTTACCGAAATATATTGATAATTAAATTTTCGATTTTGTGCGCGTATCATGATGGGGGTCCGAATTGTTGTGTTCATTTGAAAATATAAAATAGTGCTTCAGATTTTATGTCTTGCAGTTAAGTTTTAAAATATTTTATTGTTTCATGTTTTATTTCTGAATTGAAATATTCAATTTTTTTTTAGTTTTTTTTTGCGTTCGAAATATTTGCAATGTGTAAATTTTAACCCTTTCACTACCAGACGTGAAAAATTATTAATTTGTGCTTAGTTATGTTAGCAGAGTGCAATTTAACATTTTATTATATTATTAGATACATAATTGATTATTGTTTTGTTTACACCTATTTCATTACATGATTCCATGTTTTCAAAATGTTTAGATGAGTGGTGGCTCATTTTTGTCTCATGGCAGTAATGATGAATTACAAAGAATGATTTTTAAAGTACAAAATACTGGGTTGTAAATTTTGAACAGTTACTTAAGGGTGACTATTTGGATTTTTTATAATGATTAAATAGAGAGATATATTGGGTAATCACACTATATAACAGTAATATGTTGTGTATGTGTAGAAACTGTTTCCCCAATAAATTTATATTAATTTATGGGTGATTCTACAATAACCAAGGCGCCGCAATTTGATGGTGGATACTTATGAAACTCGACGAGACAAATTGAAGGTAAAGAACAATTTTTTTTTTAATATCTCGCTTATTTCTCGAGATATTGTATCTCAAAATTGACGTGGTTAGTTTGAAATGTGGCCTGGACCAGAAGAAAAATTTCACCCTAGCCAAATTTGATGATGAATTCGTATGAAACTTGATGAGACAAATTTAAAATAAGGAACAATTTTTTTTTTTTTTTTTTTTTTTTTATGTCTGGCGTAGTTCTCGAGATATTGTATCTCAAAAGTGAGAAGGTTAAGGTGAGATATGGCCTGGACCAGATTTTTTTTTCACTAAAACTACTATATCTACATGACTGAAATGCACTATAGGTGTTTTATTTTCTTCCCAGTTGTTGTCGTTAGGTTGAAATAGAGCATGGACCAGGAGAAATATCACAACTATACCTATAACTGATTTTGGACATGCTATATCTCGAAAATTAAACAAGATATCAAAAAAAAAATTATTTATTTTCGATTTGTTTCGCCGATTTCTATAAGAATTCATCATCAGATTGTAGTGCCACGGTAATGATACAATTGCCAATTTTTGTAATAAGTGCACCGTGTAGTAACTATTTCTTCTTTTGTCTCCGCTAGATATTCTGTAACTCTGAGATATGTTTGTATTAAAAAATATTTTAAAACTATATGGTCTTGGTTGTTAATTTTTTAATGCAATTTTTCAAAATAATATATCTTATTTTTTACACATAGAATATTTGCCTCTTTAAATTAAAAAATTGGCATCTTGGAACAGCTTTTAATTGATATGATTTTAGAAATTTATGTAAGGCAGTGTATAAAATTAATTCAGACTCATGCCGAAGCTTATGCCTATCTACAGTGAAGAATTGATGATTGAATTGACTTCTGCAATACTGCTTAACTTTGTAACTTCTGCACAGATTAATTAATATTTTTTGTTTAAGAGAAGATGTAGGCCTAATTGCTGTGAAAGATATGCTGTTTGTGTTCCATTAGGAATCTGTACTGATTGAACGGTTGGTTTTAGTCTAAATCACAGCAACTTTCTGCCACAATAACCAATAACATCACAATATGCTGCAAATAATGTATTCACCACACTTATTGCGTGGAGAATGGTTTTTCTCGGGTGGTAGCAAATTGATTTAAAAATAAAAAACTAATTAATTTAAAAATAATTATATATTGTATCATTTCTTAAGAAACAGAATCCAAAAAATGAACAGAGCATTACATAACTTGGTAGGAAATATTAAAACAAAAATTTGTACAATATAGCTTTACAGCAGTTTTTACTGTTTGAGTCCAGGGTGCATTCAGACCCATGCAACCGCAACTGCATGTTTAAGCAATATTTTGTAATATCAGCTATTGTGATATAAAATTAATTTAAATTTTTCACAGTAGCTGTATTATTTCTGTAGAAGATTTAGTAAATATCTTAATTGGAAAAATCATCAAATATTTTTTGGTGGTAAGTAGTTTGTTAAAAATATCAGAAACCAAAGCTATTGGTATTGAATCCATCTGTTTAATTGTATATGTGAAATTACAAAATACCAGTTTATGAAGTATTGTTGGTTAGTTTTAAATGCTGTCTCAACGTGAATGGTAAAAATTGTGTAAATTTTTGTTTTAAGGGTATTAATGAGCCAGTGTGTCCCTTCCCAAGAAGACCTCTACTTTCCATACAGATCCCATTAGTGACATATATAGCAGTGGTGGAAAATGTTTGCACAGTCATTTTCCATGTGGTGGAAAGTTGTTGTTATTGAGCTTTGCGGTAAAGCTCTGGCCTCGCATTTGGGAGGAAATGTGCTTGAATCCCCGTCCGGCGATCCAGATTTGGTTTTTCCGTTGTTTCCCCAAATACACTCCAGGTGCCTTATAAAGGCCGCGGCCGAATTCCTTCCCATCCTATGGTCCCGATCCTTTCCTGCCTCTAATGACCTTGAAGTTAAAACGCTTAAAACCAGAACCAACATATATGTCAAAATTCTTAATTCCCTTTTTTAAAGTTGGTACTTTTGCCAGAATTGTTTCAAAAAGTATTATAGTAGTAGAAGTCTGGAAGTTGATTATTTAATTCTGCTTTCAATCATGGATATTAAATAAATCAAAATTGTCTATGGTTTTGGCAGTAAACTAGAACATCATAGCCACCCTTAAGCAGAGAAGCCTAAAGGACAATAACGGACAACTGCCATTTTTTGGCACTTCTTTCCAAATGTCTGATTTACTTTTTTTCTAATTTAAGATGTGCTTAATCTTGACATAACTTTCAAAATGTCATAGTATTATATTTAAATATTTTTAATTATCTTCCACAGTTGTGTCTTTTGACAAATATATTGCTATCAGTTTACTGAATTCTTACTTATGCTCAATTTTGGTGCTTCTGCACAAAAAATAGGGGTGTAGTTAGTAGCTGGAGTTAATGCTGCAGATTAATGTCTCTCTCTTTAGCCAAATAGATGTTGCTTATAACTTCATATTTTATTTTGTGTACAAGAGAAATTACTACCACCATTTAGATACACAAGAGAAACTACTGCTCAATACTTATCTGCTACTTAAGACGAAATTTATAGTAGAATTGTTTATGATTTAACTTTTTTTTCAGATGCATAGAAAAGCTACTGCTGGTACTTACCTGCTAAACATTTGGTTTAGAATAATGATAAAAACGAAAATACTTTTATCTAAAAAATATAATAAACAGTGGGAAAATAAACCAGCGGTCATCAAAGATCAAAGCAATAGATTCACAGTGAACATGGAAAAGAGAACAATTTATATAATATTATGGTTTAAAATATTATTCATGCAAGAAGCAGCTAGCTGGAGCTTGCCAAATGACTGTGTTGGTCAAGGAGAGCAGGGTAATGACTGCATGAGTATGGAGAGCAGAAGGGGGGGGGGGGGGGAGTGGAGGTAAAACAATACAAAAAAGTAATAACACCACTGGTGGTCGGACACACACACAAGATATATGTAAAAATAAATTTAAATAAAATGTTATTAGTCAAGGAGCAAATATGAAGAGGACAGATAAATAAATAAACAGATGTTAAGTGATTAGTCTACTGATAAGCTCCTATGGGAGGTTGAGGCCAGAGGTATTTCTGATGTCAAGTGTATGTTTGTAAGATAGTTTTCATCTACGAAGTTGAGAAATAGTGGTACGTTTGAGAAAACTGATAGCTCGTTCCGTGAAACAGTTGTTCGGGTTGATGAATGAGGCTATAACTATCACGCTTCCCCGGTTGGAGACCTGAGAACGTTTTATACAGTGATGAGTTATTATAATAATGGGAAATGGCACGGGCTGCCAATGGTTACAGGTATAAATTGTTTGCCTGTGACCATTCATTCTGGTAGTGATGAGGCTCATATTGCAGGGAGGCAGTTTAGTTAGTGGTGCATGTAGTAAGTTCAATTATGGGAAAGGCTACCCCTGTGGTCGTATTAAGTAGGCTGTAGTAACTGGATACACAGTGTGGTTTGTTGCATGGAAAAGATCAAGGTGGGGATTTGCAAGAATCTAAAGGTGAGTATTTTTTTGCTGTCATCAGTCTCTCTACTGGTTTTTTCATCCATATCTTCCTATCTTTTGTTAACCTCTCCACCTCAGCAGCTGCCTTACAACCTATGTCCTCAATTATTTACTTCAGATATTCTAATCTCTGTTTTTCTGTGCAGTTTGTATCTCCACATTAACCAATCCGCATGTCTTAAAATATGACCTACCATTGTGTTACCTCTTTCTGTCAGTATTTATAAACCAAAATGTTCTTAAGATTCAATGAAACGTTCATAGGGCAGTGGTAGGATTTACTGAGAAAACAGTGTAGGAAGTCAAGTTCACAATGCAGGATCTGGTTGACCAGGAGAAAGTGGGTGCTTTTTGGAGATGCTAGGTGAGAGTAGTTGTATGGAGGGTGGGACGTAATGCGATAAAATTATTTTACTACAAGATCACCATAATAGCAGTGTAAAATGAGGGTTTTTTGATACGGGGGTGGCTATTTATATTTCTGGCCTTGGCAACAATAAGTGTTACTAGGCGCCATCTGACGTTTTCATTGGAAACATTGGCATTGTTGAACATAGCCATATTCATAACAATATGTCATTTGAGCGTGATTTTTTCTATACAGTAACTTTAAAAATTCATCTTGGGCGAAAAATGGAATTAACTCATTAACATTTTTGTGTGATTATTTTTCAATACTTACGATGTGGATTATCAAGACAAGAGTGCATCGATGAACTTAATTCTTTATACGGCGATAAAGCACAATCATATAGCACTGTAAAAAACTGGTGTAATGAATTCAATCGTTACCGAAGAACGCTTCAGGGCGAATTCCGTCAGGGTCGTCCAAAATCGGTTGTTGTGCTGGAAAACATCGATGTTGTGCATGAAATGATAAAGCAAGATCGTCATGTGACATACCGTGAGATTGAAGCATCTTTGGGCATTAGTATGACAAGCATCAATAAAATATTGTATAATCATTTAGCTGTAAAAAAATTTGTTCGCGTTGGATCCCACATAATCTGACAAACGCTCAAAAGGAAATGTGCTGGGAAATGTTAAAAAAATACATTCAAAGTGCATCAAAGGCTGTGTATAACATCTACAAAAGTGACGAATGTTGGATCTATGCATATGAGCCCAAAACAAAACAGCAGTCTTCCACGGGTCTTCCAAGATTAGCCAAATCCGACAAAAGTTGTTCGCAGAAGAAGCACATCGAAGTAAATGGTTGCCTGTTTCTTCGGTATTACTGGTCATGTGGCGACAGTCGCATTTACCGAGCGTGGTGGTGTAACGGATAGCGTTCTGGCCTCGCATTCGGGAGGACGGCGGTTCGAATCCCCGTCCGGGCATCCAGATTTGGGTTTTCCATGGTTTCCCCAAATCACTCCAGGTGAATGCCGGGATGCTTCCTTCAAAAGGCCATGGCCGAATTCCTTCCCATTCCTTGCCCCCATCCTTTCCCGTCTCTAAAGACCACGTTGTTAAAAAGGGACGTTAAACTGTAAAAAAAAAAAAAACAGTCGCATTAGAGCAATGCAGGACGGTCAACTCTGAACTGTATATGACCTTTTGTTTACCAGAAGTCTTTGGAGAAATTCGGAAAAAGTCGAAGAAGAGGCGAATACTTCTTCACCAAACAATGCGAGCTGTCAAAGGAATTTTTGACCAGTCAAAACATCGAATTGATGGGTCATCCGCCATACAGCCGTGATTTGGCACCCAATGACTTATTTTTATTCCCGCACGTCAAAAACAAAATTACGTGGTCAACGTTTTTTCGGCCCTCAAAAAAGCGGTTGATGCATTCAAGACGCATATTATGGAGTTACCTTCATTGGAGTGGAAAAAGTCCTTCGAAAATTGGGTCTAAAGTGTATTGATCTTCACAGAGAATATTTTGAGAAACAATAAAACTAATTTCGATCATAAATATTTGTTTTTTTCATTATTAGGCTAGAAATATAAATAGCAACCCTCGTATGCTGTGGGCGTACCTAGAATCATATTCTTTAATGGTACACCAAGTACGGCGGTTGAGCACTAATGCTCTGACCACATACAGGGTGCGGCAGCATAACTTCCTTTTTTAAAATGCGCACCATTCAGTCGGTTGATATTGTAGTGCGGCGTTAGTGGTCTCGTTCGAGTGGCCTGACTATAAAGTTTTGTCCCAACGCAGTTCAGTCGTCATCATGCGTTGGATCAGTGAGGAGGGTGCGTTTGCCGTTGAGGCCTACTTTTCGAGCGGTTTGTTCTGTGATCGCAACCCAGTGCGCTTTTCAGAATCGCTTTAATTTAGTCCCGTTGGCCCCTGTCCCGGACCGGAAGTCAATTGTTACGTGGGTCACTATGTTCAGACAAACTGCAAGTGCGACAAGACGAAGATCTGGAGGCTCTCGGCCCATCAGATCACCTGAGAACATAGAGGCAGTGAGAACTTCAATGTTGCGATTACCACATGCGTCTGCCCTTTGAATTTCCGATCGTTTTGTGAGGAGAATTCTTCATGATAATCTTCATTTTCATCCATACAAGATGGCGATTGTACAGGAACTTTCTGAACGTGACTTTAATTCTCGGAGGAACGCGTGTGAGGTTCTTCTGGAAGAGGTTCCCGAGGACGCTATTGTTGTTTTTAGTGATGAAGCCCATTTTCATTTGTGTGGATCCGTCAACAAACAAAACATACGCTACTGGGCTGACACCAACCCTCGAAAATTGCATCAAAGGCCTTTGCATTCATCTAAAGTCACAGTGTGGTGTGCAATTTCCGCAGGTGGCATTATTGGTCCCTGGTTCTTTGAGGAAAATGAAGTCACAGTGGCAGTGAATTCGAACCGGTATGTAAACATGTTACAGGAATTTTTTTCCCCCACGGCTAGATGAGTTGGACTTAGGGGACACTTGGTTCCAACAAGACGGTGCAATGGCACACACTTCGAGAGCATCGATGGCTGTTTTTTAGGGAACACTTCCCACAGCGCCTCATCTCAATTAGGGGCGATTTGGAGTGGCCGGCCCGCTCTCCCGATTTGACCCCTTGTGATTTTTTTCTATATTTTTTTTTTGAATCCCGTGTTTATGTGAACCGCCCAAGGACCTTACAAGATTTGAAGACCAACATCCGGGAAGAAATTGCCAACATAACGCCTGCTATTCTGGCAGGAGTCATGACAAACACCAGAAATCGGTTTTACTCAGTGTGTGCAGAATGGGGTACGTTGCCTACCTAATTTGACCTACAAAACTAAGTAAACCAAAACTTTATGTATGTGCCTACATTATAAAAAACAAATAAAAAATTTCTGATGCATACAACGGGTTTTATTAAGTTTTGAAAAAAGGAAGTTATGCTGCCGCACCTGTATTTGGGAGGATGCAGGCTCGAATCCCCATCCGACCATCCAGATTTGGGTTTTCCATGGTTTTCCCAAATCGCTTCAGATGAATGCTGGGATGCTACAAAAGGCCAAAGTTCTTCCCATTTCTAGTACGTAGTCCTTTCCCTCCTCTAATGACGTCTACAAGGTGTAAACGAAGGGCAATGTCCATATAGAGGAGTGTGTGTGTGGGGGGGGGGGGGGGGGAGGGGGGGTGGTGGTAAATCCAGATGAAGTTGAAGTGGATGTTGAAGAAGGATAGGAAGTGGCTTTCAACATGGGTCCATATCATAAATGTATCATCTTTGTGTGAAAGTTGGGATTTTGACATGGAACTGGAGGGAAGGTTAACTACAACAGAGCTGCATCTTATGGGGTGGGGGATAAAGGGCATGGATGGAGGTGATTGGGGATGTGGGCAAGGTGTCTAGCCCACAGTTTTCTTCACCCAAGCCGGTTGTTGCCCCACAAGCTGTTAAAATTCTGCAACCTGTGGTTAATCATTCCTCCAGTTTCACGTTAAAACACCAACTGACCGTTCTTTCCAAGGGACTATAATTTTCTTCCCCTCCCAAGTATAACCATGCTCTTTTGGCCTAGGAATCATTAATGTATTGAGCTGAGGGTATTACCTTGCTACCTAAATGGAGAATGAGAAAAGATGGAGTCTGGTCTCCAGTTCAAACCTCCATCTCCACTGAATCCACTCTCTCTTCACAAAAATTATCTCTTCCTCATTTTCTAGGATGTATTCACATCAACTCAGTCCTTAATTCCTTTCCAACAGCCTCAGAACCATGACAGAAATTTCCTGTAGCAATGGCATCATCATCCTCCAGTCTATAACAGTCTCCACTGTTGTATCGACTAACCAATTTTTCATCTGAATGAGTGGCAATAGGCAAATATCTATTCCTGCAACTCTATAGATTCCCAAAGTGGGGGCATGGAGTGTGAGGTATCTCTACACCAATGGGAATACAATGTCCCCTTCACTGTCCCGTAAAGTTCAAAACCTTTATTCTAAAATCACATACTTAATGTGTTTTCTCTGAGATGTCATTGTTAGTAGTACTGAGAAGTAGGAATTTGCCTTTTTAATAATAAAATTGTGGTAGGAGAGGGGGCAGGGGAATTTTTCTTTTGATGAGGGGGTAGGTGGTATGTTAAGAAAAAGTTTAGGAATCCCTAAACTAGACCATCCAGTAGCAGCCCATTCCAATTTCCACAACTGTAACAACCTGAATAACTATTTTACATTGAAAGCTAACAGAGTTTTCCTGGGAAATTCGTAGATGGGAACCATCATACTGACATATCCTTGACACCAGATATTTCCATGGTATCAACCGCTGATAGGATCCTACCAGTAGACTAAACCCTTAATGTTTGTTTATTTATTTATTTATTATTGTTGCTCCAACAATTTTATACTTTTTTAATTTTATTATTACGTATGTATATCAGCTGTTAGGCAATTATAATAAGGAAGCATCGGGAAAGTATATCCATCACACATTACAGATGAAGACAGAAAGGGCACAGTGAACACAAAAATGTGGGCACACTTAACAGTATTATAATCATGACTAGAGAAGAACATATGGCATGCGTATCATATGTGTGCACACTGAGGCTTAGATGAACCAGGTGGGAAGGATGTTGATAGCAGTAAGATGTGGGAGGGGGGGGGGGAGTAGACAAGAATAATTACTGGAAAGAATAATCTCTATAATGTTTGTCAAAGTAAAATAAAATGAATTGAGATAAAACAAAATTTATAAATGAAATAAAGACCTAGTGCAGGCAGTTTCAACATAAATCTGCGCCAAAACATATGCATGAGCTATGTAATTTAGCGAATAGCTATCTAGCTTTAGGTCTGTCCCTCCTTAATTCATATACAGCACACTATTGCCTTACGTGTTGCTAAAACCCTCTGTCTTTCCAACACTCTCCCACCCATCTCCTCCACCACCTACTCCACATACGATCTGGATATACCACATCAGATATAATCCATATTTCTATCCAACTGAAGGCTCTTCACTACCAAGTTCCACAATGCTGCTCTGGTTTGGGATTCATCATTCTTCCGCACTCTCCATTGTCAGTATCAGTTTGCTACCACGTGGCAATCAGCATTACACTATTAAGTCATGTCTAGAGAATTTCAAACCTCCATCCCAACTCGTTCCCCCTTTTCCAGAAACCACCCCCTCCTACTATTCCACAAGTTTCTCACATCAACCCTTTCCTCACAATTTTTCCTTCTCTCCAACATCATTTCCTCTGAAATTCAGGACATGAGAGAACAGTCTGAGAACAAAATGCTGAAAAGGGTTGCAGTGATCATAAGGTTGAAGCCCTTAGAGAGCTTACCAACCAATCTTTCCACTCCACAGATCCCACCTATTCCATTTGCCAGGAGCTATGCACTTTCTTTGGTCTCCGGGGGCCATTACAAGGCTTATCATTACAATCTATTTGCCTTTACTCCTAAAAATCTTAAACTTTGTTCTCTAGACCCACATGGCAGTCAATCCTGCACCACTTATAGTTGCTGCGTATGGATCACCCACTGAATTGATTTCAGCCTTTGTTGATCAACACCTTCAAACTGTGTGCAGAACCTCGCTTCCTACATCAGATGTACCTCATACTTCCTGGAGAATGTATCTACAATCTCCCTAGCACATTTATTCTCACATGTCTGGCCCACTTCATCCTCTACAAAAACAACTACTTCTTAAATTCCCAAATTTATCATCAGATATGTAACACTGTCGTGGGAACCCACATCAACCCAACTTATGCCAACCTTTTCCTGGATCATCTGGAGGACAAAATCTTAAATATATACCCCTCACCCCCAATGATGTATTTGTTATTTAGACCACTGGAAGAAACCACTTGCATTTCCCCTATTCCACCAGCATTACTTGGACTTATCCCCATACAAATAATATGACAGGTTACTCTCCACATCTCTCTGCACATCAAAGAGACAAATTTACAACAGTACCTAAACTTCAAAAGTTGCAGTTCCTCCATACTAATTTTTTGTACAGCCATGCAGTCTGTGACAATGGATCTGATACAATCATGAATCACTTTCCAGGTGTTCATAGAGAAAATCCTCTTCGTAGGACAAATGATGCATTTCACCATTGCTTCCAAATTGTCTCTGCCATTGATTTTTAATTGTGCTCTCCTTCAGTTGAGACTCCGTGCAGTTGGAAATGGATTGTGATCTTCACAGGAGCGAATACGGGTACTCATTGAGTACAAACGTAGGCATTTAATTCAAATATAACATAAGTAAAGCTGATTGTTAGCTCTACTACTGTTCTCTCTCTCCATCAGTGTCATGACATTGAGGAGAATGAAGACGGCTGTTTCCATTACAGGAAGCTCAGGAATGGCGCTAAGATCCCTGTCTCCTGGTGGAATGATGAATGTCATTCCATTATTTTCAGGGTTGCATCATTTTAGGTTTTATTGAACAATTAACGACCTAACAGCATTCTGGATTGGACCTTTGGGTCCAGAAATGAAGAATTGCTGCTGAAAGGCACATTTTACTTTCACTTAGTCAAATACATAGGCGTACAATAGCCCATATATATCATGGGAACTGGAGTTGACCTTAAATATTGCTAACATCACACTAGCTATGGTGTTATGTGGTTCAGTACCAGATACTGAGGTATTTTAGCAAAGATGCTAAAGGGAAGGGTATCTTCTGGATGTTTTAACAGTATTTGGATTGAAGAGTCCTTTCCCAACTTGTGGAAAGAAGCAATGCTAATCCCTTTTCTAAAACATGGTTAAAAAAAATACAATATTACCAGTTAGCTATCATGGCTTCGCTTTGCGTGGGGAATAAGCCCAACTGGATGATAAAGCATTGTCTAGTCTAGTGTCATCCCAAAATCTGCTGGGCCACTTTCAGTATGGATACAGGGAATTAACATCGACCTTGAATAACCTGATTCTACTGGAAGTGGCAATATAGGATACATTCACCAGCAACTAACACATCATGGATGTGTTTTTGACTTAGTTAATGCCTATGATATTATATGGAAGCATATAATTTTAAAATAGCGGCATGAATGAGGATATAGAGGAAATGTAGCATATGATTAATTGACTTTCGGGTTTTGCCGCGTTGTTTATTTCATTACCTAAGCTTTCGGCTGCTATCCTCCAGCCTTCGTCAGAGATACTGTTTATGTTGACATAGCAATGAGCGCCAAGCATCGCAGAGTAAGAGGCCGCTATCTTCGTTGATGTTGTTGGTGTTTTTAAAATTTTCTGCTGCCTCTTTCACCCGTCGGGGCCACCACTGGTCTTCTCTCCACAGTAGCCTGGTTTCCCCGAAATTTTACTTCATGCCCGGTATTAATAAACAACGCGGCAAAACCCGAAAGTCAATTAATCATGAACAAAGATGGCCGTGGAAGTCTGAGGAATCAAATGTAGCATATGTTTTACAATTGTTTTATCATGGTGTTGCTTCTAGTACCGAGTGAAGTATAAGTTATTTTTAATTGTAATGGATTGCACACTTTGGTGGCAATTTCCCTACACACCCATCTTCCCCCTTTCCTGCACTCACCTACATTTCCCTCTACAAATTTTAACTTTAAATTCTTTCAACTTTTTGGTAAATTATTTGTCAATTCTCTTGTTAACTGACTCCCTGACCTAAAAAAAAAAGAGAATATTCCTACATCATTGTGCCTTAAATCTAGTGCCAGCTTGTGGTCATGGTCATATTTTTCCTTCCATGCATTACTTTCAATTGTTAGACCAATATCTTTCCATGCCTCATCACCAATATACTCCTTGTACACTCCCATGATCCTCTTCACCCTCCTTCTGTCCTCCAGTGAAACCCATGCCAGCTCTTTCTGCGTTAATTTCCAGAAACAAATCTAGCAGCCCTTTTTTTACACTCGCTCCAACTCCTGTATTTGATACTCAAAATGTGGGTCCCATACTACACTACCGTATTAAAGCAATTGTCTGACCAATGTACTTCTCGGTACATTCTCTTATCACTCTCTCCAAGTGCTGAACTTTGAAACCTTTCCTACTACCTATCCAGTGTGTACTGCCCAGATAAGCTTTTTATTCAGGAAAATTGTATTCCTCTAAGGTCAATTTTAAATGTACCCTTTTTGCGATCATTATCAACAGCAGTTCTTGACTATTAAGAAGTCCCATTTGATACACCTTATTTGTTGCTTACTTTGCTACTGTTTGTAGGTCATCTAGCCTCAGAGGTGCTGAGAGGCAATTGAAACTCACACGAAACAGCCTAGATGAATAATCAGTATGCACTGGTTTTTTGCTTTTCTGTTGAGAAGACCTGGTGTGTACTTTTTACTCTTAGTTGTAGTCTTTTAGTAGAACCTCATCTTACCTTGAGGAACACTATTACAAGTTTTGTGAAACGGTTCGATTTATGGGCCTCATTTTTGACAGCAGACTCAACTGGCTGCTGCATCAAGCCAAAGCCTTAAGAGCTCTGAATGTTTTATAATGCCTATGGGGTGTAGACCACTCCTGCCTACTACAATTCCATAGAGCCTTTGTACTGTTGTGTTTGTGTACAGTTGCGTTGTATATGGTTCGGTGCTTGACAGATAGCTTTATATATTAGATAGTATCCACCATGTAGGAATTTGGCTTACGACAGGTGTGTATCTCATCAGCCCTCTACTCAGCATTTGTGCAGAAGTTGGTGTGTTGCCACTTGGCATCCGTCGGCATGTCCAATGTCACAGCACTTAACACACATCACCTCAACAATTGGTAGTTCAATTTAAAACACACTTATGAATCCATACTTTGAATGCCTCTACACTAACTGTAGTAGAGCTACCAAATCCTTAGCTACCACACAAGGACTTGAAGATGAAAGGGCAATTTTACAATGTGGTTATGAGTTGCCAATTTTTCATCTCCAGGGGTGGAGAAAATGTAAACCGTGATTTTTAAGAGGTTCAGAATTATTTTAGACCTGTCACAGTAGGACAATCTGTTTACTGCTGGCAATGTTTCTATTAGTTGTTTAATGATATTTTAAACCATCATCACACATTCGCTGCAGTATATGCCAGTGGGTCTAAGCTGGATAATGGAGTAGGTTGCTCTGTATTGTATTCTTGAGCGACTTATAAACACAAGATGGACAGCAGGTACAGCTTATACACTGCACAGCGTGACACTTTACTAAAGTTGCTATAGCACATGGCTGTAAGTCGTGACATGATGTATATCATATCCTGTGATCTCCTCAGCTGCATTCAGGAAACATGTTCCCAGTGGACCCTCCAGTTCAAGGCATACATGAATCCCTCTGCTCCCTCTAGTCTTGTGGAAAGGAGCTTTCATTCTGCTGGGTTCCTGGCCGTAAGGGAGTTAGGAGTAAAGAGGCAATGGATGAAGTTGCCTAGTTGGTGTGTACTAAAATTAGAAAAGAGTTTTTTTCCATCCCAAAGACAGATCTTGCGTTGGCGTCGAAAAGCTATATCTTCGATGTATGGCACAGGAAGTGGCTGGAAGTCGAGCATAACAAGCTCCGGCTGGTCATGTTGACCATTCAGCCATGATGCAAGTCATAAAGGCAGATGTCAGCCTAGCCAATTATCTGTCCTTTATATTAAACAATGATAGTTTCATTGCGGCCAAGATTATAGTTTTCTCTGTATTGACTGGTCTAGTCACAAATTTTCTTGGCGGATATGCATGGATTTATGCTTTACAGCCAGTAAACTGTTTTTCATAGTTTTGGTTTCCACTGTCTTACTTTTTAAATCTGTTTGGCCATTTTACTTCCAGCTGGACATTATGTTGTTTTAATGTATTTTACATCTGGTTGGTTTTTTACAGCCAACTGGACAGTTGGTAAAGCTTTATTTTTATGGTCTCCTTAGAGCCAATGTTTCATGATCTTAACGCGTTTTACTTTCTGTAGGGCCGACCTCTCCATGTTTTAATTTGGTTTGTTTTAAATCCGTTCAGCTCTATTACAGCCATTGGGTCTTTTTCTTTAAATGTTTGTGGCCCTTTTACAGTCACTGCCTGCTTATTTTATTGTCTGAATGGCTACCCTTTCTACAGCCTGCTACACAGTTAGAAATTAGGTTTTAAATTTACGTCACCAAACTAGTTGATTGTTACTTCATTTTCCCAAATTAAGAGATCGGCGGTTTGTAACTTCCTTGTTGCTCCAAAAAAATCTTCATCCTGCGGGCAGGCTCTAAGCAAGAAAAGAAAGATTTCACCAGTCACAACTCTCTTTCCGCATCATGGTGAAAAGAAAACCTTAAGGCAGAGCCCATTCATTTGGTTTTGTCGAGCTCTGTAAGCATTTTTGGCAATCATTTAGCACAGAACCTGCGGAAGCCTGATTTATCAGTGAAGATTTCATATAAAACAATACAGGACATTTGCTGGGATTGTTTGTAAAGTTTAGAGAAAGTGAATCTTAAATGTTTACCAATTTTTAACTTTTAACAAATCAAATTCATTGCCTAATAACACCTTTACCAATACCCTTTTGATACACAAGCTATACGTATAATGAAACTATAACTGGAAAGTCTGTTCATTTAATATATTTTTTGAAAAACAAAATGAGTTTGTGACACAATTAATGATCTATAGAAAAGAAGTTAACTGTGTTCAAAATTTGTGTCTGTCTGTTTGGATGAATGAGATTCATGCAAGAACCACTCGTGATATGTTGATGGTGTTATAAATAACAGGATGAAGCAGGAAGAGAGCAATACGGACAATTTAGAAATCAAATAAAGAGGAAATGCAAAAAAAAAAAAAAAAAGATGGCTGCAAGAAATGTGTGAAGAAGTAGAAAAGGAAATGGTCGTATGTAAAGTAGATGTGGTATATAGGAAGATCAAACAGAATTTTGGAGAAATGAAGAAGGAAGGTAAAAACATTAAAGACGCCAATGGGAAACCTCTTCCAATCGCAGATCTAACAGATGGAAGGAATACATGGAGATGATTTGAACTACAGTGTATTGAAAAAAGTAGTTGATGTTGACATTGATGACTGAGTGATCCTGTTTTGAGGACAGAATTTGCTAGAGCTTTGAGTGATTTGAAATCAAATAAGGCAGTTGGAATTGATTAGATTCCTGCAGAACTTCTAAAATTCCTAGAGGAAAAAGGAACACAAAGGTTATTCAAACTGATATCAAAAAGTTATGAAACAGGAGAGATTCCCACTGATTTTAATAAAAGTGTCATCTCCACACTTCCAAAGAAAGCACAAGCTGACAGATGTGAGAATTATTACACTATAAGTCTAACATCACATGCTTCAAAATTACTGACCAGAATAATATACAGAAGAATTGAAGTGTAGTAGAAGAAGGGATAGTAGGTGAAGATTACGCTTGGGTTTAGGAATAACGAGCAGTGAGCGAGTCTGGCCTTGAGATTAATACTTGAAGGGAGAATAAAAAAAAAAAAAAAAAAAAAAAAAAAAAAACATACTCTTATGGAGTTTGTTGATTTAGAAGCTTTTGATAATGTTAGGTGTGACAAGACATTCAATATTTTAAAGGTGTTGAGTCTAAAATACTGAGATAGAATAATATTTCATAATATTTATAAGAATCAGGCAGCAATAATAAAAGTAGAGAATCATGAGAGACACGCGTCAGTTAAAAAGAGGGTGATACAAGGTTGTAGTCTATCCCCATTAATATTCTACTTGTATGTAGAAGAAGCATTAAAGGAAATGAAAGAAAAATTTTCAAGTGGTGTCAGGGAGAAAAAATCGGTATGCTACGATTTGCTGATGACATATCTTGTTAGCAGAAAGGGCTGAGGATATTGAGAAATTACTGAATGGTGTGAACAAAATACTAAAGGAAGACTTTGGACTGAATATAAATCAAAACAAGACAAAAGTGATGAAATGTAGCAGAAATGATACCAATACTAGTAGATTAAATATAAAAATAGGATCATTTCCCAGAAACAATTTACTCGACTTAAGGATTATTTACCATACTCATTCAGCTGAGATTCTGGTAACATTTCATTTACCACACCCTATTTCATTGGTGGTTGGTGAAAAAAAACCTGGTAGAAATGCAGAGTGATAAAATTATCAGAACAATAGGAGAAGTAAGCTACTTGGGAAGCAAAATTACAACCGATGGTCAAAGCAAGAATGATGTTAAAAGCAGAATAGCACTAGCAAAAGGACCCTTCATGAAAAAGAGAAATCTATTAGTTTCAAATATTGATCTAGGAATTAGAAAGAACTTTTTAAAACTCAATGCATAGAGCACAGCACTTTATGGCAGTGAAGCATGGACTTTAGGAATACCAGAAATAAGGAAAATTGAATCATTTGAAATGTGGTGCTATACAAGGATGCTGAAAATTAAATGGACAGATATAGTATGAAACAAACGAGTTTTAGAAATAATGCATTTGTAGAAGAGTCTTACAGAAAGAAGAGACAGCATGGTTGGTCATATTTTGAGACATGCAGGATTGGCTAACTTGTTAGTGGAGGGAACAGTCAAAGGTAATAAGGAAGACAGAGATATAAAATATATGAAGCAGATACTATAAAATTTCATACTTTTCGCAGGTGTCATTATTGGTAAAAAATTGCACTTACTTGTCTCTTTTTTTCGGGGTTTGTGCTACGTTTTTTTTTCTTTTTAATTTTTTTTATGAAGCAGATAATTGAGGACATGGGTTGTAAGGGGTATGTTGAGATGAAAAGGTTAGCACAAGATAGGAAGGGATGGAAGATTGCATCAAACCACTTGAGAGACTGATGACAGCAAAATAATAATAATAATATACAGCCCCTTGTCCTGGGTGTACCATATTGATGTGAAGTTGGAATTATACAAAAGTGTTCACAAATTAGTATCAATTTATTGTTGAATGTGATTCATGCAAAGACCAGTTGTTGGAATTTGATGGACTTTCAAATAATGTACAGCTGGAGAGGTCATGGGCTAAAATAGTGTATATTTTATTTGTATGTGAAGTCAGAAAGCTGATAAATTCGAGATAAAAGAGTCACAAATTGGTATCTGTTTTTCGTTAAAATTGAGTCATTCAAAAACTACTGGTAGGATTTAGTTAATTCTCACAGGCAAAATGCTTCTTGTTATTTCAGATTGCAAACAGCGTTCTATTATTTGGAGGAATTAAGTTATTTTTTCCCCCCTGTCAACTCATGTGTTAACTGTCATGGTTTATTCCATACATTAAGTCTATAAATGAAGTTACAGGCAACAAGTAGTTGACGATGAATGTCTGCCGCTGAAACATTCAATATTGAAAAATCTTGTAACCTCTCATTTGGCATGATCAACTGGGTAGATTGCCACTGTCATAGTTGGATGTGTACTGAGGCAGAGATCACACAAATGTGACAATGGTGGTACTCCCCCCCCCCCTGCCCCCTTTTAATTATTACCTGTGTTACACTACTTCCTTTCCAGATGACCATAATATATACTTTTAGTTTCAAATTTTAAAATAAGATTTGAGTGCTTTCTTTTAAGGGAGTAAGTTGTTTCGTTTTTTATTGTTATTTATAAATGTTAATCTATGCTCTGGGAAAGTCTTGATACTGGTGGTTCCACTTTCAATGAAAGCAGATAGGAAAAACTGAAAATTCTATGTCTGCATGGGCTAGGGGAATTTTTAATCTGAATATTGCTCAATCTTGCTTCAGTTAGTCATTACTGTAAGCTTTATTTAAATTTTATCTTATAAGGGGGGAAAAAAGCTGCAAGTTTACTTGTTAGTATTAAAGTATGGGTACAGTTCTGTTGAATCTATACATTGGTAGTATTAAGATTGTGAGATTAAAGGGAACACCGATCATGACATTTAAGTCAATTTTAGAACTGTTCAAATAACAGGCTTATTGTACTGCTTTGTAATATGGTCGAGGATCTTTACAAAAATTTGAGTAGTGGCCTCATGTTTAATGTTCATAGGATGATTGAAGACTTGGGCTGTTTATTTAAATTCATGATTTGTCTGTCTTCATTACTAGACTGCCATCATTTGTTGTAAGCTTGGATAACTTTGCTTCTGGTCTTAAACCTTACTGTGTTAAACTAGTTTGAACTTTCAAATAAAGACGCAGTTGATCTTATTCATTACCAGTCTGATTAGTTTTGGTATTAAATGAACATATGTTTCAGCTTCGATATGAGACATGAATGATAAAATTCACTAGGGTTAAATCATAGCTTCTTATTAGAATAAAATTTTTCTCAGTTGTGAAAAATAGTCCATTCAGTTCCTAATGTTTAAGCTATTCTAGCTGTTGACATCTCCATTTTTAAGTGAAGTGCTAAAGGTGGTCTCATTTGCCAGAAACAATTTACTCGACTTAAGGATTATTTACCATACTCATTCAGCTGAGATTCTGGTAACATTTCATTTACCACACCCTATTTCATTGTTGGTTGGTGAAAAAAACCTGGTAGAAATGCAGAGTGATAAAATTATCAGAACATGATTTGGATTCTTTGTAACTTTTTTTCATATATGCCCTGTTCTGCTGATTATCATTTTTTAAATTATTTTATCTTGTTTAAATTTGTCAATTTGTTCCTTTTAAACACGAGTTGATTAGATTTGGTAGTAGGTATTTAAGTCCAGTTTTACTGGCTCTGTTTAAAATATTGAATATCTGTGATCTTTGTCTACAGTGAAATGTATGAATATATTTAATATTTGCATTTTTTGTTACAGTGATAAATGATAGAAAACGAAACGGTTTCGCAGACGGGAAACATCGTACTGCGATTCGGCCTTCCTTGGGACAGAGCATCGTAGACTACAAACTTTGCAGTCAAGGTAATTACACTTAGCTATCTATATTTTGAATTCCTTTCTTACGAAAGTGCCTTCAAAGCAGTGTTGAATCTCTCTGCTCTGTGATATTATTGTCCTAGATTCTTATATTGGAGCATTGTTTTTCAGAGGGAGGGATGCTTGGCAGAACATAATTGTTTGACGTTTATCTTAATGTTGAAGCATTTTAATCCTCAGTTGCTAACTGTGATACTTACTTAAATGAAGAATCAGTGAATTGGCATGCATTTTGCATTTTATTGGTTTCAACATAAGCATTCTTTGTGCTGTGTTCTGATTCAGGAAAGTGTATGAGTCCCTTCCCAGTTTTATTCTAAATTTAAACTATACTACACTGTACTATCCTAATTTCCACATTATGCTCAACAGATATTATTAAAATATTCATGTTGAAACTGCATGAAAGTACTGCATCACACTGTGCCCTTCCCTATTCGATTGAATGTCTCCTCGCCCCCCCCCCCCCCTCCCCACTCACACACACACACATTCTTACATATGAACGTAAACAAAAACAAATGTTCCTTCAATAGTGAAATTCAGTGTGCTGCAGTATTTACATACAAATTCAACATGAAAATATTAACAAGAGCTATTGGTATTACTGTGAAAATTAAGAGAGTGTAAATTCATTTTAAATGATACTTGGGAATGATTCAAATGCCTGAGAACAACAGATCAAACACAGTTGTCAAGACTGAACTAATGTGAAATAGAAACGCATAACTGCTGCACTGAAAATGCTCCAGTAAATGGAGTGAAATGATTGTGGAGAAAATTAAAACAATCGAAAATTAATTTCCGTTTGTGTCATATTGATTATATGTACTTATTGACTAACCTGAAATTGATGAAATGCCACAAAACATTCAGTTGTAGGAGTTCAAATGAGACAGGTTCCTTATGCTTTAATGATGAAAACTGTGAAATCAGTTGGCTTATAGACATCAGTTGGTGATATACTGATGTGCTAATGCAGACAGTTCACTAGGTTTTTTTCCAAAAGAAACTTTTATGTATTTATAACTCTTAAATGGAAGAAAGATAAAATATACATATCACTTACCAAAACTGACTGTGGATGCTCATGCAAACCTAGCCATATGCTACTTCTTTTACAGTCATGAATAAAAGTAATACTTGAAATATTGTGTTTTCTCTGTTATAGTTTTTTTGCTATCACAGCCCTCTTTCCTCTAACTTTAATAAGTGGTTAGATCTACTTCATATTTGCATATTAAAATTGCGTCACAGAATAGTGTCAGACTTGTATTGAAATGAGTGGAATTTAATTTCAAAGCATTTTCCCGAGTAATCGTTTTTTTGGTTTCAGTCTTTCGACTGGTTTGATGCAGTCCTCCATCCCTTCCTATTTTGTGCTAACCTCTTCATCTCTACATACCCCTTACAACCCATGTCCTCAATTATCTGCTTCATATATTCTAATTTCTGTCTTCCTCTACAGTTCTTACCTTCGACTGTTCCCTACATCAGCAAATTAACCAATCCAGCATGTCTCAAAACATGACCTACCACCTGTCTTTTCTTTCTGTAAGCTTCTTCCACAAACTTCTTTCCTCACCCATTATTTCCAAAACTCCTTCATTTCATATTTTGTCTGTCCATTTAATTTTCAGCATTTTTCTGTAGCACCACGTTTCAAATGCTTCAATTTTCTTTCAGTATTCCTAAAGTCCATGTTTCGCTACCATAAAGTGCTTTGCAGCCATACATAGAGTTTTAAAAAGTTCTTTCTAATTCCTAGATCAATATTTGAACCCCGCAGGGGCCTGGTACGCAAGTGCCAGGTACGGGTTTGGCGAACCCGCGGTGCCCGAGCTGGAAACTTGTGAGCGCCGCAAGTTTCCCACACCGTAAACTCCTACCATGCTTCAACGACCACCGTAGGGCGTGGCGGTGGAACGTTGTGTGCCTAGGAGAACGGGGATCTTGGCTTCATCGCCCGGATCGCGAGGACGGAACAAACCTCTATAAAAAAACCCCTCAACCTCAAGGTCGGACACGTGCTGAGGAGGTGGATGAGTGGTGAGGCGAACCACCCGCTAACGTGCAACCTCAGGGGCACCTGCGCACCCCTGTTGTAACAAGCATTCCTTCTTATCCTGGTTTTTACTCGTGGGTCCAAAATTCCAACTCACAAAAAAACCAAAAACCCCTGCGGCCCGGGTGTGTCGCAGGTAAATAAAAACACACCCAGTTCTTACAAACGGGCTAGGGTTGAAAGCCCTCCCCCGGATGTAAATAATAGTAACGGACAGGGTTTTTCATAGAGAATGCCTTTGTAATTATGACAAGGGTGGAGGGATCTTTTGAGAAGGTCTCTCCATTCTATGTTCAGAAAGGTTTAGAGGGTATTGCGGGTACCCTCAAATCTGTAAAAAAGCTGAGGAATGGGAACACTGCTTATGGAAACATCCACCCAGAGGCAGGCTGTCCAACTCCTTAAGTGCGAGAAGCTCGGGGAGTTCGCAGTGAAGTGCGAACTCCATAAAACTCTAAATTCAAGTAAAGGAGTCATCACCAGCAGGGACCTTATGGATTTAGAGACCGAGGAACTCCTTAAGGAGTGGTCAACAGAACATGTGGTCGAGGTTCGTCAGATTAAACGAAGGGTTAACGGCAGTCTTGAGAAGACAGCCACCTTCGTCCTGACGTTCGACACTCCGACGTTGCCCAAAAACATCAAGGCAGGATATTTGAACTTGAATATTCGCCCGTATGTACCGGACCCAATGCGCTGCTTTAAGTGCCAGCGGTTCGGTCATACGACGGCGACCTGCAAGGGCAACCCCACCTGTGGGAAGTGCGGAAAGGCGGCTCATGAGCCAGGCACTAGCTGCACGCTCCCACAGGTGTGTGTCAACTGCTCCGGGGCACATCCAGCCTGGAGCAGAGAGTGTCGATTGTATCTGGAGGAAAAAAAGATACAGGAGTTGAAAACGAAAGAGCGGATTTCTTATGGCGAAGCCAAAAAGAAATATAAGGCTCTGGCTCCACCAGTCTTCGCTACCAGCTTCGCGAAGACGTTATCAACTCCCGTCAGGAAAGAAAGTATTGCTACCCAGACGTCCGTTGCGGACATGGGCACAAGTCCAATGTGCTCATGTCAGTGCAGATGTGGTGCCACACCCATCAAGGTCATTACACCTAGGACCTCGCACGTCGGTAGCAATACTCTGACAACATCGACCACATCGACAGCAGGTTCAGCATGTCCACCAGCAAAGACACTGCCATCCGCTACAGCAGTGGGTCCCCTCTGCAAGCAGCAGAAGCGGCCCCTGAAGCAGAAACAGCATCTGCAAAAGTAGTGATAACGGCAACGCCATCTGCCGGTAGCGGATGGCAAACAGTGCAAAAGGTAAGGGGTCCGAAATTTAAGCTGACGGACCCCGCTATGTTTGTGAAATCCCCTCCGACTTCTCCTCCCAGATCCCCTTCTGGAAAGGAGAAGAGGAGGGACAGGCCTCGGCGGATGAAAAATCCGCAAGACCCCGAGGCCTCACAACGAAAATCGTCTTCGGACACCGAAGACGATATCATGCTGGTGGACGTACCTTGTTCCGTTCCTCAGCTATCAGAGAAGGAAGACCCACCCGATCCGGGGGGGGTGGTGGTTTTAAATAGGTAGAATGGCTCCCATACTTCAGTGGAACGTAAACGGTTTCCAGGCTCACAAAGAGGAAGTCCAGCTCTTAGCACGGTCTAATCCATTGTGTCTCTGTCTCCAGGAGACACACTTTAGACCACAACATCAGCCTGTGCTAAGAGGTTATGACATATTCCGAAAGGACGATACCGAGGGTGATCGAGCGAGGGGCGGAGTGGCCGTGTTTGTTCGGAACACTGTCCACTCCGAACCCGTCGCTCTCACCTCTCATCTACAAGCAGTAGCGGTGAAAATACACGGTCCAATACAACTGACCGTATGCTCTGTCTATCTGCCACCCAGTTTGTCCGTCGACTACGACGACCTGGTTGGCATTACACGACAACTCACTCGGCCCTTTCTCCTTTTGGGAGATTTCAACGCCCACAGTGCGTTGTGGGGTTCCACCACCGATTGCCCCCGGGGCCGAGTGATTGGTAGATTGATGGAGCAGGAGGAAATTTGTATCCTGAATACAGGGCAAATGACTCATTTCACCACTGCTACCGGTACGTCTTCTGCCATTGACCTTTCCTTGTGTTCTCCCTCAATCGCAGACTCCGTGCTATGGGAGGTGGATCGCGACCTACATGGAAGCGACCACTTCCCTATTTGGTTGCACGTCGAGTGCGATCGTGGGGGAGGAAATAACCGGCGCAAATGGAACGTCAGTTGTGCAGATTGGCAACTCTATTGCCGCTCTGTACAACTGCAACTTGTAGGCAGTATACAAGAGAAGGTGAATCACTTCACGGAAGTGATTCACCGTGCAGCTGACGTTTCCATGCCGAAAAGCTCCGGAACGCTGCGAAGGACGCCCGTCCCCTGGTGGAACGACTGAATGTCGTTCCGCTATTCAGGGTCGCAGACGGGCGTTGCGGCGTTTTAGGTTGTATCCTACATCCGACAACCTGGCAGCGTTCCGTATAGCAAGAGCTAAGGCGCGCCGTGTTATTAAGGAGAGTAAGAAGAGGTCATGGCAGAACTTTGTGAGCACTATCAATCGTTCCACACCTTCGTCGAAAGTATGGGAGTCCATTCGCCGTATATCTGGAAGGTACTCCCGCGCACCAGTATCTGGGTTACTGGATCATGGACGTATTATTACTGACGAACGAAGCATAGCGCAGCTGATGGCGGAGAACTTCGCCGCCATCACTTCGTCCGATAACTTTGACCCTCGGTTTCAGCGACGTAGAGTCGCTGCCGAGAGGCGCCCGCTGTGCTTCGATTCGTCGAATTCAGAGGCCTACAACTGCCCATTCACATCTTGGGAGCTGGAGAGTGCGTTGAACAGCGCAAATGACACTGCTCCAGGGCCTGATATGATCCAGTACCAGATGCTGAGGCATCTCAGCAAGGATGCTAAAAAGTACCTTCTAGATATTTTTAACGACATTTGGACCGGAGGACACTTCCCCGACTCGTGGAAAGAAGCAACATTAATTCCCATTTTAAAACCTGGCAAGGACAAATTGTTGCCAGGTAGTTATCGTAGTATTGCCTTGACTAGCTGCGTGGGGAAGACACTGGAGAGGATGGTGAATCGCCGCCTCGTCTGGTGTCTTGAATCCCGTAATCTCCTGAGCCGCTTTCAGTGTGGATTCAGGAAGTTCCGTTCCACCTTGGACAACCTGATCCTCCTGGAGGCGGCAATACAGGATGCGTTCATCCGCAGCCAACACCTCGTGGGTGTTTTTTTCGATCTTGAAAAGGCTTACGATACTACCTGGCGGCATGTTATTTTAAAACAGTTACATGAATGGGGTTTTAGGGGTAACCTACCCCGTTTTTTAAAATCATTTTTATCTGGTCGTTGCTTCCGGTACCGAGTCGGTGGTGAAGTGTCTGATCTTTTTATTCAGGAAAACGGTGTCCCTCAGGGGTCAGTTTTAAGCGTGACCCTATTTGCTATCGCAATTAACAGTATATCTTTGGTTATAAGGAGTCCCATTCGGTTCTCCTTATATGTGGACGATTTTTTAATTTTTATTGCATCGTCCAGCCTGAGAAGCGCAGAGCGGCAGCTGCAACTCGCGCTGAACAGGCTGGATGATTGGTCAGTGCACACCGGTTTTCGATTCTCTGCCGAGAAAACCCGGTGTGTACTTTTTACTCGTAGCAGAAGTCTTTTAGCTGAGCCTCACCTTACCTTGAGGAACACCGTTTTAAGTTTTACTGAAACAGTTAGATTTCTGGGCCTCATTTTTGACACCAGGCTTAACTGGCTTCCACATCTTAAAGATGTGAAAGCCAGGGCCTTAAAAGCTCTTAATATTTTAAAATGTCTGTGCGGCAGGTCGTGGGGCGCTGATCGCTCCTGCCTGCTACAGTTTTATCGAGCCTTTGTACGGTCGCGTCTCGAGTATGGTTGTATCGTATATGGTTCGGCACGGGACAGTTATCTTCGGATACTGGATAGTGTCCACCATGCAGGAATTCGGCTCGCCACTGGTGCATATCGCACCAGCCCTATTGTCAGCATTTGTGCTGACTCGGGCGAGCCACCACTTACCATCCGCCGGCAACTCCTCATGGTGCGACACTATACGCATATTGCCATAACACCTGGCAGTCCCGTGTACGACATAGTTCTGCATCCCAACTACGAGCGGCTCTATACCAACCGGCATAGAGCCACTAAACCGTTCAGCTACCGTACAAAGGCTATTTTAGAACAATGCGGATTCGAGCTTCCTTCTTTTTATCACCAGGGTTGGAGTAAATCTCCTCCCTGGCTTTTAAAGAGGCCCAGAATGATTTTAGAATTATCGCGGTACAACAAGCTGTGTACCGCCGATAATGTTTTTATCAGAATTTTTAGAGATGTCTTAAACGAGCATCATAATTTTACCCCGGTATTTACGGATGGGTCTAAGCAGGCTAACGGAGTTGGCTGCTCCGTCGTGTTCCCTCGAGCGACTTACACATATAAACTTGACGGCAGGTGCAGTGTTTTTACTGCCGAGTGCCTACGCCGTGCTAAAGTCGCTCCAGCATATGAAAGTAATGCGCGATAAGTTGTTCATCATATGCTGTGATTCCCTCAGCTTGTATTCAGGCCATAGGAAATATGTATCCAGCAGATCGTCTAGTCCAGGACATCCAGGACGCCCTCCTTTCCCTTCAATCTCGTGGAAAGGAGGTGTTATTCTGCTGGGTACCGGGCCATGTGGGAATCAGAGGGAACGAGGCAGCTGATCAAGCTGCCAAGTTAGCCTGCGACAAGGTCAGAACCGACTTTGAACCGGTCCCAAAGTCAGACCTTGCCTCGGCGACGAAGAGATTTATTTTTGATGTTTGGCAGAGGCAGTGGCTGGAAGTTGAGCATAATAAGCTCCGGCTGGTCAAACCGACAGTTCAGCCGTGGAGCAGCTCCTTCCAGCGGGCGAGGAGGGATGAGGTTCTCCTTACTCGCCTCCGAATAGGGCACTGTCCTCTGACGCACAGCTTTCTTCTCCGCCGAGAGGACCCTCCGGAATGTGATGCTTGTGGCGTACCTTTGACGGTACGCCACATTTTAACTGAATGTGTATTGTTTTTAGATCTAAGGGCAGACGTTGGCTTAGCCAACGATCTGTCCCTTATTTTAAACAATGATAGTGACAATGTGGCCAAGGTTTTAAAGTTTTGTGGCATGGCCGGTCTTGTCCCAAAAATTTTGGGCAGACCGGCCTAGGTTTTACATTGGATTGGTGGCCTTTTAGAGCCACCAATCCAAGTACTGTTTTTAGTTGTGACCTTGTTTACCTGGCTGGCCCCTTTACAGCCAGCCAGGTAGTTCTTCGTTTCAAACTGGTTGGCCCGTTTACAGCCAACCAGTCAATGTATGTAGTTTTACTCTGTGTGTCCTGTGTACTAACGTATTATTATTATTATTATGTTTTATTTTTTCCGTCTGTGGGCCTGACCCTCTACAGTCAGTCATACAGACGGAATACCAGTCAGTATTCTAATATTTTATTGTGCTGTCTCTGTGGCCGACCTTTTACAGTCGGCCACTTAGACGGCAATTTTGTCACATTGTCACGTCCTGTATTTGTTAGGGCGCTAATAACCCCGATGTTGACGCGCCCTAAAGCACAAACAACAACAACAACAACAACAACAATATTTGAAACTAATAGATTTCCCTTTTTCTTGAAGGCTCTTTTTGTTAGAGCTATTCTGCTTTTAACATCATTCCTGCTTCGACCATCAGTTGTAATTTTGCTTCCCAAGTAACAGAATTCACTTACTTCTCCAATTGCATCCGATCATATTTTTATATTTAATATTGGTATCATTTCTGCTTCATTTAATCACTTTTTTCTTGCTTTGATTTATATTCAGTCTGAAATCTTCCTTCAGTATTTTGTTCATGCCATTCAGCAACTTCTCAATATCCTCAGCCCTTTCTGCTAACAAGACAATGTCATCAGCAAATCGTAGCATACTGATTTTTTTCTCCCTGAACACTTATGCCATATGGACATTTTTCTTTGACTTTCTTTATTGCTTTTTCTAGATACAAGTAGAATATTAACGGGGATAGACTACAACCTTGTCTCACACCATTTTTAACTGATACATATCTCTTATGATTCACTACTTTTATTATAGCCGCTTGATTCTTATATAGTTTATATTCTTCTCTCCCGATACTTTAGACCTGACTTCTTTAAAATTTTGAACATCTTGTCTCACCTAACATTATCAAAAGCTATTTCTAAATCAACAAAAGCCGTAAAAGTATCTTGGTTTTCTTGATGCGCCCTTCAAGTATTAATTTTAAAGCCAGAATTGCTTTTCTCGTACCTAGATTTTTCCTACACCCAAACTGATCTTCACCTACTATCTCTTCTACTACCCCTTCCATTCTTCTGTATAATATTCTGGTCAGTATCTTTAAAGCATGTGATGTTAGACTAATGGTGCGATAATTCTCACATTTGACAGCTTGTGCTTTCTTCAGAAGTGTGAAGATGATATAATTATTAAAATCAGTTGGAATTTCTCCTGTTTCATAACTTTTTCTTATCAACTTGAATAATCTTTAGATTCCTTCTTCTCCTAGGGATTTAAGAAGTGCTGCAGGTATGGTATCTCATCAATTCCAACGGCCTTATTTGTTTTCTAGTCATTCAGAGCTCTATTAGCTAAGTCATCAGTGTCGACATTGCCATCATTTTCCATAATGCTATTGCTCAAGTCCTCTCCACCATACAGTTTCTCAATGTATTCCTTCCATCGGTTAGCTCTATCGTCTGAGCTAAAAAGAAGGTTTCCAATCAGCAGCTTTTCGCCATTTCTCCAAAATTCTGTTTGATCTTCCTATATGCAACATCTACTTTACCTACAACCATTTCCTTTTCTACTTCTTCACACTTTTCTTCTAGCCATTTTTCTTTTGCTTTTTTGCATTTCCTGTTTATTTGACTTCTAAATTGCCTATATTGCTCTCTTCCTGCTTCATCCTGAGCATTTTTGTACCTTCTTCTTTGATCCATCAGCTTCAAAATTTGTTCTGTGGTCCAAGGTTTTCTGGCAGCTTGTACCCTAAAACCTAATGTTTCTTTACCAGCTTTCATTATCTCAGTCTTTAATGCATTCCATTCATCCTCGGTTGAGCTACTTTGAGTTACTTCTTAGACCTAAGTCTACCATTTCTGCAAGTTTTTCTCTCATGCTTGATTGTTTTACTTTATACACTTCCAGTCTGTTCTGCTTAAACCGCATCCTTATTCACTTGAATTTTAGCCTGCATTTCATTACTATCAAATTATGGTCAGAGTCTACGTCTGCTCGTGGGTACGCTGTACAGTGTAGAACTTAATTCCTGAATCTCTGTTTGACCATGATATCTGATATCTGCCTGTATCCCCAGGACATTTCCAGGTGTATATCCTTCTTGCATGATTCTTAAACAGTGTGTTTTCCACAATTAGCTTATACGAGGGTTGCTATTTATATTTCTGGCCTAATAATGAAAAAACAAATTTTTATGATCGAAATTGGTTTTATTGTTTCTCGAACTATTTTCGATGAAGATCAATACACTTTTGCAAGCGTTTGAACCAATTTTCGAAACACTTTTTCACTCCATTGGAGGTAACTACAGAACATGCGTCTTGAATGCGTCAACCGCTTTTTCGGGTGTCGAAAATCGTTGACCACGTAAATTGTTTTTGATGTGTGGGAATAAAAACAAGTCATTGGGTGCCATATCAGGACTGTACGGTGGATGACCCATCAATTCATTGTTTTGACTGATCAAAAGTTCCTTTGTTTGAGCCGCATGTGTGACAGCTCGCATTGTTGTGTTGAAGAATTATTCGCCTCTTCTTCGACCTTTTCCGAGTTTCTCCAAAGACTTCTGGTAAACAAATGGTCGTGTACCATACAGAGTTGACCGTCCTAAGTTGCTCTATCGTGACTGTCGCCACGTGACTGGTAATTCCAAATAAACAGGCAACCATTTACTTCGATGAGCTTCTTCCGCCAACAACTTTTGTCGGATTTGGCTCGTCTTGGAAGACCCATATGGTCGATTGCTGTTTTTTTTCGGGCTCATATGCATAGATCCATGATTCATCACCTGTGTAGATGTTATAAACAGCCTTTGTTGCACTTCGAACGTATTTTTTTTTTTAACATTCCTTGCACCAATCGACACAAGCTTCCTTTTGAGTGTTTGTCAGATTATGTGGGATCGAACGCGGACAAATCTTTCTTACGGCCAAATGATCATGCAATATTTTATTGATGCTTGACATACTAATGCCTAAAGATGGCTCAATCTCACGGTATGTCACATGACAATCTTTATCAGTTCACACACAGCATCGATGTTTTCTGGCATAGCAACCGATTTTAGATGACCCAGATGGAATTCGTCCTGAAGCAAATTTCGGCCACGATTGAATTCATTTTACCAGTTTTTTACAGTGTTATATGTTGATGCTTTATCGCTGTATAAAGAATTAAGTCCATTGATGCACTCTTGTCTTGATAATCCACGTTGAAAGTAGTGAAAAATAATCGCACAAAAATGTTATCGAGTTAATTCCATTTTTCGCCCGAGATGAATTTTTAAAGTTACTGTAAACAACAAATCACACTCAAATGACACCTTGTTATATATAAGGCTATATTCAACAATGTCATTGTTTCCAATGGAAACATCAGATGGCGCCTGGCAACACTTATTGTTGCTAAGGCCAGAAATATAAACCGTCGTATTTTTCACAAAATTCTAATAACCTGCTTTGTCATTCATTTCTTTCTCCTTAACTAAAACTTCCTACAATATTCCCCTCTTTTCCTTCTCCCAATATTGCATTCCAATCACCCAAGATCTCTTATACCAGCTCACCTGCCTCCACTGTCAAAGTTCCTACATTGGCCTTACCTCGAACTCATTATCCGTCAAAATGAATGGTCACAGACAAACAGTTTACTCCCAAAACCTAGACCTCCCTGTTGCTCACCACACGCGGGACCTCAATAACTGCTTTACACCAGATACCTCCTCCCAGTCTGAACTCCGCAGGTGAGACTTGGCATATTAAGACATCCTGCAGACTAGGCCTTAATTTCCAATATCATCTTCCATCCTCACCCTGTACACCTGTCACTGGCCAGCACTATAGATTTGTATATATTTATAGACCTTATTTCAAAAATTTTGATTATTTTTATCATTGTTATTACTTCCCTATTTAATCTTTCTTGTGATTAATACTAGCGGTTATGTCAGAGTCCCCCTCCTCCCCTCCCCCACCACCACCTCCAACGGTCAATTTCATTCTATGAGTGGCTGTGTTGACTGCAAGGCTTGCGCGAGCTCAGCCACTTGTTTCTTTTCACTTGATAAAGGGTTAACCCCAATACTGTGTTTTCTGTGTTTATATATTATTTTGTGTTGCTGCTGCCCTCCTCCCTTCAACTTTGGTGAGTGTTGTGTTTATTTTATCAATCATTTCCATATAAATATTGCGCTGCAGCAGTTCTTTATTTCCATTGTTACCAAGATCAATTCACCATGCTAAATCAGCCTGTTGTGTGCAGTTAATGCTTGAGTTGGGCATTTAGAATGATGTGGGTTTGTATCTGTTTGGCTATCTAGAGCCTGATTTTTAGTCTATTCCAATAATCCTGCAGGAGAAGGGTAAAACGGCATGGCTTGGATTTAAAGATTTACACGTACACTTACTGCAGATGACGTTGGAAGGATAAAGGCTCCCAATTTTACTGTAGGAATGATGGTCGAGGTTTTCAGCATTAGTTTTGAAACTCCGTCTCATTGTGACCACAGATTTTAGGAAATGCAAGATTTATTCTCTTCTTGAATCCTTACATATAAAAGTGCATCTAGTGTGGATGTGGATGGACATTTTCAGAGACCTCATCAAGATCATGTATCAAATCTCAGCCTCCTCATAGGTAATGAGAGTCGGTGCCCAAGAAGAAAGCCAGTGGCCACAAATAATGATTCATGCAAATTTTCATTGTTTTTTATTTTGTTTTATTTATTTATTTTAAAAAAAGTAGAGGCATATTCACATGCAATACATTATTTGCAGTGCCCTACATCATCAGGACTTTCATGTTTACAGCAGTAAATTCCTAACATACGAGAGGTTTGTTCAAAAAGTAAGGTGACTTTTGAATTTCACAGGATATGTAGTCAGTTTTTGTTTATTTGTTTTATTTATTTATTTGTTTATTTATTTATTTATTTTCTTTCTAATTTTGTTACACTTATCAGACACACATCATCACAGTTTCAACTATGTAGCATTCCTTGCATTGTTTGTGAGAGACATAATTGTTAGACGTGTTTTGTGTGCTTGGCGATTTTCTGCTGTTGAAAGAAATTGATCAAAGAGTTTGCATCACATTTTGTGTAAAAAATGGAATTAAGTGCTCCAAAACACTTGAAATGTTGACAGTGTCATACCGTGAATCTACTTTGAGAGTAACAAAAATGTTTATAAGTGGTACAAGCTCTTCAAAGATGGTCAAGAGGATGTCAATGACAAACCTTGCTCTAGATGCCCCAGCACCTCAACAACTGATGAAAATGTCGAAGAAGTGAAGAAAAAGGTGTTGGAGAAGCTGCTGATGAATTCGGCATCTCAGTTGGCTCACAATTTTTTTGGATGTTTTGGTCTTGAGATCTGTGTTCTGAAGTTTGTTCTGGAATTGCTGAATTTTGACCAAAAGAACCATAGCCAGAGCATTGCTCAGGAGCTGTAGAATGACGTCATAGATAATCCTGATTTCTCAAAAGGGTCATAACTGGTGACGAATCATGGGTATATTGTTATGACATCAAACCAAGGTTCAATCGTCCCAATGGAAGAGCCAAGAAGATCCTAGACCGAAAAAAGCACGCCAAGTTCAATTACTGCGGCATAGTCATCAGGAGTCTTTACCATGAGGTCGTACAGTCTTTAATGAGTGTTACCTTGAAGTTATGCGCTGTTTGCAAGAAACAATATGAAAAAAGTCTGGATTTGTGGGAAAAGAATTCATCACAACAATTCACCTACTCACTCATCGTTGCTTGTGAGTGTTTTTTTGGCCAAAAACAACACCACAATCATGCCTCAGCCACCATATTCACTGAATTTGGCCCCCTGCAACTTTTTCCTGTTCCCAAAACTGAAGAGACCAATGAAAGGATGAAGATTTGCAACAATTGAGGAGGTAAAGACTGCATCGTCAAAAGAGCTTAAGGCTTTACCAAAAAGTGCTTATCAGAAGTGGTTCAAGGATTGGCCAATAAAAAAAAAAGGTTGGACAAGTGTATTATATCTGAGAGGGGATTACTTTGAAGGGGACAACATAAATATTGATGAATAAATAAATATTTTTTGATAAAAATTACCTTAGTTTTTAAACAAACCTCATACACCACACATGTAACACGTTTTCCATGTATTCTTTTGCATACTCGACTAATTTAGCTCCCTCAAATGTTATGTTTCTGTGAATAAAATCCACATTAGGTGGCAATAGTTTTTCCAAAATTCCTAGTATCTGAGACATCCAAAGCAGTGTAGAGACTGGACTCCTCCCGCATTTTCCAATTCAAAAGACGGTGTTCTTTGTATTATCTTGGTTCTCCGGGTGGAGCCACTTCGATATTTTTAAACCTAATGTTTCTGCCATCGTGCTGTGGCCTTGAAGCCACCCGGAGAACCAAGATAATACATACAGTGACCGCGGAAGCTTTTGTAACCATTTGACAGTGTTCTTTGTTTGGATGAAGTATATTGACATATTTAAATTTTGAGCTCATTCACAAATCTCTGTCATATGTTGCCTTAGTAGTGTTGACAAGATGATAAACTAGTTTCTGTTATTTATTAATTGTGATTCTTTAGTCAATGGTGTGTTATGTGTTAGAAGTGAAAGGTGATGTGGGCACTGCCAAGTAATGGAGAATTATGGCTCTACTCATCAGTTTTTGACGGAAGATTGAGATCCGAGCACTAGCAATTATAAACGTGGTGAAGGTTTTTTTTCATCGTGGCTAAACTTAATATAACCGTTGAAGCAATTGATGTCATTGATGGCTGCTTGGAGCAAATTTTTGTCAAAATCAAGGGATTTAGTAGTCATTTTATTATAGGATGCGTCTTTATACCCCAGGCATTCTCGCAAGGATATTTACTGAAGTCACTTGTCTGCTGTTACTTATATTAAAAATAAATATCCTCATAAAACTATTGGTCTTTGGTGACTACAATATTTGTAGCAGTCTGGCACAGCTTGAGTGTGAATCCCTGTTAAATGAGAAATTTCTTCTCGCTGGATGTCTCCAACACAATAGAGTCCACAGTGACAGTGGTCAAATTATGACCTCGACATCGTGATTGACAAAATGCCTCCAATTGTTGACGGGGACAAATATCACCCAGCACTGTCTGCTCATTTTAAATTCTGTTCTAACGTGAAACAGAATGATACTTCTTCGTGTGCATTCAAAAGTGCTGACAATGCAGCCTTGAATCATTATTCCTAGGGTAAATTGGATCGACCTATACAAAATAGACAATATTGATGATAAGATAAATTGGTTCTGTGATATTGTACATAAAGGAACATCTGAGTTTTTCTCATTAAATTTTTTTTAAAAAAAGAATAGGGGTGACCCGTGCTGGTTCTCCAGTTAACTCATATTCACTATTAAGCAAAAGAAAATAGATATAGAAACTTCAAAATAAGAAAACATTAGTTATTTAATTTTTAGTAAACTGAGGGCTCAATTTAAAAAAAACTCTAAGTGCATCTTATCAAAGCTATTTATACAGGGTTGAAAATGGTTTGAAAAGTGATACGAGCAAATTCTGAAGCTTTATAAAGAATAAACGCCATATTGGTGTTGATATTCCATCAACCATGGCTTGGTATAATACACCTGCAAATAATTGCAATGAAGTCAGCAATCTGTTTGCATCATTTTTCAAAAGTATTTACAATACTCCATCTGACAGACCACTTGATCCTGCTGATGACCCAGATGAAACTCCAGATGTACACATCACTGAGTATGAAATCCGCTTTGAGGTTTATCGTCAATTGTCTCACTAAACATTAATAAAGATGCTGGACATGATGGAAGAAAATGTACGGTGGATCTGTATGAGCCTATCACACTTATCTTTAGTAAATCTATGGAAACTGGTAATTTTCCCCGTCCGTGGAAACTGTCCTTCATCAGCCCTCTCCATAAAACTGGAGATTAATCAAACATGGCTAACTTTGGCCAGTAATTATTCAGTCATCACTTGAAAAACTTTTGAGAAAATAGTCTTGCCACAATTGACGTTTGCTTTCAAAAATATTACAGTTACCAGACAATGTGGTTTCTTTTGTGCTAGATTCACAACCACCAATTTGTATGGGTATGTTAACTACATACTAAATTCACTGAGCAGAAATAAGGAAGTACAGCACTTCAATGGTTGCACTCGTACCTCTCCAAGTGTGAGTTTTGGGCCATCTGTCAAACACCTGATGTCCCACAGGGTTTGCATCTAATTCCAACCATGTTCTGTATCTTTATTAATGACTAGTGTAAGCCCGTGATTCTTTTTTTTTTGTGTATCATCATGGGTCTAGTTCCAGTTTTTTTAATAAAGGGATAATACAGATCCTATCACTAAAAATGAAAGGAATAAAATTTTTACTGTGTTGTTGTGAACTAAAAAGAAGAGAATTAATATCTCTATTGATGGGTTACTAACCCATTAGCTTTATTATAATAGGTTGAAGGGCACTATCACCTCGCTGTCGACATGCCCTAAAACTCCAACAACAGCAATAAATAATAGGTTGATCTGATGACTAATTATGAACTTGACCTGTGTTTCACCGTTAGGGTGAATAAAATCTCTTGAGCTTGAAGAAATCGGAAGTATTAATAGATGCAGATATTAAACACGGTACAGGGATGATCGATCGCACAATCGTATAATTTTTTCAAAGATTGTAGACTCAAACTTGTTTAAATACAACCTTGACTTCTATTTGAACCTTAAAGTTCACTCTGCAATTTTTAAAGAATTCCTGTTTGCTTCGAAAGCATCATGTTTTTGGTTGAGACTGAACATTCATAGCATAATCTTTGGTTATAGTGTTTGTAACGGTCAGAGAACTTAATACAGATTCCAGATTATTAAACAGTTGAGCAACTCTGAAGAAATAAATTACCAGAATACTCATTTCTGTAACATATTCGGTTTGATGTCCACTTTAAACAACGTAATAACTCACGTACAGTGAACATGAAGAAAGACCTTTAATCAAAGTGGTCAGTAAAAAGTAAATAAATTGTAATGTATAAACTTTTGTTAAGTTACAACATTAGGGAGAGTTTTTATTAAATTGAAATTTACCCTAGATCGGAATGACAACTGGTACTCGTGATTTCAGCGGACAGCATGAGTAAGTTTTTTTTAAAAGTTTTTGTGTTTCTTTCATTAGCCACATGTTACTGAATAGCAGTTACACGTTTTTTTCGGCAAGTTTATCGATGTGGTTTTAACTATGAGTTGCTACAAAAAGCAAACTTAATGAATGTATTATGGCAATTAATTTGGTAGCAGTTACTTAGCTATTAAATTCTGTACATAACCTCGAATTTCTTCTAATGATATCTCTGGTAGCTGTTAATTTGCGAGCGAAGGCTGACATCTGACACCATTCCCCAGCGAAGTGAGTGATTGTGCTTAGGAAATTATATAGTATATGTTGGTGATAACATCAGGTCTGATTATCAGCTGTTCTCAAATGAGATGAAGATTTACAGAGTAATTAGTAATGAACAAGACCTACAAATTCTCCAGCAATTCATCTACGAGCTTGAGAAATGGTGTACGAAGAACAAGTTGACATTAAACATAAAAAAATGTGCAGTGATGTCTTTTCTCGTGATATCACAACAAACTACCTGCAATTTACCTGCTTGAATATCAAATTATCTAAACAATTACAACAATAAAAGACCTTGGTGTGATTATTGATGAGAAGTTAATCTTCTCGGATCATATCAACTATATATCATTTCGTTCCTATCGAAGCCTAGGATTTATTTGTAAAGCAAGCAAGGAGTTCAAAAATTCCAAAACATAGATACTAATTTTCTCAGCATTCGTCAAACCCATATTGGAGTATGGGTCTGTTGTATGGTCTCCATTCACTGATCTACATACGTCAATTGTACTGAATAAAAAAATCAGTGTAAATTCTGGTAATGTTTAGGACATAAAATATGATTTAATTTTTTTACACACAGAGAATAGTGTGGGTCTGGCTAGCCAGTAAATCGTGCATTGAGATGAGTATTTTATCTTACTAATAAATGTTATTTACTATTTCGAGAAGGTGATTTTGTAACAAACCCCTTTTCCGTTCATACATAACCAAAATCCACAAATGAGGTGTCATGTTAAAGATTAAGTTCTCCCCTTCTGATGACTTGTTAATTTGGAATTGCACATTGTAATTTATATATATATATATATATATATATATATATTTGGTTACCAGGAAATAATAGAAGCTAATTAGAGAATGGATTTACAATTTAAAAAAAAAAGGATAGCGAAATGAACCTTAGACGATGGTATCATGGGGTGAATACATAAATAAGCACAAAACACAGGAAAAAAGTGAATATTCCGGGACTTGGCCCTCCGTCAACAGGAGAACATCACGGAGGGAGGGTGGTGCAGGATACGGTCTCACAGAATGATCGTTAGTCAGGAACGTGGTGGGGGAAAATCAATCAGAGGACAAAGAGAGGAGACAGTGAATTATGTTTTCTTATTTACTTTTAAATAATTCAATTAATACCCCACATACAAATAACTGCACTTGACATGTACAGAAAATGTAGAACCATAAAACATTTTATTATTATTATTATTATTCTGTTTTCTTATTTACTTTCTCAAATTTATGTTATGAACATTTTAATGTATTATTCTGCACTTTTTGCAACATTTTACATTGCTCGTGTACTAGATCCAATTCACTGCCCCTCTCTCTTTGTCCTCTGTTTGAATTTGCCCCCAACATGTTCCTGACTAACGGTCATTCTGCGACGAAGGGCCAAGTCCCGAAATATTCATTGTTTTTCCTGTGTTTTGTGCTTATTTATGTATTCACCCCATGATACCATCATCTAAGGTAAGTGGTGGTTCATTTTGCTGTCACTTTTATATATATATATATATATTTGAAGTTTTAGCTCTAGAGTTTTTTCCTTGGATGCATCAATACGGTATGGGTGACAAGGTATATTTTCCATGACTACTGAATTCATTATTTCAATTAATACCCCACATATTTACTATAAATTACTGCACTTGACATGTTCAGAAAATGTAGAAACATAATTTTTTTTAGCAAATAACATGCTATTGCAAACAATTATTATTTGAATACATTTCGATTTTTTACAGGTTTTCTCTAATACGGATTATTTAAATAAGACTCTTATACGCTGTCACTGTATTATGGTGTTTTCTAGAGTATAGCGCTTTTCAAATATTTTTGTTTCTCTTAAGCAAACATTTAGTCAAAAAGTTATTGATCATATTCTCACCTCAGTCATTGTGTACAAAGAGATTTTGTATTTTACATACCACATTTTCAATAATATTGTGTTACACTTAGCAAATGTTCCATTATTTTCCATTATGCATCACCTCAACATTTACTATGGTTACTAATGATCATTATTTTTTAATCCTATTTAAAGCCACCAGTTTTGCTATTAAAATTTAATACTTCTACAATACCTTTTTTTTTTTTTGTTGCAAGGATAGTGCAGAATCAAAAATCATTCATATAATTTGCATTTACATACACCCTTTCTTTGAAGTGTGTAATTCTGGATTGGATAATGTGAAATATTTTAGTGCCACTTAATAATATTTCTCAAAAATTTCAAGGACAAATATTGATGATGGGTGGTGATTTTAACCTACCGTGTTTAAGTGGGACACATGTATACTCAGTTCAGGCGGAAAAGATAGGTTAATAATCAAAATGCTCCTAGAATCTTTGGTGGAAAATTCTCTTTAACAAATGGTCAAAGAATCAACACAGAGTGACAAAGATACCTCATCCATTCTGGAGCTTTTTCATATAAGCAATCCGGATATTGTGGACACAGTTTGTGTAGAAGACAGTATAAGCATTCACAAGGCGGTTGTGGTACCTTTGAAATCCAGTATGAATTTGAAACATGATAAACTCGTGTATTATTTCAATAAGGCAAATGCATGTACGGTGCATCACGAGACAGAAAATTTTTGAAACCTACACGCTGAATACAAATGTCGAGAAACTTTGGTATAATTTGAAAGCAGAATTATGGACTGTTCTAAATCAATTTGTTTCTAAGAAGTTTATTAAGGTTAGTAAGAACTTTCCATTGTTCAATCGGGAAGTGAAATGTTTGCTCAGGAAACAAAGGTGTTTACACGCCACAGTAAAAAAATCAGAGGACTCATCTTATTGCGTTAAATTAGTTCAGTTGTGAGCAGAAGTGCTTAAGACAATCTGTGAAGTTTTTAAACAATTCTAAGTCAGGAATTTATCTGAAGATCTAATTACCAATGATCCAATAAAGTTCTGATTGTATATCACAGTAATAAGATGCTCTCATAAGGTTATGGCATCACTGATTAATGAAAATGGGGTGTAATCAAAAACTAGTATATAAAAAGTAGAAATTTCGAATAATATCTTTAACAAAGCTTTCACAACAGAATATGTAGAGGAGGTCCATATATTTATCAACTGTATCAACAAAATATGAAAGATTCTTGACGTTGAGGGAATAACAGAACTGCATAGGAATGTAAAAACCAATAAGTCTCCCCTACCAGACAGTATTTCTACTAGATTCTACTTCTCAGTACACAAAGGAAATTGTACCGTATTTGATAAAAAATTATGTACCACCTCCTTGGATCAATGATATATACCAGCTGAATAGAAGGGGGATCACCATTGTAAGTTTTGTGTTTAAAAGTGGTAAAAGTTAATGATCCTCAAAGTTGTAGGTCGATCTCATTAACTTCAGTATTTTGCAATATTTTAAAACATACCATCTATTGAAAAGTCATGCATTTTTTGGATGAAGGGGAGTTTTTAAACCCAAATCAACATGATTTCAGAAAATACCTACGCTGCGAGACACAACTTCCACTTTTAATTCACAACTGGTGCCATATGATAGAAGAGCGATCTTAGGTTGACTTAGTTTTATTAGATTTTTAAAAAAGGTTTTAACACTGTGCCTCACACTAGGTTGCTTACGAACCACCGTAGTTATGGCGTATCTAGACAAATATGTAACTGAGTTGCAGACTTTCTGAAGGGTAGAACAGAGTGTAATTCTCAACGGTGAACATTCATTGCTGGCGAAAGGGGGGTCTGGGGTTCCCTATGAAAGTTGGTAGGGACCCTGCTGTTTCTCATATACATCAATGATTTGTGCGATTTAATAAGAGAGAAAAAGATTATGCTATTATTTATTGTGAAATAAAAACTGAGGATGACTGCACTTTGTTACAAGCTGATGTTATGAAAGTAATCGCCTGGTTTGGAGACTGGAAGCTGGAGTTAAAAGCCAAAAATTGCAAAGTCATGCATGTAAGTAAAAATGCGACACCTACGAGTATTAGCTTTGAATATACAATTAATGGCACTGTCCTTAGAATGGTTGATTTTGTTAAATACCTATGGATAACAATTTGTAATAAATTGTTGTGAAATTAACATACTGAGAAGGTAATTGGGTAAACAAACCATATGCTGCGATTTTTACCGCATTTTCTGAAACATTGTACACGGAATTTAAATTGACTGCATACAAATCATTGTTGTTCTGTTTGGGGCCCCCATCATAAGGGGTTAACGGAGGCATTGGAGAATGTCCAAAGAAGAGCCGCCCGTTTCATGACAGGTATATATATCTAAAGGGAATGCGTAAGTGCAATGTTGAAGGAGTATTGTTGATATAAATTGCACCTTTACAATAATTATGAACACATTTTTTAATATTTATTTATTAGAATAAAATAAAATAGTGAACCAAACCAGGTATTGTGCAAAGCAATTTAGCAAAATTAAATGCAGATATTTTTATTTAGCAATAATAAAAAGAAAATATAAAATTTAACAGTAAAGCCCGAATTAGAATAATTTGTCTCATGGTTTAAATTAATAATTAATTATTTGGAGGTTTAGCTTTGGTAAATCAAATTCATGTTAGCATAAATATACGTAATAATACCGTCGTTTTTTTAACAACAATAAAAACAAGTTTCAATCTTCTTACCTAACATAAATTATCCTAGCTTTTAAAATATGATGCCCTGCTGTCTAAAATAGTATCACATATTAAATTTTCAGTTAAAACTGAATCAATACCAATATTTTTAAGTAGTTTCGCGAATTGATTAAAAATTTACTAAACATAATAAAAAAGTAGATTGGCACTAATAAAATAAGATTTAATAATCAAGGGCAAACTAATAGTTTTTGAACATATTTTCTGCTTAAATTAGCTCTTCTAACACCAAAGATTTGACCAGTAACACTGAACAATTGTTCGCTAGGTAGACTAGTAGAGCTGATAAATATTTGGTTGTTATCACTCGTAAATATACGGATTGGAAGACCAATATCGATAAATATTATCAGTCCTCAGCAGCAAAGGTTCTTTTAAATAACAAATAAAATGTTCTTCAAACGGCAGGTGACAGCTGTCCAAATATTCCAAATCAGTCACAGTCAAATTCATTTTGTCAAGGGTATGCCATAAATCACCTGCTGGGAATTTATTTTCAGGAGTAGAATTAGCTGTTGAACAGGAGGGTCCAGTTCACCAACATCCACATCCGAATGATCCGTTTTATTCGTTATTATCAGTGCACAATTTTGACGTAGAAATGCCAAAATTTCAGTCTTCGTATTTACAGTTTCGTCGCTAGTCAAATACTTAGTTTTAAACGGTGGATCAATTAGAACGGCAATCGATAACTGTAAAGTTTTTCTTGCGAAAGCAAATCTCCTCTTTGCAGACCCATACAAGCGGCTTTTGAGCAGTACTCTATGACAAATCTTCTTCCTTCTGAGGAAATTTTAAATTTAACATGGCAATTAAAGATACTGATGATGAATCACTAGAAATATAAGTTGTTGCTTGATAAAAAAAAAAAAACTTCAGCATGGTTGTACAATTGTTTATTTGTATCTATTCTTCTACAGTTGGAATATCTATTCCACCACGTTCTGACATACACAGATTTACTGCATTTTTTCTGCTCTGTTTATTAAGATAATCGAGTGGCTTGCTCACTCTTCTTACATTTTATGACACTTTTTCACTATTGCCATTATAGCAATATCTTTTTAAAAAAAAAATACGTTGTAAATCATGAGTTTTAGAGTGTGAGCAACACCACCAATAAAAACAAAGTTTTCGCAGTGCATGGTTGCATTCATATTTGAAGCATTATTATGTATACCCCTATGGATATTTTCTTTTGTATTGCATTTGGTAACAGTTTCAGTGCAATATTTTCTGCAATATATTGCCCTGTATGATCTTCTTCCAACACATTAACTGCTAGTTTAATTTTTTTCCTTTGGAACCATTGGAAATGCCATGTGCCGTGTCACTCGAAAACTTGTTTTGCTTGATCATATTTTCGTAGTAAAGTAGATGTATTCAGACTTTTTTCTAAAAGCAATGTAACTTTACTGTTTACTTTTTCGTATGTAGCTGGCATCAAAGACTTTCTAAAATTTGCTTTTTCCGTACTTTTGTTGAGTTTAAGGATCAGTAAAATTGAGTTTGGGAAGTGCTTCTCCTTTAACAAGGTTGTACGGAAGCATGTTTACAATGTTGATGTCCATACGTAATACATTAATCCGCAAAGAAATCGGATGATTATCGGGATATGGTGGTGCTACTTTTTTCTACAATATCGCGTAAAGTAGATTGTTTAACTTCCTTTTTAAAATCTTGGGGTGCATACAAGATCTCCGATTTTTTTTTTTTTTTTTTTTAAATTAATCAAGCTTTGTTATTTAACACTCGCTTCACAATAAACTTCCCACTCATTTATATCTTTATTTCAAATTATTCTTTATCTTTGCTATCATCTGTTGGCGTGCTGCGTTAATGGTATTCGTAAAAGTTGGTTTATTTTTTGGCGGCTGGGTGTAAAACTTCCGCTTCGGCCAAACATTAAGCTGATTTTGGCCTAAGCCGAATGTGCAAACGAAGGTGCTTTTTTTGGCTGAAGGTCCGACTCTAGATAGGAGTAGGTCCCGAGTAACTGTTCTTGCCATCCTGATCTGGGTTTTCCATGGTTTTCCCAGATCGCTCCAGACGAGTGCCGGGATGGTGCGTAGTTGAAAAGTTCCTTCAGAAATAATCTGCAGTTTTCTAAATTATTGAAGTCTGATTGTAATACAGAATATTCATTTTGGTAATGGGAAAGTATTAAATAGTGTATTTTTGTCTATTAAAAACAATATTTTTAAAAAAAAATGATTTTAAGTGGTTTAATTTTACAACTTGTTAACTTTTATTCAATGTGAAATGTCAGTATAATGGCCTCAGAGAGATCAGAATATAAAACTTCAATAAATGTCTCTGCAGTTTACTTAGTAGTTTTAACGGCAAATTCTGCAGTGGAGGCAAAAGCAGCATGGTCCCAGGACAATGCCCATCACTTTGAGTGTACCAGCAAATGATTTCTTTGGACACATACTATTAGGGCTTTCAAAATTACCAGTACCATACAGAGAAAACTAAAAGTGTAATTGTTACATAGCTCTTAATGAAGATTTAGTCATTGCAAACTAATTTATTTTATGGTTATTTCCACAAACAAATCTAGCTGCTCTTCTGCATACCCTCTAACTTCTGTGTTTGACATCTATAATGTGGATTCCATACTATGTCACCATGTTTGAGTTAGGATCTGACCAAGATTTGTATCCCAATTACATATTCACCCTTCCAATAAAGGCAGGACTTAAGGGATTGTGCATAATCTATGTGGCTTGGTCTGGGGGGGGGGGGTTTGCTGGAAAGCTACGTGAGGGGGGGGGGGGGTTTCGGCCCGGGCCATGTAGCTTGTCGTTCATATTATTTGCCATATTTAAATTGAGATACACAACACACAATAGCATGTAAATATATATTTCCGCCATTTAATTATATCCATAACGATAGTCTGACAACAGAAAACAGTACAAAATGTCTGCTAGAGTCAATAAGGAAAAAGGCGACGTGCTACGAAAGGGGGGGGGGGTAGAGGCCAAAAGCCACGTCGGGCTACGTGGGGGGGGGGGGGGGTTCGGGAGGCCAAAATGGAGCTATGTGGTTTATGCACGCTCCCTAAAAACGTTTGCCTAGCACCTGTCCAATGTATCCTGTCCATTGAATTTAGTATCGCAGGATATACAAAGATATTTACATATCATTACTTCAACACTCCACTTTAATTTTATTTGTCTACTCAATAAGTTTTTTAACATTTATCTTCATTCCATTCTGATTTGCCCTGCTAGACATCATACCAGACCATAGCATTCACAGTATTTCTTTATTTTAACCTTGTCTTGTTTTTGTCTCCTGTCTTTCATGGGCAGGTCCTACTAACACACTTTTTTTATCCTCAGGTATGCAGCATATCTTAAGCTCAAACTAATATCTCAATATATTGTGACATGTAGTATCACCATATTTTTAATAGATCTGATATTATCTATACCAGACTTGTGCTCTTATTTTATCTACTTGTTTCATCAACAATATCCTTGGGATCTTTTGAAATTTTTCAGACCGTTCATTTCTGTTTATGTGGAGAAATATCTACTCTCAACTTTCCTGTCTGGATAACTTCTTTCCCCTCACATTTTTCTATCCTAACTGCATCAGTTAGTGTTCTATCTTCAGCCACAGTATTCTTCATGCATACATTTTATCTTTCTTCTTGGCAACCTTTAATTCCTTGTGTAGTTATTTCATGTGTTTTTTACTAACTTGCTGGTTTCTAATTCTCGGTGCCTTGGCATGCGTGTTTGGCAAACTTTTGAGTGTCACAAGTTTCTCACACTGTAAACTCCTTGCATGTTTCAACGACCACTTGATAGTGGAACATTGCATGTCTTGGAGAATGGGGATCTTGGTTTCACTGCTATCATCACAAGTATGGTACAAGCATTATATATATATATATTTGGCCTGGTGGCGTGACTCGGCAACTCCACGTCACTTTACCTTTAGTTCCTCCAGACTCGTGGGACAAAAATTAACACTACAAATAAACAGTCACCAGACCAAGTTACTAAACAAAATAATTCCACTCCTTGCGACTCATGTGGACTGCATGGAAAAATCAGAACATGATTCAATTGTGTCAGATAACATGGAAGAGTAAATGGCAGCATAGAAATATCTGCCATCTTCATCCTAACATTTAACATTCCAGTGTTGCCCAAGACAATAAAAGGTGACTAGATAAACTTGAATGTATGCCTGTATGTTCCACAAGCAATGCGGTGTATCCATGCCAGAGATTCAGACATATGTTGGCGTTGTCTAAAGGCAACCCAACCTGTGGTAAGTGCGGCAAAGGGGCACACAAGCAGAGTATATGTTGCATCCTCCCACAATTGTGTGTCAGCTGCTCCGAGTCGCACCCAGCCTGAAGGAGGGAGTGTCAGGTGTATCCTGAAGAGATGAGATGAAATATACAGGAATTGAAGACCAAAAAAAAAACAACAACAACAGATACCCTATGTTGAAGTGAAGAAGAAGGCTAATCAGATTACCGAACTCATTATTGCAAATAGGTTTGGAAGACCAGTTTTACAGTTTTAGCAACATCATCTGCTGCTAACAAAAAATAAGGCGACCAGAGGATCCAGCGTCCTGAAGTTCAGACAGACAGATCTGACTCAATTCGTGAAATCCCCTTCTTTGTCTTCTCCCAGACCAGTTAGTGGAAGGGAGAAGAAGGGGAAAAGACCAATGAAGGAAACTATTCCAAAAGTATTTTGAGGTCTTCTCTGAAACAGAGATGTTTGTCTCTTTTTTTGAGCCAAAAGAAACAGATATGCTAGTGGATGAGCCTGTTCCTCAGCAGACAAAGAATGATGACCCACCCGAATCGGGGCAGATGAAATTAAACAGGTAGGATGTCTCCCATACTTCGATGGAACTTCAGTGGTTTTATGGCTCACAATGAGGAATTACATCTCGTAGTATGGTCTAAACCCTTGTGTGTCTGTCTATAAGAGCATATTATTTAGACTAACACATCACTAGATGCTGAGAGGATATGATCTATACAAGCAGGACAGTACTGAGTTGAGGGTGATCGAGCGAAAGAGGGAGGAGCTGTGTTTGTCCAAAAAGGTCCTCTCTTAACCTGTTGCTCTCAGCATTACAAGCAGTGACTTCAACACTTACGGTGTAATGTGGGGTTCAACAACTGATTTTCCAGAGGTCAAGTAATTTGTAGGTTACTACAGCAAGATAATTTATGCAGCCTCAAAACCAGCCAAATTATACACTTTACCACAGCTTCTTGTCTGTCCTCTGTCATTGACCTTTCATTGTGCTCTCCTTCATTAGTGGACTCCGTGCATTGAGAGGTGGATTGTGATGTTTATGGAAGTCAGCAGCCCCTGTATTGTTGCACATAGAGTTTGGATGTGGAGGAGGAAACACACAACGTAAATGGAACATCAGCAAAACCAATTGGCTGCTGTTCTGTTGTTATGTTGCTCTCCAAAAGTGTGATAGCACAGAAGTGATTCATCAGGCAGCTGATGCTTCCATGCCTAGTAGCTAAGAAATGCTGTGAAAAATGTTCGTCCCTTGGTGGAACGATTACTCTCGCTCTACTATTCAGGACCAAAGATGGGTTTTGCGTCATTTTAGTTTACACATGGCACCCGACTACCTAACAGCGTTCTGAATTGTGAGAGCTAAGGCATGTAGTGTTTTAAAATTAAGGTAGTGTGAGCAACATATATCAGGAAGGCTGCACTGGATCACCAGTGTCTGAATTCTTGGATCAGGGGCATATAGCCACCGATGTGCAAAGCAGCATTCAGCTGATCGCAGAGTCCTTTGGTGTGATCATTTCACCTGCCAGATTGGTTTTTTTGGAACCAGCAACGAAGAACTGCTGCTGAAAGAAATATTTTATGGTTTGCTTCATCACGTACCCAGCTGTACAGTAACCCATTTACATGATGGGAGCTGGAGTCAGTATTAAATAGCACCAAAAACACTGCAACAGGGCCTGATCTGATACACTACTAAATGTTGAGGCATCTTAACAAAGATGCCAAAGAGTACCTTGTAGATATTTTTAACAATATTTGGAATGAAGGATAATTCTCCGACTCACGGAAGGAAGCAATGCTAATCCCTATTTTAAAACATGGAAAGGACCTTAAGTTACCAGGTAGCTATCGTAGTATGGCCTGCTTTGGTAAAATACTAGAGCAGATGGAAAACCAGTACCTAGTCTGATGTCTGGACTCTCAGAATCTGTTGAGCCATTTTCAGTGCAGATTCAGGAAGTTCCGTTCCACCTTGGACAACCTTATCCCGCTGGTAGTGGCAATACAGGACATGTTCATCTGCAGCCAACATCTTGTGGTTGTGTACTTTAATATCAGTAGTGTACACGGTACTACCTGGCCGTATGGAATTTTAAAACAATTACACCAATAGAGATATAAGGGAAATCTGTCCCATTTTTTGTAATTGTTTTTATTGCTGTGTGTTTTCTGTGAATGTGAGGCCTGTGACATACCTCTGAAGGTGTACCGTGTACTATTTTTAGTTTTATGGGCAGATGTTGGGCTAGCCAATTATCTGTACTTTATTTTAAAGTACATGGGTGATCGATCTTTGCTCTGCCTCTTTAGATTTCTGTTCAACATGTCAGATTTTGCTTGAAGTTTGATTAAAGTTAAATGTTCTTCTTGAAGTCTTTTGAAAGGTAAAATTCCCTGTTCTGACCAAAGAGAAGCTTAACAAACATGGGTAGGCTTACTGTACCTGAAACTTCTATGAGATGAGTTAAGAACTGTTTTCAAGGCACAAAATACAAGAATTGCTCTCTTTTTTGGTAAAATCATGTTACAGGCTTGAAAATCAAAGCATTACCTACATACGAAATTTCATCAAAATTGCTAGAGCCATTTCCGAAATCGCCCTGTTTACCATGTCATAAATTGCCTTTAAAGAAAAATCCTATTATTGTGTTAAATAGAAATATTAATACTAATCAGGCATTAATTAATAGGTTAGCAAGATTATGGGTAATTTATTTAGATGAGTACATCATCAGTGCTGAATTCACTCTGATAAAACTAAAACTATGCTTGTACCTCGCATTAACCACTTACCTTCTGATCCAACCATGCCTTCCCAATCGATAAGAAAACAGTTCCCGATAAAAGTAACCTTCGTGATGGCTATTAATAAAAGCACAAGGTCAGATGCTTCAAAGTGCAGAATTGTTTTCACCAGAACATGTTTCTTTGTATGGACACCTGCATGTATAATTTTCACACATTTGTAGATTCAATTAATATTTATATATATATGTTAAAGAAACGTAGGTCAAAAAGTAAATGATAACATTATAACTGCTAGTATTGTTTTCAAAGAAGTTAAGTAAACTAAAGAAGTTTGAAGAAAAAAAATGGCATCTGCCAAATTCAATATCAGTTTTTTAAATATTTACTTTTTAAATGTTTTACAATTGAAAATGTAGTATTTAATGATAACGACTTTTTACAATAAGACTGATATTTATTACTACTCTTCAGAATAAAATGCCATTCATTTATAAATATACTTGCATTTACTATATCCATATTATTACATTACCATTCGGTGACTGACCACAATACCATGTGAAATATTTGCATGGTTCAACTAGCATAAAAGAACTGTTCATTTAAAGATATTAGAGTTCCTTGTTGTATCTAAAGAGAAACTAACTATCAGCAGACTTTCTGGTACCTGAAATGTCTGCAAGATGGTGTTAGAGCTGTTTCCGAGATACCAAATACAAAAATTGTTCATATTATGTAAAATCGCGTTTTTGCATGGAAGAAACTTAAAAAGCAAAATGTTATCAAAATATGAAATTTCATCCAAATCATTAGAGCCGTTTCCAAGATACCAAATATATGAATACAAGAATTGCTTGTTTAAAGATATATGATAATGATAGCAGCAACATGGCCAATGTTTTAAGATTGTGTGAATTAGCCAGTCCTGTTATTAAAATTTTTGGCGGATCGGCATAATTTTTAAGATGGAGTAGTGGAGCCTTTGCAACTGACAATATATGAATTGTTTCATTTTGGTATTTGTTTGTTAGGGCTTTTTTATATCTGGCTGGCCCATTTACAGTCAGCCAGACATTGTCTATTTGTAAAAGTTTAGGTTCTTTTGGCCATTATATAGCCACGTTTTATCATTTTACATTATTGTGCTGTCTGATTGGCTAAACTCTTTGCATTTGGCTACGCAGGACAGTCAATTCACTTATTTTTAAACCACGTTACCATACCAATTATGGTGCTAATGATCCAGCTGTTGACATGCCCTAAAGCCATAACAAAACCAACAACCAATTCTTCTTCATCTTAAGCAGCTACCAAACATCAGCTGGGAACAAAACCTCCTGTCTATCCACTGTCTCTCTGCTTCTACGGTCAGCCAAGTTTTTCCTCTTTCTTCCACCATTTTATTTAACTCCTTTCACCCATCTGTCCCTCGGTCTTCCTGTGGGCCTCTTCCCTTTTAGCTCCACCTCCAGCATCTTGCTTGGTATCTTCTTGTCTCCCATTCTCTTTACATACCCATACCACTATAACCTTGATTTTTCTATTCTTTGTTGTACCGGTTCCTCCTTGATCATCTCCCAAATTCTCTCATTCCTTACTCTGTCCCTTATCGTTTCCTCCTATTCCTATAAAATTTCATTTCTATAGCATTTACTCTCCTTTGTCCCTCTCCTTCATCACCCATGTTTGAGATCCAAATGTAAAAATAGGCACAAAGTAGGTTTTATACATTGCTTCATTACTCTTTTGCGGCCTCTAACACTCTTTAAAAAAAACCAGTCTGTACACCTTCCTCTTCCATGTATCTCTATCCTGTTTCCTCCATTTTCTTCAATTCAATATTTGAAACAATCCTCTGTGTTCAGTTGTTCTCCTCCAAGTGATATGCCTATATCTGCCCTGTTCCTCTTGTTGTTGTGGTCACCACTTCATTCTTTCTTGCAGAGAAATCCATGCCTTATAACACAGCTACTTCTCACTTTCTCAGCTGATTCTGTACTACTCTTTAATCATCTCCTCGAACTAGTAGGTCATCCACAAATAACATTGCTTTAATTCTTCTTTCTTCAATGATCTGCACCTCCTTCTTCAATATTTCATCAATAACCACTATAAATAAAATGTGTGGTAGGGCACGTTCTTGTTTTAGTCCATTTTTCAAATGAAACCATTCAGTCTTGTCCATTCCCAGTTTGACACAGCTCTTACTAGCCTCATAGATATCATTCACTCTTCTACCATCTCCTTCTTTACTGATTTTTCTCTCATTGCTTCCCACACTTTGTTCTGGCTGAGGCTGTCGTATACCTTTTCAGTGTCCAGAAAGGCCATCACTAGATCCTTGCCATACTCATTGTGACACTTTTGTAGTTGTCTTACTGCAAATATGATATCAGTGGTTGACCTTTCTTGTCTATATCCACATTGTTCTTCCCTTTGCTGCCTTTCAACTCCTCTTCTTATTTTGCTCTCCAAAACTTTCTCATTAATCTTGGCACAATGGCACATCAGGGAAATATCACAGTAGTTTAGGCATATAGTCCTATCTTCTTTCTTGAGTATTAGTATTATAACCCCTTTCCTCCAGTCATCTGGAATTCTGCTCTCATTCCTTCACTGTATCCACTCTGGGCACTATACGTCATTTCATTCGCTTTACAGCGTCCTCCAATTCCTTCCATGTAGTATCTTCCTTTTCCTCTTGATACTGCTCCTTTTCTTCCCCTCTACTAGAGCTGTAAAAGTAACGAGAAATTTTGTACCCGTATGTATTCGTTACTAAACTAATCCGTACCCATTACTTTTGAATCATTAGTTGTTACTTTCGATTCAATCAAACCCTAGCATGAAGCATAGCATGGAGTCGCGTACGGGATAACTTCATTATTTTCATATTGTTTCGTTACTCCTTACTTTTGATACCATACAAACTAGCATGAAGCATCTCTTTCGCATCCAGTTGGGTCTCATATGGAAAGACTTTGTTCATACTTAGTAAAGTTTAAGTAAATTGTTTATTTAGTAAAATAAGTTTAGGTAAGTTGTTCATTTGGATAAAACTTAAAGTAATTAGCACATGGATTTTACGGAAAACCTATAAATGTACACTTTGTTTACTATAATTAATATTATATACGAAAGAATAATCTAAGTTCAAAACAAAACACCTGTTTACATAAAAAAAAAGACCTGATCTTTCACACGACTGTGACTTATCTAGTGACAATAACTAATGACGGTTATTTTTTTAAAGTAGCATACTCGTAACCCTGCATAGAAGCCTGATATGGTATTGGGACATGTATTTGACAAATATTATAATCTCATCAAAGTATTTCGTTTTTAAATAGGAGGTTTCACCATTGTATTCCTTCACTGTTTTCATTTATTTTTGTAAATTCTTCATCTTTTTGTGATAGATTTGTTAAAATAAATTTGGACATACCATCAAATTGGATCTGCAGGCAGAGTGCTACTGACTCTAATTGTTTCATTTTAAAAATATCAATATTCAGAACTTTTAAATCAGTAACAAAAGTACAGGACAAACATGCAATTAGATTCGTAATTGTTGTTGTGTCGTGGTTACACAAACATTCAACATCAAAGCCAGTACTGCATTGATCACATGGATCCTGCAGTAATAATACAATAACTAACGCCAGGCAAAAGGAATAGAGTCATTGTACCTTGTTCTTTGTGAGTGGAATTCTGGAACTGCCAAAAAGGGCTGCTAGATTTGTTTCTGGAAATTATTGTAGAACACAATCAGTAACAAATATGATAAAAGAGCTGGAATAGGATTCATTTAAGACAGGAGGAGAGTGAAGAGGGTCATGGGAGTGTAGAAGGCGTATATTGGTGATGAGGCATGGAGAGATATAGGTGTAAGAATAAAAATTAATGCATGGAAGGGAAAAGATGACCATGACCACAAGCTGGCACTTGATTTCAGGCACAAAGGGGTAGGAAGATTCTCTTTTTTAGGTACGGGTGTCAGGGATTGGAATAAGTTACAAAGAGAAATTATTAATAATTACCAAAAACATTGAAAGAATTTAAAGTTAAAATTTGAAGAGGACAAATGTAGGTAGATGCAGGAAAGGGAGGAAGATGAAAGTCTAAGGAAATTGCCATCAGAGTGTGAACTGCATTGCAATTAAATATTATTAGAACATAACAAGTGCAGAGATGTGTATCACAAACTATTAGACAACTCTTTTATATCGTAAATTACACTATAAAATAAAATAGAAGCTATCAAATCTTAAAATAAACAGATTTCATAAATGTTTGAAATCAGTAAACCTCACTAATGAACAATCAATGAAAAAACAGCAACTATCTCAAATTATCCATACAACTGTTCTATTTACAAATTATGCACTGGAAATTTTAATGTTAAACAAAATAAAAACTACAAAATTAGTCTTTACATTGTCAAAATATTACCACATTAAAAGAATCGATACTTAGTAAATAATATTAATTATTTAAAAATAATGTTCACACAATGTGTTTGCACACAAACATTTTTATTTGTAACGAAACAAATTCAAATTAATATTCCCACAAATACGCGCGTATGTATACGACGAACGATGTTCTTTCGATCACATTCAAAATATGTTTCTTAATTGTGATAGAGCACTTGTGGTAATTTCCCCACTCATCCACATATCTGTTTAATGATTTTCTTTTTTATTCTTAAAATTCATTGATTGCTATGACATATTACTTCTCATACAATTGAGCACTAATATCGCATGAATAACTTTGTTAGTTCAAGTAAATTGTTCATTGAGTAAAGTAAATTTAGGTAAATTGTTAGTACAGTTGATTTAGTGCACTGAATATTACATACTTCAGAATAATACCTAATATCACAATCTCAGCACACTTAAATCAACTATTTTCAAAACAAACTCATCTACTCATTCAGTCGCTGAGCGAACCATTCCAGCTCCTGTATGACGCATGATACGTCATGTTCGTATCTATACGACAAATGCGAGTAACGAAACATGTGAGTAATGAAATGAATTTGTGAGTAACGATTTGGTACTTCGAGTCAGGCAACGAACCTGTTACTCAGTAATGAATACATCGTTACTTTTACATCTCTACCCTCTACCACCCTTTTCATTGATGGGTTCTGTTGGATTCAATAGCTTCTCAAAATACTCCCTCCAGACTTTGTTTACTTCTTCCTTCCCCTTCACTAAAGTTGTCATACTTATCCTTTATATTATCTGCTTCTGTCCTAATCTTCCTCCAATTTTTTTAATAATGGTTTACCTTCTTACTTCCCTCACTAACCTCTTCTAGCAGTTCTATCCATTGTTACACTAATTTCCTCTTTTCTTCCTGTACCATTGTCTTTTCTTCTTTCTTTTTACAGCTTTCCTGTGTTCTCCTTTGGAACCCGAAGCCTTTGAACTTCTGTAAAATATCATCTTTTACCATGTCATTCCACCATGGGGTCCCTCTTCTCCTATCATCTGTCCTACCACATACTACTGTTTTGGCTGCTTTTATAAGTGTGGTTTTAAAGTGTTCCTACTCCTCCTCCACTGACTGTAAATTGTCCCTAGCTATTTTCTGTGTAAGCTGCTTGGTACTCTCTACTGCACTCATCGTCCTTTAGTTTCCACAATCTTATTCTTTGCTGTTGGATGTTCGTCCCCCTTTTTCTCTTTCAGGCTGGCTATCAAGAGTCAGTGGTCACTATCTAAGGCTTCTGATGTATTGACCTTTATATCCAAAACTAGCTGGTGCCCACGACTTCGTTCATGTCTGTAAAGAATTTGGATTGACCGCTACCGACATCTTACCATCATAATACACGATGGGAGACTATTACCACACACAAACGCCAGTCATCTATGCTGTGTAGTTCAGGCAGCAAAGTAAAATATATAGACACACGTCTTTGGTCGACATACGAAAATATCCTTGATCGACCAATTTTAACCATCATATCTCCCACACTACCACAGTTACCGAAATTCGGCCAACGTTGTGATCGACAGGTGACTCAGTGCTACTACCACATACAAACACCAATGATCTGCGCTAGTTAGTTTTGGCTGAAAAGTGATACATCATGACACATATGTTTTTGGTAGAAATATGAAAAGTGCTGCAGCCTGACCACTTTTCAACTACCATATCTCCCACACCCCCATAGCTCCCAACTTCTAACCACCATATTACATGTTAGGAGACACAATACCACTACCACACAAACACCAATGGTCTATGCTATGTAGTTGTGCAGCAGAGTGACATATACGGAGACACGTCTTTGGTCGAAATACGAAAATGCCCTGCATTGACCACTTCCCACATCCCCACAGCTATCGACATTCAGCCCACGTTGTGCACGACAGGAAACTCCATTCTACTTCCACACACAAAAACCAGTGATCTGTGTTAGGCAGTGGTGGCTGAAAAGTGAAATATAGGAAAACACACGTCTATTTTTTATATATATATAGTTGGCTGCCGGCAGCGCTTGCGTGCAGCCATCTCACTTATACTGAGGAAGAGCCATGCTCGAAAATTTTATTCTTTGTATTTAAAAAAGTAATCAACAATCGATTTGAGAGACCAGTCTGTACTATTCCATGTTATCTTATGGCTATCTCTCTTCTTAAACCTTGATTTATCCACTGTCAAACCATTGTGTTTGTGGAACGCCAACAACTTTCTTCCTTCTGCATTTCTGCTGTCCCCACCCTTCTGTTCCTAGAACCTTTTCATAGCCCTTCTGTGCACTACCAACATGGGCATTGAGGTCCCCCATTATTATTTGATTGATCTTGTCTAGCTGTTGCTGCAGATCATCTTCAAGACTTTCCTTCTCCTACATAAACTTGTATTAACTCCATGTCTTTGTCTATAACTTTAACCTTTATCATCCTGTCATTTATTCCTACTACTTCTTACTTTAAACCTTTCCTTATCACAAGTTTTCTTTTTCCCTCACTATTTCCAATCCAATACAGAATACAGCTTGTACCCTTCTGTAATTCCTTCATGCCCTCTCCTCACCATCTTGTCTCTGCTAGTCTCAATATATTCCATTTCCATCTTTCCATCAAATCTGTAATTTCTTCAGTCTAATGTTCCTAATTATAATTCTTCTCGCTGTCCTTTGCAATTTCCGTATTGTCTATGTTGGTATCCTAATCTGTTCCTTTATATTTGAAAGTAATCAACCATACTCTCACATTGTTGGCTTGCCAGGCCTAACACAGTTGAGGATTTTGGGGTCTACTGCCTTAGCCTTTGAAGATTCCTCTTCGCCACAATGCTGTGATGTCCTAATTAATACCCGGAGAGGATGGACGGTCCTTTCCGCTATTTTCGCCATTCGTAATGTTTCTTTCTCTGCTGAAAACTGCCGTCCGAATCCTTGGGTATGGGTTCCATGCTATACCCCTTGGGACTGGGTCCTTGCCTGGACTTAACCATCCTGTCACTCTGCCCTATTGGAGCTACAATGACTACTCATGCAGTGTAGGTGCGCCTTACAAGAATTACTCAAGCGGAGATATTGAAGTTGGCCCTATCTTCCTTGAGCCAGGTTAATGGTTGTGTATGATGCCACGACCATAGGCAACAACAATGACAATGTTTCTAATTCTATTGTATTATCTTCTTATCAACCTCTTTAGCCTTCTTTTCTCTCTCTTATAGAACATCGGTTCGTGCTTTTCTTTAATTTTTTTGTTTTTGTTTTGGGTTGATAATTCATTCCCATGATCTTATCTCCAATGTGAACTGTTCTCACTTCATCTACACTCAACTCCTTTCACTGAACCTTTCCCATAAATATCTTTTCAGTTCTGTATTTTTTAATAATTGTACCAATAACCACATTCAATTTAGATCAATAGTTTAACGAACTCTCTTTTATCAATCAGAACTGCTTCTATAATCTGAGACCTCACAAAGATATCAGGCTTTATTAGGAAAATATACATCGTGTTTTATCTTTGCCAATTAGTATGGATAACCCTCCACAAACTGCACCTCAGTCTCCATGGTACGCTTCATAACGCTTGAAGAAAACTGTATTGTCTAGCACTCCTACCTTTTGCCAAGCCACGATTAAGTTACCACATTCAATTGCAATGTTCATTGCATTACTACAGTTAAAATCCTGTTTGAAGTATTATAATTGACTTTGGCGTATTCTTATCATCACCCTTAACCCTCCTTATATTGATTCCTCTGTAACTGCTTCATCAACACCCATTTCTTTGAATTTTATGGTTTGTCACTCTGTATCAGTAATTGGTAACTCTTTAGCACCTGTTTTATATCTTATCACCAGCAGCTGCTAACTTAAAATAGCCATTGCCCTTAACACCGTCATACCTGGCTGGACGTGAGCCCCATACAGCTTTAGCTAACTCCACTTCCACCAGGGCTACTACCAGAACTTTTTCCTTTCTATTTTTTTTGGTACTAATTCCCCTGTTCTTAACGGCCTGTTGCTGCTGCATCTTAACTATTACTAGCACTTTGACATATTGAGAACATATACTCTAAGTATCAACAGACTGACTTAATTCTGCAAAAGACTGTAAAAGAAATGCGTGAATGTGCTGTGAATGACTGTGAGTAGTTCATCAATGAAAATTTTGAATATTTATACATGTTTGCCAAGAAAATGTTTGTAGATTTAAGTCATTGGTATAGTTTCACTGTGTTGAAAGTGATCCTTCCTTTTCTTGCATGCATTTCTCGTTCCGTGGAATGATTTAATTCAGAGTTCAGTTAATACCCAAGAAATGTTATTGTGCCTTGCCTACCATAGAGTTGTTCTGTGTACTATGAGATCCATGTCATAACAGGTATTTTCCTTACATCCATAGAATCTTTTATTTATTAGCTTTAATTTCAATTCAATTTCCTCATAGTTTTGTGTGACAAATTCTACATTTTGTAATTTATCATAATTACTTGTGTATATCATATCCTATTTTTATATCTTACTAGTATTTGCTCACAGTTCCGCCCTTGTGGTCTGAGGTGTCCGAATTAATGTGTGTATGATAACTTTTTTTTTAAAAAAAAAAATATAAGAATTCTAGAGAAAGGGTAAAGCCTAAATACTGTATAAGAAGTCTACTTTCTTGTTTTGTACGACTTGAGAACCTTGATTACGAATTCTATATGAGTTTTGTAATATAGTATCTTCTTGACGTTTACTGTAAAGAAAAGTAATAATTTCATGTTGTTGCTGCCAACACATTAAATTTATATTTTCTTATTGCAACTAACGCGCAATGAAGGAAATAACGTGTTCAGCTCTCACTATCAGTGTAGATAATTGGGTTAGGATTTCATATGTATTACATATTATAATTAATGTAAAGAAAAATCACATTTTTAGATATGTAAAAATATTAGTGTATGAATTTACTGGTACAGATTTTAATTCAGTTAAAGAAAATTCCTTTATTTCAAACCGTGAACAGAGAGAGTGTGTAAATTTTGATAGCGAAATGAACCACCACTTACCTTAGATGATGGCTGCCTAGCGTGAATACATAAAAAAGACAAGAACACAAATGCCACAGTAATTTTTGGGTCGTCGCCCTTCGTCAGCAGGAGAACATTATGCAGGTTTGGTGTTATAGGAGACTCACATGATGACCAATAGTCAGGAATGTGGTTTTAGTAAATTCAAACAGAGGTCAGGGAGAAAGAGGTAATGACTTGGAGCCAACACCTGAGCATCACAAAGTAATAAAGTAAAATCTCAACAACATAAATATGAGTAAGGAAAAATAAATATATAAGTAAATAAAATAAAATAAATGAATCAGTGTAGTTAAACATCATCTCTGGTGATTGGTGGTTTAGTTTAGATAGTTGGGATAGGGGCAAGGAGGGTTTAGAGGGAAGGAAAGTAATGACTGTCTATTATCTTAAATTGGGACAAGGAGATTGTCTAGTGCCCAGTTTATACTGACAGGCAAGCTCCCAACTTCTGAGTTCAGAGAATCTGCTGTTATTAGGGAGGTCTCTGACAGCATGGAACATGAAACGAGAATTAAAATTATTAGTTTCATGGAAGATGGCATGGACAGCTACGGAATGTTTTGGATTCCGGGTGTATACTATCTGTCGATGGCCATTCATTCTTATGGCTAGTGGATTAGTGGTCAAACCAATATAGGAAGCTGGGCAGTGTTTGCAGGTTAGCAGGTATATTACATGGAAGGTTTTACAGGTGACATGTCCTATGGTGGGAAAGCTCTCCCCAGTGATAGGGTTGGTGAAAGAGGTGGCAGCATGATGTATGTTACACATTTTACAGCAGGGTCTATTGCATGGGAAAGAGCCTCAGAGTTGTCTGTGTTTGTTGCTGAAACAAGTTCTGTTTTAATTGAGTTCCCTGGTTCAAATCCCAGTTGGTTCAGTAATTATCATGGGCTTTACTTTGATCATATGAGTTTGTAAAGATGATCAGTGCTTCGAATTCCATGTCAAATTGATAGTCCAGCCACAACAGCGGCAGAATGTGCAACAAATGGGAACTACTGTCATTTGGAAGCCGAATTACCCTTTGTGGTCTCTGGGGCAACAGTGCTATATGCCAACGTTTCTCAATCCTGTCCAACCCAAAGACCAGTAAAATGTCTAAATTAGTGCTATGGACTACTAACTTATATGAACCTAATTGTTAACCTATGTTATTAACAATTGGGACGTATTGTGTTGTACCATTATAACACAATAAACCTAAAAGCATGTTTTGAATTTTTTTCTATGGAAATGCAGTTATTATTATGGAAGTGAACAGTTAATAGCGAATTATGTGTTGAATAGTCTCTTGATGTTTATAAACCAAATAAATGATACCATTGCTGTGGGTTGGATGCTATGTTATGTCACCGATCTAAATGAACAAAATAAAACCTATGACCTGACAAATTTAACAATCATTTACTTAATTGCTCTTATGTTACCAACCCTACTGTGGGGGAGAGTCAAATTAAAATCAAAAGTGCTTGCCAGTGATCTGAAGTGGGTACACCTGCTTGAAATAATGTGCCAGATGTCCTCACATGTGGTAGCACAGTCAAGATGAGCAAGAACCAGTGCAGAAACAGTATAAAGATGGTCAGCCCACTAGCTAAGTGCATTAGAGAAGAACAGCGGTAGGTGATTAGATTTTTGCAAAGTGAAGGTACAGAATGGGAATTCCTGTTTGGAGCAAGTGTATGAATGGTGTAGGAAGTTCGCAAATGGTGTGACATCTGTAACTGATGCTCTGTACCTGGGCCAGGCACAGCGTGCCGTGACTCCCGAGACCATGAGACCATGGCAGCAGTTGAAGTCATCATACTGGAAAACCGCCAAGTGATATTGGATGACATAGCGACAGCTGTAGACGTTAGTCATGGTTCGGCACATCACATTAATGCATGATGTGCTCAGGTTTTATGTTGGGTGCCCCAGCAGCTTAATCTGGAGTTGAAGCAGCGTCTTAGTGATGCGTATGAAGAACTTCTGCGGCACCTTGAATACGACTCTGATGCCTTCCTTGCATGAATCATCACCAGAGACAAAACATGGATCCATTACCATCAGTCTGAAACAAAGAGAGGATCAAACAATGATGCCATTCGATATCACCAAACCCAAAGAAGTTTCGAACACAGCCTTCTACAGGGAAGTTTATGCTAACCCTCTTCTGGGATGAAAAAGGCGTCCCCTTGGAGCACTACACTCTACGGGGGTCCACTGTTACCAGTACATACCTGCCAACTTTTACGGTTTTTCCGTAAAATTTACGGAAAAGGACTGTATTTTACGGTTTTACGGATATGCTGTGTTATTTTACGGATTTCGATCGCTTAGGTCTGATCCTAATTGGAACAATGTTATTGCGGTTTTTATGGACGATTGTGACAGGTTTTACTATTTATTTCATTGTTTTAAGTGCTCTTAGATGTGCGTTAAGGCTTCTTTCATTTGACTCTTAAATTAAACCACGATATGCTAATTTTATTGTAGTCAATAATTAATCGATCTCTCTCTCTCTCTCTCTCTCTCTGATTTTACATCTATACTTTTTTTTTGAAAGTCGAATCAGCAATTGTTTGAATATCGTTTTCGTATACTTTCGAGTTCCCAACGGTCCCGCGTGCATTGTTTGGTTGGTTGATTGTGACTTTGTGTAAACGGTGTAATCATGAGTAACGCTAAGAAGCAATATTTCCAGACATTCCCCCGCAGGGGCCTGGTACGCAAGTGCCAGGTACGGGTTTGGCGAACCCGCGGTGCCCGAGCTGGAAACTTGTGAGCGCCGCAAGTTTCCCACACCGTAAACTCCTACCATGCTTCAACGACCACCGTAGGGCGTGACGGTGGAACGTTGTGTGCCTAGGAGAACGGGGATCTTGGCTTCATCGCCCGGATCGCGAGGACGGTACAAACCTCTATAAAAAACCCCTCAACCTCAAGGTCGGACACGTGCTGAGGAGGTGGATGAGTGGTGAGGCAAACCACCCGCTAACGTGCGACCTCAGGGGCACCTGCGCACCCCTGTTGTATGAGCATTCCTTTTTATTTTGGATTTACTCGTGGGACCAAAATTCAGGCTCAAAAATCCAAAACCCCAAAAACCTGCGGTACGGGTGTGCCGCAGGAAAATAAAAATACACCCAATACAAAGAAGCGGGCCAGGGTTGATAGCCCTCCCGCTTCTGAATGCAGTAGTAACAGGAAAGTTTGTTCCATAGCGAACGCTTTCATTGTAATGCAGAGGAAAGAGGGGACATTTGAAAAAGTGTCCCCCTTTTATATCAATAAAGGGCTTGAAGGACTTGTAGGAACTTTGAGATCTGTTAAAAAGCTGAGGAACGGGACGCTGCTGCTGGAAACGACCACCAGTAGGCAGGCTTCCCAGCTCCTTAATTGCGAGAAGCTCGGGGAGTTCGTAGTCAGTTGCGAACTCCACAGAACCCTAAACTCTAGTAAAGGCGTTGTCACCTGCCGGGACATCATGGATTTAGGGACTGAGGAACTGGTTAAGGAGTGGGAAGAACAGCAAGTGGTCGAGGTGCGTCAGATTCAACGGAGGGTAAATGGCAGTCTTGAAAAGACTGCCACCTTCGTCCTGACGTTTGACACTCCAGTGTTGCCCAAGTGTATTAAAGCCGGATACATTAATCTGAACGTCCGTCCGTATGTTCCGGACCCAATGCGCTGCTTCCAGTGCCAGAGGTTCGGACATACGACGGCGTCATGTAAGGGCAACCCCACCTGTGGTAGATGCGGCAAGGGGGCACATGAACCGGGTGTCACTTGCACGCTCCCACAGGTGTGCGTCAACTGCTCCGGGTCGCACCCTGCCTGGAGTAGAGAGTGTCAAGTGTATCTTGAAGAGCGCAAGATACAGGAGTTGAAGACCAAAGAGCGGATACCTTATGTAGAGGCAAAGAAGAAGGCGAAATCGCTCGCCGCTCCAATTTTTGGAAGTAGCTTTGCCAAGATGGTCTCGACTCCCGTCAGGAAAGAAAGTGTTGCTACGCAGACTTCCTTTGCAGACATGGGCACAAGCACTGTGTGCTCATGTCAATGCAAGTGTGGTGCAAAATCCACCAAGGTCATCACACCTAAGACCGCGGATGTCGCTAGCAACACATCTGCAACCTCGACCAGTCCAGCAGCAGTAACAAAGACCCCACCAGCAATGAAGTTAACAGCACCTCCTATTCCACCGCGTGCTATCGAAATGGTAGCGATACCATTAGCTACCGGTGGTAATAGAGGTGACCAAAAGGTAAGAGGTCCTAAGTTTAGACAGACTGATCCGACCCAGTTTGTCAAGTCCCCCTCTTCTTCCCCTCCCAGACTGCCTAGCGGTGGGGAGACTAAGGGTAAGAAGCAGAGGAAGAAGAAGAAAAAAGATAAGGAGGATTTTGAGGAGTCCTCGGGGTCGGAGATGTCTGTCACCGTTTCTGGACAGGAAGACACGGAGATGCTGGTGGACGAGTCTGGTCCCGTTCCTCGGCATGATGTGACCGATGACCCACCCGATCCGGGGCGGGTGAGGTTAAATAGGTAAGGATGGCTCCCATACTTCAGTGGAACATCAACGGTTTTACAGCTCACAAAGAGGAGTTACACCTCTTAGCACGGTCTGATCCTTTGTGTCTCTGCCTCCAGGAGACACATTTCAGACCATCACACCAACCTGTGCTAAGAGGATATGATGTGTACCGTAAGGACGATACCGAGGGTGATCGAGCGAAGGGCGGAGTGGCCGTGTTTGTTCGGAACACTGTCCACTCCGAACCCGTTGCTCTCACCTCTCATCTACAAGCAGTAGCGGTGAAAATACACGGTCCAATACAACTGACCGTATGCTCTATCTATCTGCCACCCAGTTTGTCCGTCGACTACGACGACCTGGTTGGCATTACACGACAACTCACTCGGCCCTTTCTCCTTTTGGGAGATTTCAACGCCCATAGTGCGGTGTGGGGTTCCACCACCGATTGCCCCAGGGGCCGAGTGGTTGGTAGATTGATGGAGCAGGAGGAAATTTGTATCCTGAATACAGGGCAAATGACTCATTTCACCGCTGCTACCGGTACGTCCTCTGCCATCGACCTTTCTTTGTGTTCTCCTTCAATTGCGGACTCCGTGCAGTGGGAAGTGGACCGCGACCTTCACGGAAGCGACCACTTTCCCATATGGATGCACTTAGGTTCCGAGATTAGAGGAGCGAACGCCCGGCGCAAATGGAACGTCAGTAAAGCGGACTGGCAGCTTTTCTGCCGTTCTGTTGTCCTGGTACCACGTGACAACATAGAGGAGAAGGTGAGTCACTTAGCAGAAGTGATTCACCAGGCTGCTGACGTTTCTATGCCCAAAAGCTCCGGAACGCTGCGAAGGACGCCCGTCCCCTGGTGGAGCGACGAATGTCGCTACGCTATTCAGGGTCGTAGACGGGCGCTGCGGCATTTTAGGTTGCACCCAACATCTGACAACCTAGCAGCGTTCCGTATAGCAAGAGCTAAGGCGCGCCGGGTGATTAAGGAGAGCAAACAAAGGTCATGGCAGAACTTTGTGAGCAGTATTAATCGTTCCACACCTTCGTCAAAAGTATGGGAGTCCATCCGCCGTATATCCGGAAGGTACTCCCGCCCACCAGTATCTGGTTTACTGGATCACGGACGTGTAATTACCGACGAACGAAGCATAGCGCAGCTGATGGCGGAGAACTTCGCCGCCGTCACATCGTCCGCCAACTTTGACCCTCGGTTTCAGCGGCGAAGAGTCGCTGCCGAGAGACGCCCGCTGTGCTTCGATTCGTCGAATACAGAGGCCTACAACTGCCCATTTACATCATGGGAGCTGGAGTCTGCGCTAAACAGCGCAAAAGACACTGCTCCAGGGCCGGATCAGATCCAGTACCAGATGCTGAGGCATCTTAGTAAAGATGCTAAAGAGTACCTTCTGGATATTTTTAATGATATTTGGACCGGTGGACACTTCCCCGACTCGTGGAAAGAAGCAACGCTCATCCCTATTTTAAAACCTGGAAAAGACAAATTGTTGCCAGGTAGTTATCGTAGTATTGCCTTGACAAGCTGCGTGGGGAAGACACTGGAGAGGATGGTGAATCGCCGCCTCGTCTGGTGTCTTGAATCCCGGAATCTGCTGAGCCGCTTTCAGTGTGGGTTCAGGAAGTCCCGTTCCACCCTGGACAACCTGATCCTGCTGGAAGCGGCCATTCAGGATGCTTTCATTCGCAGCCAACACCTTGTGGGTGTCTTTTTTGACATTGAGAAGGCCTACGATACTACCTGGCGGCATGTTATTTTAAAACAATTACATGACTGGGGTTTTAGGGGAAACCTGCCCCGCTTTTTAAAATCATTTTTATCTGGACGTTGCTTCCGGTACCGAGTCGGTAGTGAAGTGTCTGATCTTTTTATTCAGGAAAACGGTGTTCCTCAGGGATCTGTTTTAAGTGTGACCCTATTTGCAATTGCTATAAATAGCATAGCATCCATTATAAGGAGTCCTATAGGGTACTCCTTATATGTGGATGATTTTTTAATCTTTATTGCATCATCCAGCCTGAGAAGCGCTGAGCGGCAGTTGCAACTCACGCTGAACAGGCTGGATGAATGGTCTGTGCACACCGGTTTTCGTTTCTCTGCCGAGAAAACCCGGTGTGTACTTTTTAGTCGTAGTAGGACTCTTCTACCAGAGCCTCACCTTACCTTGAGGAACACCGTTTTACGTTTTACTGACACTGTTCGGTTTCTGGGCCTCATTTTAGACACTAGGCTAACCTGGCTACCACATCTCAAAGATGTTAAAGCCAGGGCCTCAAAAGCTCTTAATATTTTAAAATGCCTGTGTGGCAGGTCGTGGGGCGCTGATCGCTCCTGCCTGTTACAATTTTATAGAGCCTTTGTACGGTCGCGGCTGGAATACGGTTGTATCGTGTATGGTTCGGCACGGGACAGCTATCTCCGTATATTGGATAGTGTCCACCATGCTGGAATTCGGCTCGCCACGGGTGCATATCGCACCAGCCCTATTGTCAGTATTTGTGCTGACTCGGGCGAGCCGCCGCTTACCATCCGCCGGCAACTCCTCATGGTGCGACACTACCTGCAGGTTGCCATAACACCTGGCAGTCCCGTGTACGACATAGTTGTACATCCCAACTACGAGCGGCTCTATACCAACCGGCATAGAGCCACTAAACCGTTCAGCTACCGTACAAAGGCTATTTTAGAACAATACGGATTCGAGCTTCCTTCTTTTTATCACCAGGGTTGGAGTAAATCTCCTCCCTGGCTTTTAAAGAGGCCCAGAACAATTTTAGATCTGTCCCGGCATAACAAACTGTTAACCGCTAACAGTGTTTTTATTAATATTTTTACTGATGTTTTAAATCAATTTCACAGTTTTACCCCGGTGTATACGGATGGGTCTAAGCAGGCTAACAGTGTAGGGTGTTCAGTAGTGTTCCCTCGAGCGACTTACAAATATAAGTTGGATAGCAGGTGCAGTGTTTACACTGCGGAGTGCTATGCCTTGCTAAAGTCGCTCCAGCATATGAAGGCACAGCGTGATATGAAGTACCTCATATGCTGTGATTCCCTCAGTTGTATTCAGGCGTTAGCAACAATGTACCCAGCAGACCGTCTAGTCCAGGACATCCAGGACGCCCTCCTTTCCCTTCAGTCCTGTGGAAAGGAGGTCGTATTCTGCTGGGTACCCGGCCATGTGGGAATCAGGGGGAACGAGGCAGCTGATGAAGCTGCCAAGTTAGCCTGTGACAAGGTCAGAATTGACTTTGATCCGGTCCCAAAGTCTGACCTTGCCTCGGCGGCGAAGAGATTTGTTTTTGATGTTTGGCAGAGGCAGTGGCTGGAAGTTGAGCATAATAAGCTCCGGCTGGTCAAACCGACCGTTCGGCCGTGGAGCAGCTCCTTCCAGCGGGCGAGGAGGGATGAGGTTCTCCTTACTCGCCTCCGTATAGGGCACTGTCCTCTGACACATGGTTTCCTTCTCCGCCGAGAGGACCCTCCGGAGTGTGATGCATGTGGCGTACCTTTGACGGTACGCCACATTTTAATAGACTGTGTACTGTTTTTAGACTTAAGGGCAGACGTTGGCTTGGCCAACGATCTGACCCTTATTTTAAACAACGAGACCAGCAACGTGGCGAGTGTTTTAAAATTTTGTGTTTTGGCCGGTCTAGTGCCTAAAATTTTAGGCAGATCGGCCTAGTTTTAAGATGGATGGGTGGCCTCTTTACAGCCACCCATGCATGTGCATAGTTATAATTTTTTATATTGTTATGATTCAGGTCTCGCTGGCCACTATACAGCCAGCGAGACTTGTGTTTTTAATTCTCCTTTTAATATTTTTGGCCCCTTTACAGCCATCGAGGTGCTGTACGGTTTAAAGTACCGGTGGCCCTTTTAATGCCACGTGTGATATTATGATTTATTTTATTTGCTGTCTGCATGGCCGACCCCTTTACAGTCGACCATGTAGACAGTATTTTAGTACATTTAAAAGCCACAGTAAATGCTGGTTATTGATAGGGCGCTAATGACCCCGACGTCGACGCGCCCTAAAACACCAAAAACAACAAACAACAACATTCCAGACATTCAGGGAAGCGTATTCCATAGAGTTTCCGTGTATAATAAAGTCGGTTATTTTCGAGTTGGCGATTCCGGCCGCCTGCATCTGATGCACCTTCAGGATATCAGTTTATGTTGATATTGTACAGCTTTAAATTATTGTGACCGAGCGACAGTTCAGATCATCCCTCTCAAATGAAATCCTAGAGACTGTTTCCATCCATATTGAAGACCACCAATTTTGGTCCTTGTTATACAAACAGTTTTTCTCCAGACTTTCTTAAGAAAGCCAAGAAAGCCACTGCTTCATATTTGAAGTCTGATTGAAAGTACGCATATTATGCATATCAAACAGTGTAAATAGGTTCAGTGCTAAGTGAAACAGGTATATTGTCTCATCTGAGTTTGAGTTTAAAGTTTTTTTTTTTTAAGAAGACTTCAAAGATTGTCTTGTAATTAGTGTTTGCCAACAATTAATATGAAGTAAGTAGACATGATTTCAGTTTAATATGACATTATTTTGGTTTAATATGCTGTTTATACAAATTTCTGGATGTTTAGTTAATTGTCGATAAAAAAATTTGTGGTCCACATTCTTTACGGAAACACTGTATTGGGGAACCAGGGTTTTTACGGAAACCCGATTTTGGAAGTTGGCAGGTATGCCAGTAACACATACACAGACCTCCTCACAAATCATCTTCTGCCTGCCATTAGAACAAAACTACTTGGATTGCTATTGACAGCTGTTCTTCTGCGACATGACAATACTTAGCCCCATACGTCTCATACAACGGTTGCAACAATCGCAGGCATGTGATTTGAATGTCTTCCTCATACACCATACTCGCCCGACCTTGCCCCTAGTGATTTCCATATGTTTGAAACCCTAAAAAGAAGCACTTTCTGGGACTTAATTTCAATCCGATGACGAGGTGTGACAGGCGGCGCACGAGTGGTTGTGGCTTATATGGGAATTCAGGCTCTTCAGAAGCATTGGTGAGCATGTATTGGGCATGACGGAGATTATATTGAAAAATGATGCAGCTGACTTGTATTTGTGCACAGTTCTTAAAATAAAAAAAATAAAAAAAAAACATTAAGGTTTTCATTTGACTCTCTCTCAGAATTTTGGTATCAGCACCTACTTTGATCCCTTACACCTACAACAATGCTCTCAGAAAACAGTCAGTAATTTAATTTGTAAAGAAATGCTGCTCTCTTTGATACTGACTGGAAACTTATTTAGTGAAACAAAACCATTCAGAAAAGTGTAAAATGAAGCCTCTGTAAACATTGACATGATGAGTTTATGCCAGGCCTTCCAGAGATAAAGATTATATGACTCAGTAGGACCAGAGGTGAAATTAAATAACACACTCTGTAACAGCCCTTATACCTGAATTGTACTGTATGAAGTATTTGTAGTGAGCTAAAGTTTGCTTGAAAGTGATTTGGTATGTTTATTTTGTAATTTCTTGTAAATAAGTGTATATAGACTTTGTTTTAGTTAAGAAAATTATTTAAAGTCTATTTAATATGTTTAAGAACCGAATGATGCAAGAGAATTTCTTAAATGTTTGTAATTCCATGTATTAATGTAAGTTACGATGTCTACAGGACAATTTTCCACCATTTGAAAGGATTTCTGTAAATAATTTTGTATTTAAGTATCCCTAATTACCATTTCTGATCATTTTGTAATGTTATTAATTAATTTTGTATCAATTCCGATTGTTTTTAATATGTTTGATTGTTTGAGTGATTGTTAATGATCGAGAAATATTGGGCGGATGCCTTTGAAGAATTCTCGTAATTTCGATAGACTCTATATAAACAGATCGCCTGGACAGAGAAGTTAGTTTTTATTCAATTCAATTCAACTCAGTTAGTAAGTCAGTTGACAACGACTCAGAAGTGCATCTTTGGATTGTAACTATGCTTGTGAATATCGCTGACTTGTGGTTTGGATCAAAATAAACAAACATCTTCACATAATTTGCTTGGTGGATTTTTTTTAAATTTAATTAATCAGTAATTAAACCACCAAAGAACCTTAATAACTCGATCAAGTATGTATCATTCAGTACTCATCAGCCATTAAAAATTTATGCAGGGATAAAGATTTGCTATATAAGAAATTCGAACATGGGGAAACTATGCTGCCTGTCAAATAACATCAAGCACCCAGAAGGGGAGTAGGAAACAAAATGAAATTTCATAGATTGAGAGGGTATGTGATCTTATTTCAGTGATCACAAATTGAGTCGAAATTACAAAGAATGAGGCAATGTGAGCCCTTTTATCGGTATGACGTTGTGCCCCCTTCGGCCTGGATGCATTCACAGATGACATTGGAAAGGATGTCATAAATCTGCTGTAACCTCTCCTGAGGCCCACAACTGTTAGAACTAGTTCTTGATATCCTGGACGCTGGTACTGTGATGGAGTTGATGTCCAAACTGTTCTCACACATTGGGGAGAGGTCTAGGGATCTTACTGGCCACAGGAGTACCTCAACATCATGCAGTCAGTTCATTGAGAAACATGTGAACGAAATTGTCCTGTTGAAAAAAGACACCTTGATACTGTCACATGAGGATGCAGGATGTCCATGGTGAACAGCTGTGCCTTCAGTTCCCTCAATCACTACCAGCCGTGACCTGAAGTCATACCTGATGGCCCCCATCACCTGATGTTGTGAGTAACACCCCTGTGCCTCTCCAAAACATTGGAAGAATGGGACCTATTCCCAGGTAGCTGCAACACTCGCCGACAGCTGAGTGGTAACGCACTGGCCTGTCGACTGTATTCATTCCAGTTAGTGCAGAACCATGATTCATTACTGAACACACTGTGACAGCAAATAACATCATGTACCCTCTCAGTCAATGAACTTTCATTTAATTTCCTCCTTTCCATCTGGGTGCTGCAATTTTTTTTGGAGAGCAGTGTGTATATCTAAAGAGGAAAATTTTCATCTTCTACACGACTTTATCCTCATGTATGACATGCAAACTTAGGTTTTAACAATGAAATGGTGTCACAGTCATGTGGAGGATAGTTTAAAGTAGCATGCTGAATGTAAGTCTTGGAGTATTTGAAATGATGACTTTTGAATAACAACAGGCATTAAAGATCCTTTTTCTCAAGCTGATTATTGAAATGGAAGTGGACGCGGCATATCTACATCTATACTCTGCAATTCACAATTACTGTGGGTGGCAGAGGGTGCTAAGCACCAATCCTATTTTAGAGTATTCCAATTCCGAACAGAACGAGGAAAGAAAGAATACATAAATGTATCAGTACGGCATCTTTTCTCTCGAGTCTTATCCCTCCTGTCATTGCGACCTAAATAGGTTGGCGGAAGAAATATTTCGTTGCACTCGTAAATTAGAGATTTTCACATATTCTCCAACAAATTTAAACGAAAATGACGTCGTCTGTCCGCCAAACAATCCCAGCCTAACCCACGTATCAGCTGGGACACTTAAATAAGGACTGTAACTAGCGGTCACGAATCGAGCGGCTCTCCTCTGTACTTTCTCTAACGTGTCAATCAATCCCTTGCGATACGGATCCCAAATTGCACAACAGTATTCCAAATGCGGACGCACTAGTGTTTTGTACACTATTTCCTTTGTATGAGCATTGCAGCTTCTCAAAATACGACCTATAAAACGTAGTTTTGAATTAGCTTTGCCTACGACTGAAGTTATGTGCAAGTCCCATTTCATGTTGTTTTGTACTGTTACGCCTAGATACTTCAGGGAATCGACCGTGTCAACAACTGAATTGTTAACTTTGTGCTCGTGAGCAAACGGGGTCTTTTATTACTTATTTGCATTGCCTTGCACTTTTTACAGTTAAGTGTAAGCTGCCATTTATGGCACCATTCCAAAATAACATCCAGATAATGCTGTATTTCTAAGCAATCGTCAGAGCACCCCACTTCCCTATAAATAAGTGCATCATCAGCAAAAAATCGCATCCTGCAATTAACGTTGTCACCGAGATCGTTTATAAAAATTAAGAAAAGAAGTGGTCCTATTACACTTCCTTGAGGAACGCCCGAAGTAACATCTAGCTTTGAAGAGGCTTTCCCCTCAACAACGACATACTGCGACCGACCAGTTAGAAAATCGCGTATCCATTCGCAGATCTGATCAGATATACCGTACGCTCGAATCTTCGCCAAAAGGCGGTTATGTGGTACAGAGTCAAAAGCCTTCTGGAAATCCAAGAAAATAGCATCAACTTGTGATCCTGCATCGATAACCTTCATTACGTCATGCGAAAATAGAGCCAATTGCGTTTCACACGAACGGTTCTTACGAAATCCATGTTGGTTTGCTGTAAGTAACTCGTTTTCATCCAGAAACTTCATAACGTTAGAGCATATGACATGCTCCAGAATTCTACTGCAGACAGATGTTAGAGATATTGGTCGATAATTCCTAGGATCTCTCCGATCACCTTTCTTGAAAATGGGAATCACCTGCGCTATTTTCCAGTCAGAAGGTACTTTTCTTTCTTCTAAAGAATTACGAAATATATCTGATAGAAATGGTTCTATTTCTTTCGCATATTCCGAAAATAATCTTACTGGAATACCATCAGGAGCTTTAATTGCTTTATGATACCTACACTATCAATATGAACTGTATCCATCTTAAATTCTACACGCCGTGCAAAAGCGGGAATGTTTTCCATGTTTTCATCAGTGAAAGAATTTTTAAATTCGGTGTTAAATACGGTAGCCTTTTCGCGGCTGTCATTAACTTCCAGACCGTCTTGTAGTAGAACTGACATATTGTTGTCACTTCATGAGAAGACAAGATAAAAGATGAAATAAAATGGATAGATACCCGTGGAAGGAAAGGAACTAATAGGAATACAGAGAAGAAGTTCATGTAATGAACTGAAAACTAGCATCAGACTTTAATGTTCAACAGTAGCACATTATAAAAACTGGTGGAAGGAAATGGTAAACTGCAGTGAAATACCATTGGTTAACAATAACACTAAGTTAATATGAAACCTGTTGCAGATAATGCTGATAACTCTTCTCACCCCTCCCCTCCCCTCCCTTGGAATTTCATTCACGACTAACCACTTTAGATAATAGCTCTTATATCATTTGATTTTTTTGACTGGAAAATTGTGCCGGTAACTCCGATTTTCAAGAAAGGAGATCATGGAAACTGTCAACCCATATCTATAACATCTGTTCTGAAGCACATTATTTCCTTGAATTTTCTAGACAAAAATTATTTGCTTACAATGAACCAACATTTATTTTGGAAGAAAAGAGCATGTAGAACATAGATGGCACTATTTATGCATGACATAATGAAAGTTCTTGATGCAGTTTCAAAAGTTGACCTTTTTTTCTGTAAGTTTTTGACTCTGTGCCACACAACCTCATTTTACTAACAATTCGAGAATATGGTATATCAAATCAGCTTTGTGAATGGGTTAGAGAGTTTGTAACTGGTTGGTCGCTGTATGTCGTCATTGATGGAGAAGCCTCTTTTAACCTAGATGGTACATCGGGCATCCCTCAAGGAAGTGTACGAGGACCATTTCTTAACTTTTATAAATGATCTTGGAGACAAAACTTGAATAGCAGTTTAAGATTGTTTGTTGATGATGTGGTCATCTATGGAGAAGTAAGGAATTCCACCAATTGCTTAGAAATTCAGCATGATCTGGATGTTATTTTGACATTGTGTGACAAATGGCAACTAAATTGTAAAAAGTGCCTGGCAATATACGTAACTATCAAAAAGAATCAGTTTTCTCAGAAGTACAAAGTAAACAGTTCATTTGTTGAAATGGTTGAATCCCTGAAGTATTTAGTCATAACAGTACAAAGCAACATGAAATGGGACTTGCACATTAATTCGGTCATAGATAGAGCTAATTCTAGGCTGTGATTTACAAGTCAAATCTTGAAAAAGTTTAATGTACAAACAAAGCAGATAGTGTATGCATTTGGACAGCTGTTCTGCCATTTGGGATTCGTGTCGTATTGGGTAGATTGTCAGTCTGCATAAATTAGAAGAAATACTGCTTGCAACAGTCTTTCAGAAGAGTGAATTGATTCGTAGATTCTGCTGGGATTCTCTGGTAGACAAATGACATGAGCTTTGTTTAAACTTATTAGTAGACATGCATACGCCCATTTTCATTTAAAAGTGTGAAGAAATAATTCGTCTACCAACCTATTTGGATTGCAATGACAGGCAAGATAAGATAGAAAAATTAGGTGCCATGCTGATTCTTATATGAATTCTTACTTCCTTCAAAATATTTGGAATTGGAATGCAAAGAGTAAGGATTAGTTTTGAGTTTCTGCCACAATTTCGTGAATTACAGATTAGGGAGTGTGCATAAACTACGTAGCTCAATTTTGGCCACTGTGAACCCCCAATCCCCCTACGTAGCACGTAGCTTTTTTTTCCCTTTTGATTCCAGGAGACATTTTGTACTGTTTTCTCTTGTCAGACTATTGTAAATTACATGCGGAGATAATTGTTGTGTGTTCTGTTCCTCATTTTAACAGTGAAAAATGTTATGAAAGGAAACTGCCCTTGAAAGCATGAAACCTAAAAAAAGGTCTCAATAAGTTACAAGGTCGATTAGTTGGGGGGGGGGGGGGTCCTCCAACAAAATCTCGTGTCATTTTTTAGGGAAGGGTCCGACCAGATCTCATGAAGTCTCCCGGGGGGGGGGGGGGGGTCCAGAATTCCGGAAAATCTTTGCACATAATTGATGGATGTCCTGTGAGGATCTTGCTTATGCGGGGGTTAGCATAAACACTTGGTCTCAGCTATAACCGTGTGTAGCCTAGGATGTTACAGTTCTGGCTAATTTGATGATTCAGTCGCCACATAATTTTAGCCCAAAATTATGAAAAGGTAAAAGTTCAATGATAACTAGTCCATTCTGGTAAGATGACTATATTCTTCAAAATTTTACGTAGCCAGAAAAACTGCACAGGCAATCAGACAATTTCTCCGAAAAAACATTTACAGTTTCGACCAATCACTCGAGCGTGACCACATCTCACGCCCCCACAGTTATTTAACTACATGAGGTTTTACTTGATTTTAACCATGACTTTCAAATGTAACCATAATCACGCAAGTTGTTAATTTGCTGCGCCACGAGCACAACCTAGTTAACGCCCTACATAACTTGTAACATACTCTGAAACTCTTGCTGTTGGTCTGGGGCGAGAGTAGGTTCTGGAGGGGTTATATATAGGATCGATGCTGCTTGAGCCGTGGGAACCATCTTCCCTGATTTTCCCATGGACTTTATCCGATAACTGATCAGTTTTCTGACGAATATTTCGCAATACATTTGATCAAAACACCAAAAATAATCCTAGCTTTCTGAAATTTTGATAGTTGCTAGATATTGTTACAAACGTCAAATTAAGTTATTATAAAATTTTTCATAACTTTAATAGTTTAGCCAGAAAAGAGTCATAAAGATGTGATTGCCATAACTTTTGAAATATTACTCCTACCGAGCTAAAACAAATGTTAATCTGTTCTCCTATTGCTCATCTATCCTCTGCTATCAAATAAAGTATTTTACCTAATTTTGAAAGTGGTATAAAACTCGAACACAAAATTTGACTACTTGAAATATTCAACGTATCGACTTGAAAATAACTCTAAACAAATCTCCATACTGAAAAACGGTTACTGTAAAAATTTGGAATCTCCAAGTATATTCTCTGATTTATTACGAATTTTAGAAATATTATTCCTCCCGAATGTCGTAAGATATCGCATCATCTCGTCCAAGCGTTTCCGTCGCCAAAACCCATTTCGCTTTATTACAATCAAATGCTTTAATATTTTGAAATAAAACTTTTCCAGAAATCTTTATATTTAAATAAACTTTACTCTGAATATAATTTCTTTTCATGAATTCCCGAATAAGACTGAAATGTCTAACTTTTTCATTAATCACACGTCTTGCTATACCAAATTATATTTAAAAAACTATCTTTAGAATGCATGAAACTTTCTAAAATTTTAATATGTTGTTTAAACCGAAATTGCGCTATTTTCTATCTATCAATTGACTTCTTAACTGTTTTTTAATTACTGAATACTTCGATTTTGGATTGGAAAATTACGTGACAAAATTCTAAACCGGCAAATCACTTTTAAACATCTTTAAACTCTAAGTAAGATCTTCTAACAACAAACTTAATCATCTTCTGCCTATTTATTTACCTAAACATCTTATGAACTAAAGAAATATACTCATTTAGCAAAGTTATATGAAAGTCAAATCTTACATGTTCAAATCTGAGGTTAAGTTTCTCAACAGCTGTTTAAATGAATGTAACTATTGAATTTACTGTTCATAATTGAATTAATGCTTATGTAGGACATATTACTGGGAATTATTATCAAAATTGACTATAAAAATGGCTTTAAAAGGGTGGTACCTAATACTTCAACTGAACTTGCTATCTTAGCAACTAATTTCGCTAGGCGAAATTCTAAAATGTGTTACAGCCCTCATGCCAAAATTGAACGATTAAAATCTCCAAGCATTTTTGTATAATTCTTTCATCAGCTACCTCAATTTGGAACAAGCTCTGAGCTTCTGCATATCCTGCCAAACTAGTTTTCCTGTTCTTGTGAACACAGGTACATGTTTACCAGAAATCATGATAATGTTAAACCATACTGCGCTGTGTATAAACATGTAATTTTTTCCAAGTTATGCCTTTGTACGAGCCTAGCCTTTTAGGTTCAGAGAGTTGCTATTAGCAATTCATAGGTACATTGTGTTTGATCTATGTTAGTAACACAAGTTAAATTGGAATCGTCTATATCACTGTTCCCCAACTTGTGATTCGCGAAGACAGGACAAGTGAACCGCAGGCAGAATATTAAAAAATTAATTCTGATTGAATTAAAGATATCATAACAAAATATAAGTTACTAAGAACTGTTCACATAAAATTGACACAGTACTGGTACTGTATAGAGTATAAGCATATAAATGAAATTTTGTAAAAATCATGAATATTTCAATGGCCACTTAAAAAACCTGGTGTTTCCAGGATATGAGGATACAACTGCATTGTTACTATAATAAAATATATTTGCCAGTCAGCATAAAAGAGAGCAGTCGTAGGGTTGGTTTATAATATACACTTGTAAAAAATTAGGTACTTCTAAGTCATTGGGCTGTATAATTATTTTTGACATTTTACTGGTCCTCGGGTGGAATAAGGTTGAGAAAAGTTGACATAGGTCAGCGTTTCTTAACCTATGGATGTCGGATCATAAGTGGTCCGCAAAGATGGTATAGGCCCGCAGGCAAAATATTCAAGACTGCACAATCAATTTTGGAGATGGGGCACAATTTCGATTCTAAGTTAGCCTGCGGGTCACCTAATACTTGCCTATAGTTACAATAGATATTTAAATAAAATAAATTTATAAGTAAAACATAAATGACACCTTTCATATGGTTTTTTAATTATAATCAAAAAGTAAAAACATCCATGAAACCTTTGCAAAGGTTTTTGAGTTGGCATATTCCGGACTGCTGCTGTTGGCAGCCAAATTCAAATGCGTTGGCGGGCCACTTCGTGGTCTACAGGCCTGTGGTTGGACAGCCTTTACTTAGTTTCTGTGTTCGTACTGTATAAAGTTTTAAGCAAGTATAAGATACAAGCACAATTATTTAAAAGCCATGAATATTTCAATGACCGGGCAAAATTCTGGCATTTACAGGGTATGAGGATAGAACAGCATTGTTCCTGCAATAGCCTATTCACTAAACATGTTTTCAGTTGGCAATAAAGATATTTATTTAGGGTTGTGTTAATGACCTTTTTCTGAGAGACTTGTAATTGGTTTGAGGGATTGTGAAGGGTGGTAGGGTCGGTAATGTAAGAGTGGTGAAGTAAACAGTGAAAATTGTCAGTCTTGTTTCTTTTATTTCTTTCTGGAATGTTTGAGGTATAGTGGTGCATCCAGACACTGTTGCCCCAGAGACCACAAAGGGTAATTCGGCTTCCAAATGACAGCAGTTCCCATTTGTTGCGCATTCTGCCTCTGTTGTGGCTGGACTGTTTGCTAGCCCTCCCTCTGACAGCCACCTTTCCCTGCAGAACATCCTTCCTCATCTCCTGGGCACCTCATTCTGTCAAAAGACTTGTTCTCCTTCAAGTCAAGATATCAATTGATAGTCCCTTGATAGTCAAGTCTCAAGTTTACTGCCGTGGATACCTGCATGGCCCATCTTATGCAATCCTATTCCTGGATCAACAATTCCAGGACAAAATCTCACTCAAACCTTTTGTGCGGTTTAAATACTTAGACATTATTTTTATAAAGTGGACCCGACTCATACTGGAAACCACCTAGTAGACTTCCTCAACTCCATAAACATTAGCCACTACATCCACTTTACCTGGACTTACTCCCACACACGTCAACTTTCTCAACGTAAAACTTTCATTCAGAATGGAATCTATATACCTCTGTACATCAAACCTAAAAATCTTCAACAATACCTTCACTTCAACAGTAGCATTCCCTCCCACACAAAACATTCCCTTCATTGTATCCTGGCCATCTATGACAGACGTATCTGTTCTGACGAAGAATCCCTCTCCAAATACTCCCCAAGGCCTGTTCCAAGTTATAATCTTCTGCTAATGGTTGAAACTGGTCGACCTGCGGCACTTTCATATTTCTACCAAAAACGTATGTGTCATAGTGTATCACTTTTCAGCCAAAACTATCTAGCGCAGATCACTGGTATTTGTGTGTGGTAGTAGCACAGAGTTATCCCTAGATCACAAAGTTGGCCGAACTGTGAGAGTGTGGGCGATATGGTGGTTGAAATTGGTCGATCTAGGATATTTTCGTATTTCAACCAAAGACATGTGTGTCCGTGTATTTTACTTTGTTGCCTGAACTACATAGCGCAGATCACTGGCGTTTGTGTCTGGAAATAGTATCGAGTCTCCCATCGTGCACTATGGTGGTTAGATGTCGGTTGCTGCCAATCCAAATTCTTTACAAACACGAACGAAGTCGTGGGTACCAGCTAGTTAATATATATATATATAAATTAAAAAATACAAAAAATATATAATAACTCTTTTGAAAAAATAATAATACAATAATAATGATCATATTTTAAAAAAAGACTCCATGAAGTAAACATCACCTTAGGTTAGTGGTGGTTCAAAATAGGTAGTGGGTATGGAGACAAAGAGAGGATTAAAAAAGGGTGGTGATATCACTTTGCCACTCATGGCAATGAACAGGTGTACAGGACCACCTGGAACCAAGTCTACATAAATTGAAACCATCATCCACACTTGACCCTCCACCTCTTCCACAGAACCATCCCCTCTAAATGTTCGTGGATTTCTCGTCCACTAGTTTGACTTTTCCCACTTTCCTTAAATCTTTAGCAAACACCAGTAATCTTAGCCCAGCTGAAACCCACACCAGGAAACAACTCTCCAGCAATCCAGATCTCATTATCCTTCCAGCTGACAAGTCATGAAATCATAAAATAGGAGTGACTATGTAGCTGAAGCTCTTCGTCACTTATCAGGCACCAGCACTTACTGCCACCTATTGGAAGATCTAACTCCTACTGTCAATAAGAAAATACAGAAATATGTACAGTTTAGTGGGCCTCTCCGAGGTCTCACCCCACAATTAATTTCGCTTCTTGCTCTCCAAAATCCCTGTACACCTACTCTTATCTTCTTCCCAAAATCCATTAACCTTGCAATCCAGGACGCCCTATTGTTGCAGCTTATGGATCGGCAAATGAGCGCATATCTGCCTTGGTTGACCAGTACCTACAACCCATAGTTAGTCAGCTCCCTTCTCTTCTTGCTTCCTACCATACCCATCCCTCTTCTTTCCCACTCTATACTGGTTACCATTGACGTCACGTACTTGTACATAAACATTCCACACTGGCATGGCCTCAGGGCCATGTAACATTTTCTGGACCAGCACCCTCCCAACAGCCTCACTATGACATCCTTCCTCATCAAATTTGCGCACCTGATTCTCAATAACAAATACTTCTCCTTCGATGGCAACACACATCACCACACCTGTGGCACTGCCATGGGCACCTGCATGCCTCCTCTTATGTTAATCTGGTCATGGGCCATCTAGAACAGACCATTTCTGGAGGAAGCTCTTCTCAAACCCCTCAATTGGCTTCAATTCATTGACGACATCTTTATGATTTGGACGCATGGAGAAAACGAACTACTAAATTTCCTGAACCATCTCAATACCTTTAGCATGCTGAAATTCGGTTGGTCCTACTCCCACCCCCCGGCCACATTCCTGGATATGGATTTATCCCTCTCCAGTGGCTTCCTGAACTCTTCAGTCCACATCAAACCCACCAACCTTCAACAGTATCTCCATTTCGACAGTTGCCACCCATACCATACCAAACGTTCGCTCTCCTACAGTCTTGGCATTCAAGGCAGTCGCTCCAACAAACATTCCCTCATGGATTATGCAAACAGTATTTCACAAGCATTGGTATCTTACAACTACCCTCCGGCTTTGGTGAACAACAGCTTTCACGGGAAACATTACAACCTACTCAGCCCATCAGTCATCTAAAACCTGAAAAAACCAACCACAATCCAGTTTTCATCACTCAATACTACCCAGGCCTCGAATCCATTTACAGAATCCTCCGGCAGGGCTATGATTTATTACAAACCTGCCTTGAAATGAGATCTATTCTTCCTAAAATCCTCCCTGCACCTCCTAGAACTTGTTTCAACAGGCCTCCTGACCTCAGTGAACTCCTAATCCATAAACATAGTCTACCTCATCTCAACAGTCATCCCCATGGCTCTTTCGCATGCAGTAGACCCCAATGCAAGATGTGCAGCATACACCATCTCACCACCACTTTCATCAACCCTGTCACTGGGGAAAGCTTTCTGATCATAGGACACGCCACTTGTGAAACCTCCCATGTAATATAACAGTTAACATGCAACCACTGCCTGACTTCTTATATAGGTTTGACCACAAATCCACTTTCCATAAGAATAAATGGCCACTGACAGACGGTGTTCACACGGAACCCAAAGGACCCAGTTGCTGCCCATGCTATCACCCATGACTCGAATAATTTCAACTCTTGTTTCACAGTCCGTGCTATCAGAGTCCTCCCTAATAGCAGCAGCTCCTCTGAACTCAGAAGGTGGGAACTTGCCTACCAGTACAAACTGGGCACAAGGCAACCACCTGGTCTTAACGTCAGATATGACCCAATCATCATTATTATTATTTTTACTTATGTTTAATCTTTTTTAATCCTCTCTTTGCCTCCATTCCCACTACCTATATTGAACCACCACCAACCTAAGGTGATGTTTACTTCATAGAGTCTTGTTTTTGTTTAAATATTATTATTGTGTTATTATTTTCTTTAAAAATATTTTTTAATTTGTGATCTGGATATTTATTTATGTTCGGGTATTAGCTCTGAATCAGTGCCCCTACTTTTCCTGTTTGAATTTATTTACTCCCACCATTTTCCTGGCCAACAATCTGTGAGACAGTCTCCAACGTCACCCACCTCCCATAATGTTCTCCTGTTGACAAAGGGATCATCCCAAAAATTTCTTTATCAGTTGCGTTTTTGTCTTTTCTGTGTGTTCGCACACCACATCCATCATCTAAAGGTAAGTGGTGGCTCATTTCCCTATCCTAATTTAATTTCTTTTCACTACTTTGCACCTTTGATTTCGTTATAATAACAGTGAGCAGGAAAATGTTTTAAGGCAATGAAACTTATGAAGGATAGGAAATTAAAACCCCACGCTTAACAGAGATAACGGTGGCTGGGAATGATGAACAAAAAATATAATCACGAAGGAACCACCACTTAACGTAGATAATAGCTGTGAGGCATGAACAAATGTAACATACTCAAACACAAAATACATCAAAATTTTTGGTCCTTAATCCTTCATCAACAAGTAGAAAAATGCTGGAGTGTGGGGGAAAGTCTCCTGCAGCACCAACCTCCACAATGTTCTACTTGTTAATGAAATTTCAGTGTGTTTTGTGTACATGTCTGTCTATTATATGCATTCACTCCACATAGCTGTCATCTATGGTAAGTGGTGATACATTCCCCTATCCTAATTTTTAATTCCTTTTCACTAATGAGTGCCCATTATTTTATAGTTAAGGGAGCATCCATAAACCACATAGCTCAATTTTGGCCTCCTGTGATACCCCCCCCCCCCCCCACACACACACACACACACCTAGACATAGCTTTTTTTCCTTTTGATTCCAGAAGACATTTTGTACTGTTTTCTCCTGTCAGACTATTGTGCATTACGTACAGAGATAATTAACTGAAGGAAATAAATATTCACATGCTGTTGTGTGTTCTGTTCCTCATTTTAACTGTGAAAAATGTTATGAAAGGAAAGCTACGTGGCCTGGCTCGGAAACGCCTCCTCCCCCACGTAGCCCCCCCCCCCCCCCCCCCGACCACGTAGTTTTTTGCACGCTCCCTAAAATATAAAAGCAAATGTTTTTGTTGAATTAAATGAAGGGAAAGATAATGATAGAAAAGGTGGTTGAAATAGTAGCTAAATTCATTGTTAGTATTATTATTTGAATAAAAGGTTTCCCAAAACAAAATATAATATATGTTTTTGAATAAAGGTAGTTAGTCTTAGTTTTATTAGATTTGATATTAAAAATTTGTTGCTGATAAAGATTCTGTTACCAAAACTTGAGTTTTATCTTAAAATTATCTATTTTAAAATTAATATTTCTCTAGAAAGGCTAATAATTATTTTGTGCTGTATATGTTTTTGATTTGTGTAATATTTAAATGTGTTTGTGTTCTTTAGGTAAGTGTGAAGTAAAATTTATTGGAATGTTTCTCTCTTATCAAAAAGTGACTGACGTTGGTGTATAATGGCTTTCAACCTCTTGTATTTGTAGTTTTTAACTCTTGCAGTATCACGTGACTTTGCTGTATTATTACAAACTATTTGATGATAGATTAATGTTTCACTGTTTTTAAAACAGAGTGTAATCCTAAAAAATATATCAGTTATGGTATGAAAGAGATTTAGAAGTTAGATAATTTGGAAGTTGGGAAAAGTAAGTTATTTATTGTTAAAAAGTACTGCTTAGTGGAAATCAATACGTTCATTGTTTTGTGGAATAGAAAAGAGTAAAGGTAATTTGGGTTTACATTTTCCCAATTTGGCTTTGAGATCACTCCTCTATATTGAAAGTAAGTATATATATATAAATATTCTTTGGATGGTTTTTTTCTTTAATTATGATATTTTGTTAATTATGAAACTTTCTTTTCTTTTTGAATTGGCTATATTGAAGGAAAATATTAATCTCACTATGTTTGCTTATTGTTCTAAAACTTCAGTTTCTACCTGTGTTCCACCCTGCTGTACTTCAGGGACCTACAACACCACTAGTTGAAATCTACAAAGTTTTTGTAATAGTTTTCATTGCAGGATTGCCATTTCATAAAACTATTATCTGGTGTGGGAGAAAGAACTGCATGTGATGTAGTTATGTGATATTCGTCAAGTAAATACACTGAAAAACTCATTTTTTGTATAAGTGCGTATTATTATGATACCACACTGCTGTGGTACAACTTTAGATCTGTTTTCAGTGTTACTTCGCTAACTGACTGCGCCAGTTTGCATCATGCATTGATAATGAAACAATTCATTTCTCAATAACTCGCAGGCAAAATTGGGTGCGGTACCAGTAGCAGAAGCACGTGCACGGCACTGACCAGGAAGACAGTTTGGCGGGAGATGCTGTAGGACTTGCCGGCCGTGGGGCAGATGGGCGTCGTTGCGTGTACCAACATGATCCGCAGCGAACGCTCAAAGCTGCCGCTGGCGACAGGCCAGTCACAGCTTTAGTTGGACAACTGCACGGTGCTCAAACTGTTAAAGCAACAGCATTACCATCAGTTCTCTGCAGTTCTCAATTCAGCAGGTGATTCATGGTTATCAGCACTATGTAAATAGTCATTGCGTACCCACAGATTCTCCACCATCCCTTCGCGATAGAAATTCAGATACAGTAGATTTCTTTAAGTAACTGAATTGACCATGTAGTATAAAAAAACCGTGAAGTATTTTTGTTAATTAATAAAGGATTTATGTATTTTGCTTTAATGATAAGTTGGCTGTGAGAAATAACTATATTTTTAGTTTTAGTGCTTCAGCGCAAAAAATTTTCTTCTTCTTTCTCTTCCGTTTTGTTCTAACAGTTGTAAAAAAAAATTATGTTTTGATACAATATTTTATCTATTCATCTATCTGTTTGATAAATCTTTATTTTCATACAGTAAAATGGTCAGCACTTTTTTTCTTTCCAATTTTGGATTATTTTTTGTTGTAATTGTTGTTTCTCTTTGTAAATGCCTATTACTTATTAAGTCTAAGAAAGATATTTTCCACACTTACTATCATTTACTCATGGTTGGTACATATCTACGCCAAATTTGAAAGTACACATCTCCGGCAATCCAATTATCTATATATTATTACGCTAAGCGAAAACTTAAGATCCATTTTTAAGAATATTGCGCCCACGTAGAAGTGTGAGATTAGGCATAGTTAAAGTTTATATGGAAGAGAAGTGCAGGAAGCTAAAATCTATATATAATATGTGTTACAAATAAATAAAATTAAATAAAATAAAACACTCGCTCCCCTACGTAGTTCGCTCAGATGCAGCCAGTTCTGGCGCTGCTTCACCTGACGGTTGGTAGGTAGAGCAGCTAGTGGCCAGAATATTGGGCAAACAGAGGAACTTAAAGAAATACAGAAAACTAAAATTATATATAATATGTTTTACAAACCTATATATTAATATGCTAAGCGAAAATTTCAGGTCAATTTTTAAGAATAAGTGCCGCTAGAGCACTCTACCTGTTGCTGAGTTCTGGCGCTGCTTGAGCTGACAGCTGATAGATGGCGCAGCTAGCGGCCAGAATATGGCACAAACGGAGGAACTTAAAGAAATGCATCGCGCACGGAAAAGTGTGAGATTTGGCATAGTTAATGTTTATATGGAGAAGAAGTGCAGAAAGCTAAAATCTATGTATAGTATGTGTTACAGATATATCAAATTAAATTAAATAAAAAATTCGTTGCTTACATTAATTTTTTTTTTAGTGGTAAGCGAATCTGCCAATGTCTGTGATCTTAGTTAGCAGTAAAGAAAAAAATAAAAAAAAATATAATGAGCATAGTTAATACATGTTACACATAGATTATTCAAATAAAAAATTAATTTGAAAACGTCTGTGTGTATGTATGTGAAATAGGATTGGAGCCAACGTTCTGACATGAATTCCCAGCATTGAGACACTCTGTAGTCTTTGGTAAAACAAAAGACATAAAGTAGAGATTAATCTTTGAAGTTATAAAACGAATACTTCGAAAAGGAATAGCGATTTTGCCAGATACTATATGGACAGACACCCACCCGGCCAACCTGGTCTCAACCACAGATAAAATTCCTTTCCTTGATACATCACTCATTATTAGAATGATTAGTAGTAGTGTTATTGTCATTTAACTAATTACTTATTTTATTTTTCAAAATTTATCCGTCCATATTTATTTACTTTATTTTCCCCCTCCCCCCACTTTTTTTTTTGTCTAGTATTAGTTGTACCACCATCTGTGATTTACATATTTATATACAATATCTTAGTCCCACGGCCATATTGATAATCCACCTAGTCATGTAGCAACCCTCGGTGTGTGCACACCTCCCGAGCCTCATGACTCATTTTCTCCGTCATGAATAAGGTTTAATAACCGAAATATTGAGTTTATTTGTGTGTTCGTGATATATGTTCTTCTCTCGTCGCTGCCTTCAACTTTGGTGAGTGATGATTCATTTTCCCTTTCCTTGCAATTATATGGTCATTTGATTATTTAAAACGTTAAACTGTGGTTAAGTGTCTTTTGATTTTTTAATTTCAGTAATTTTATTAGAGAGAGAGAGAGAGAGAGAGAGAGAGAGAGACAAGAAATAAGGAATACTTATTTGCGTGAAATTCAAAATGATAATAGACCAAATTTAAATAGCAAACACACAAAATGACGAAATTATTTTGATGGATACATTTAAATGCGCACTGAATGTCACTCCACAAAATTTTTACAGTTTCGAATTTACAATGCAGGTTTTGCAGTGCTAAACATTTCGATTCAGAAGTCACTTCAGGTGAAAGGACTGCATTTACCTAATGTTTCATAAAGCTAAAGCAGTTTTCCGGCCTTAAGTCAAAATGAATATTTTAAATTCAAATGAACCATCGATAAATACATTTCATCATTTGGTATGGTTAGTTCAGAATCTCAAATTTAGCATACAATCACGCGTGGAGTGTATCATTTTAATTTTATAGGTTATGCAGAGAATTAAACCAAACAACACATGCTAATAACATATTGGTACACGCTCGCAGCTAACGACGTCAGGGTATACAGTATATAATATATCTATGCTCGCACCAAACGCAATAGAACAAATTCAAATAATGATTATTACTCTTTCCTGAAAGAAACTAAAAGAATGAATTACGGTCAAATTTCGACCGCTGGGCGATCACTAGTATCTATTAATTTACTGCAAGTGATGAAAAATTACTGGAAATTTTTTGCTCTTCCTGTGATTACTTTCCTGTCTCAGATTCAGTAAATATGTGCTCAGTAGCACCCTGGTGGAATGAAATTTCTTTAGTTCGTTTTTTATTTCCACTTAGCCCGAGTGGCTGTGCGCATTATGATGCCACTACACTGGATTGTGGAGGTACAACAGGCCTAGATTCAAATCCCATTCCCTGCATACTGGTTATACTGATTGCTATTTTTCCACCTGGGCGAATGCTGGACAGTCCCAAATTTCCACCTCGTAAACATCATGATTCACAAACAGAAATACACTTATTACATAAAACATAAGTTACATGTTTCATAGATACATGACAACACATCCACTACTCCATCAAAACTACAACAGGCCTAGCAAGCCAATAGTAAAGAGTACCTCACTTTAAAAATAGGCACGGTTTTGGGAAGAGAGTGTATGAGGCGACCTTTGAAACTGGAAACATTCAAATGATAATGGTGATGCTTGTTACTTCGAGTTATTCATATTTTGTTTCTCATAGCCTTTTTCTTATCCAAGTGAAATTCAAGATGGCAAAATGTGAAACTGCAGTGAAAGTTAAATCTTTATTTAATGACTTCTTCATTAAGACATTAATCTTTTATATGCTTGAGTAAAGTTAGGTGCAGATGCAGATCTGTGTTGAGCATGAATAGTATATATACCAGGTAGTTTTGTTGTTATATTAAAAATCTATTCTAAGATATATATTACTTAATTACATGCAGTCAAACCCTCCCCCCCCCACTTTTTTTTTTTTTTAAATGCTGCATCATCCTGTTGTCACATGCAATAACCAATCATGTCTTTCACTTGCTATCAGCAGTACCTTCTTTTTATAACATAGGTCATCTTTAATCACTTTTGTCTTTAGCAGGATGCTAAGCTCCAACCAGTACGAGTCTTGCTGTATCCATTGTTAACATCTTTTGATACTAATAATCCGGCTAAATGAGGCAAGATGAATTTCATTTGCTGACATTGTAATTAAATATCATACTAGCTTTATTCAGAGTAACTGACTGCTAATGATGCTCAAGATGAAAATGCCATGAAAAACTAAACATGATAGATGACAACTTCAAATTAATGTTCCTTCTGCCTGATTTGACTGCAATTCTCCAATGAATGGACGAGGGAGTTATAGAAAAAATGAAATGAATCTACAAAAAACAAGTGTTGTGTCATTTGCTCTTCAAGCAAAACAAAGAAGAAAAAGTTGAGTCTCAAGAAATGCTGTTATGTGTTAGCTGTTTCATGGAATTCAGTTAGTAAACAAAATTTAATGAATGTATGGAATCAGCTGTGGCCTATTGCAGTAAAAACCTAATATAGAGTGACTTGTACTCCTAAAAATAACACCAATAAAGACAATGACAAAGAGATGTACTGGACAACGAATGCTGCAGAATTCACAGCACTGGAGACTTCCATGGCATTGTATGAGCAGCAAGCGGAGAGCAGTCCAACCCAACTTCTTTTGTTGAATAGAATTAGGGATACAGCAGCAAAGAAGAACAACTCCAAAATAAAACAGAATAAAATAAAGGACTTCTGTTTCTAGGTTGTGTGAAATTATAACGTATGTAATGTAATTTCTAAGGAAAAATAAAAACTTACTGTAGTGTATTTTGCATCCAAACAAATCAAAAAACCCTTGGTCTCAATTTGTTTGGATTATCGATGCTCAACAATACTTCAGAATACCCAACAAGGGTATTAAATATTTTTGAAATGGTCTGTCTCATTCTTTATGATACATGGTATATACCAAAAGTAGTAGGACTGATTTTTTAATTTTTTATTTATTGAAGATATCTTTACAATTCCTTAATCCTCTTCGAAATAGCACCCTTAGGCAGCTACACACCAAAAATTACGCTGCTGACATTGGCCGTACGCCTTCTGGAAGTCAGTTTCGGGGACGCTGTTGAGAGACCTCGTTGATGCTGCTTGAACGTCCTGCATTGAGTCAAAACGCTGTTCCTTCAGCTGCTTTTTCATCTGTGTGAGTAAGAAAAGTCAGATGGAGCCAAATCAGGACTGTAGGCGGGGTGCAGCAACGCGGAAATGTCGATTCGGGCCAACAATTGCCTTGGTACGGCGCATTGTCGTGATGCAGAGTCCAGTTGGCGGAGATGACTGGTAGGACGCGATTCACTCGGTCTCGCAGGCGGGCTGACACTTGCACGTAAAAGTTCGAACTGACAGTGACCGCAGGGGAAACGAACTCCTTATGAATCACCCCACGATGGTCAGAAAACACGATCAGCATTGTCTTGATCTTTGATTTGATCATGCGGGCCTTCGTTGGACGGGAGGACGTGGAAGGAAACTGTTGGCCCGATTCGGCGTCGCAACGTTGCTGCACCCCACCTTACAGTCCCAATCTGGCTCCAACTGACTTTTCTTTTTATTCCCACGGATGAAAAAGCAGCTGAAGGAACAGCGGTTTGACTCAATCCAAGACGTTCAAGCAGCATCGACGAGGTCTCTCAACAGCGTCCCCGAATCTGACTTCCAGAAGGCGTACGGCCAATGGCAGCAGCGTAATTTTTGGTGTGTAGCTGCCTAAGGGTGCTATTTCGAAGAGGATTAAGGAATTGTAAAGATATCTTCAATAAATAAAAAATTAAAAAATCAGTCCTACTACTTTTGGTATAGACCTGTATGCTACTGATAAGTAGGGTGACTGGCTGACTCACATCATCGATTATTGCTAAATTGTGAAATATATTTCTTAGCAAGCAAGGTGGATTAGAGGTATTGCTTAGATCCGACATTCTTGTGGTGTTGCATTCAAATGGCTGCACAGCTGTTGAGATATCATTTTCAGTGCTTTCCCAAAATCGTTCCAGGTCTTCAAAAGACCATGGCTGAATTCCTTCCCAATCATTTTCACCAATTGTCTCCTGCCTTTTAATGACTTTGGCATCAACAAAGCTTAAAAGCCATAATGAAAATAATCATTTTGTCTATATGCATTACAATTTTCTTCAATAAATTGGGGTCTTTTGAATGATGATGGGTATCTGTAGTTTTTAGTGATCTGTGGATCTCAAAAGTTATTTTATGTATAACATAGGCGTTTGGAAAATAGTGACAGTTAAAATGCTTTTAAGCATGGAAATAATGAAGGATAGGCTTTTTTAATTCCTCACTAGTATATATATACTTCATATATTCAAAGAGCATTTAAATAAGATGCCACCGATCATGGCGGGTGAGCAGTTAACGCTCTGGTCTAGCGTTCCGGAGGACGCCGATTCTAATCCCCATCTGGGCATCCAGATTTAGGTTTTCCATGGTTTCCCCAGATCACTCTATCACTTTATCTAGTTTCTTAGAGTATAAACTGAAAACTGACTGGATAATTTAGCTATAAATTGATAATTGTTTAATTATTTGATTACTAATTGTAAATTGTGTTGCATGATTAAGGATGGGATTGAACATCAAAATTGAATTTGTGATTAAATGATGCTACATAGAAATTGTTGACATATGAAACATATAAGTTCATATTTATTTTGGTAACTTCATGTAAAAAAGAGAACCACCACCCTTGGCAATGAGCTCCCACAATCTTTCGTCTCACTCGTATACATGTAAAAACTGTTTAGTGGAGCGCTGAGGATAGTAAATGTTAGCTGCAACACACATCCTATCACGCATGGCAGTTAGGTGTGTGATGTGGCATTATGAAAGAACATTAGGCTACAGAGTCCCATCTGAAATACTGAATGTCACAAGACAAATAGGTTGATGCGGTTTCAGTTTGCTAACTGTGGGCGGGTATATGATAGCCAGTATGGGGTTAATATCAATAAATAATGTACTACTATAAAAAGTTTTGTAATTTGAAAACTCAGTACTGAATTATAATAGTCACCACCTTCATATCAAAGGAAACACTAAATAAGGATTCGCAGTTGGTTTACAACACTACAAAATAAAAAATTGAGGTTTAAATTTGCTATTTGCTTTAATTGCGACACTGCTAACTTTTCCCCCAACACCAATGGAATTAAAAGTACAATTTTAATATGAAATATAATTAAATAAGATTACAGGTTCATAAAAGCATACTTCAGATTCACTCTGAAAGTTGATCAGGTCATTGTTTAGTAATACTCGTCATTTCTAATAAGTGTCCAAAAAGAGGAATTCAACCTTTAGAAATATTCCAAAAATTCTGCCCTGTACTTTAAAAATACTATTATCCAATTTCAACACATTTTGACCAAGTTTTGGTGCAATCCGCCTACCAATTGATGTGACTGCTGAAACAACAACCACGAACTAACTAAAGGATTTATAAGGACTACCGAGCTTCAGATTTCGTTGTTTTGGATGATTGGTACTTCCCTAAAACATTGAAGTTTGTTAAAACTACTTCTTTAAGCTACTTAATTTAAGAAATAAATTCAGAATCATTCCCTTTAATTTACTAGACTAATCAATATCTAATCCAATGTTTACTTCTTTGCATTTAAATCTCTCTTTAGGCACTATGTTGCTCCACTGTTCCATCAGTGTGTTACCTATTGAGCTTACAGTTCGCTCATACATGGTTTTCTTTGTACTTTGTGATAGACCTCTTTATGTATATGAAAGCTATTTTGTTGTCTTGCCATATTTTCACCCCTTCTCTACGAGCTATTGGAACATAAAAAACTATTTCTACTTATGATCTTCTTTGCCTATATCAGTATTGCTCTAGCTGCTTCTTTTAGTCTTGGGTGATTTATTTTACATAAGATAGATAAGGCCCCCCCCCCCCACCCCAGGCAGTGGCTCAACAATGCTATGCGTTCTCACATTTTGATTTACTCCATTATTATGACTTTATACTTTACTCCAGTTCTCAGCTATTTTCCTTTCTTTCCAATTTTTATTTTTTTACTGCTTTACATCTCTCAACAGCGAGGTCTTTAGAGACGGGAAGGGATGGGGGCAAGGAATGGATAGGAATTCGGCCATGGCCTTTTTAAGGAAGCATCCCAGCATTTGCCTGGAGTGATTTGGGAAACCATGGAAAACCCAAATCTGGATGCTCGGATGGGGATTCGAACCGCCGCCCTCCCGAATGCGAGGCCAGAACGCTATCCATTACACCACCACGCTCGGTTTCCAATTTTCCTTTCTAACTATGCAACTACTGTATTCCAGTTATTCTTGCTGCTTTAACCATTTCCTGTATCGGTTTATCTATTCCTCATGATTTTTCATTTGGTAGTACTTTCACTGCTGTCTATAGCTGCATCCAGTATATTAAATTCTTCCATTTTCTTTTCTGAAGTTATTGTTCCCTGGTCTGTTCTTTTGCACTTTCTTCCATTCTTTAAAGATTTAATTCCATTTCTTCCAACAGGTCTTTGAATTATTGTTCCTATATTTGCATTGAATTATCCTATTGTCACTTCACTCCTCACAGTATGTTCTGTTCTTTCTAGATTTTGTTTTGTTTCTGATGACCTCATGGAAAATTTCTATTCTGTCTCTTCCAGCTTTAGCATTTAGATATCTTGTTAAGATGCCTTTTGCTGTCTTGATTTCTTACTCCACGTCTTATATGAATTTCGTCTTTTCTGCTTCTGTGCAACCAACTTCGAGTACATTCACTTCAATAATATATATTATCTTCTGCCTACAAAGATTGATAATTTCAGCAGATTCCCATTTGTATTACTAGCATTTATAAATTTTCTTATAGTCTGTCCAACAAAACTATTGCTACTTCATTACGCCTCTTGTCCAGTTTTCCAAACCACCACAGTTTGTATCCTTTCCTTGATTCCTTAATTCCTAACAAACTTAAGTTTCAATCTTCCATTATACTAACCATTTCTTCTTCCTTCTCCTTCACTGACAAGATTTTGATTGTTCCAATTTATCCGATCCTTCCCCCTATGGTGTCTGTTACATCAATCCAATTGTCCATATAAGTCAAGCAAATAATCTTCGCGCATGATCACAAATGGCATTCAGTCTTTCAGTTTGATTTGCTCTGTTAATCATATTATTCATTGCAATGTAGTTCTCTCTGAGAACTAGACACAGCTGTGTGTTTTGAGAAAATTGATCTTCTATTAGAATACTGTCGAATTCAGTATTTTCCTGTTTTATCAGAAAACAAAGGTAGACAATAATTTCTCATATGTTATTTTATCTGTTCCTGAATTGACTTTGAAAAATTGTTACTTTCCATAAAAATTTACCTTCCAGTCTACTCCCTCTTGTAATGGTGAAAGGTGATCATAAAGCTCAAAGTTTGGCTACTCAGATAAGCATGAAAGGATAATGGACATGAAGCTATCTTTAAAGTGGAATATACATTGTACATAGTTTGGTCTGGTAGCTTAGTGGTTAAGGCGCTTGCTTTCAAACTGTTCGCTGCTCCGGTCCCGGGTTCGAATCCCAACAGGTGCAGGAATGTTGAGAGTTGTGTCTGATCGTATGAGCTATGACAGGACGTTCCATGGTTCAGATTCCACATTAAACTCTAGGCTGACACAATGGTTTAGTATGCTTCCTTTGACCCAATGGTTTAGTATGCCTCCTTTGGGATTGTGGACTAAGTTAAGTTATACATTTTACATAGTCTTGAAATGCCTGTTCAAAATTTTGGTCTCATGCTATGAATGTTGGTGTAATGTACATGTTGCATTGAATATGGCTTTACTAATTTATTTTGAAAGCATGCAGAAATTTATTCATATTGAAGTATTATTTTGTTGCAAAAGGCTACCGTTTTATTTAAATTATGCTATAATACCAAATCTTGTGACATTACAATTGAAGATTACGATTTTCATTTGTGCGTAAAGTACTTGCTGTGTTAATGTGATGCTCTCGGGCTTCCACCTATGCAAAAATGCCACTTTCTTGGGATAATTGCCGCCCTCGTTTTCAATCGAATATAACCACACTGGTGTAGAAATTGTTTGTGTCAGTGGCCCTGGAGCAGCAGTCGAACTCAAATGACAAAACTAGACATTGACATCTGCCCTTTACTGACTCGTTGCTGTTTTAACATACTGTCACCAGGTACCGGGCCCCACTTAGCTGGTTTCCAGTATCCCTGTTGAATAATAAATCAGCTATTTTAATTCCAATAGATACCAAGATAATGCTGTCCCAAATATCCCTGACATGAGTTAAGATTCTGGTTTCTTCAAATTTAAATGTAAGCACCTTTCGGACACTGCTGATTTTTCTTCTCGACCCAGCGAACAATTCTTGTGTGCTTTACACACCACTGAACAGTAAACCGCTGGGTTTGTATTATATTCCCGTCTATTTTCAAATAGTAAGTAGTAAACACCAGGTGTTTGTATATCCAGCTCATACTCTATGTTGCCTACCAAGGTTTTTTTTGTGACTGAAAATTGTGTTTGGTCAGCAAGCTACCTATTTTAGCATCTAATGGAAGGTAAGTCTTTCACACACCCACCCTTCTCTTCACTACCTCATATGTTCCAGTTGTTCTCGTTCTAGTTCTTCTGGCATATTATTTACTTATTTTGTTCTACAATTATTTTTGAAAATGTATGTAGCTTCCATCTTTTACACTCCTTTCAATGCCTGTATTCAATATTTATAATGCAGCTCCCTTGTTATCATACTGAAGCGAAGGTTTGCAAAGTTTTTGCACACCAGTTCCTCACTTTCTTGGTATATCCTCTTATCACCATCTGCAATCCCTACAACCTCTCCTACCCAACTGTATATATTATTGAATGATAGACAATAAATTTCTGTTGTTGACAGTAAAGTTGTCAAAATACACCTCAACGATTGTACAATTGATAAAATACAAGAGTCTTTCTCAAGAATTGAACTATGCAAACAGACTATCAGGACACAGGAACACGGCAAGTTTTGATATTCTTTTGTGCTGCTTTCAAATAATGTTAATTGGTTGGCTGGCAAGGAATGCACATGCACTCTGTGGAAATGGATATGGATAGCCACGAGAAGTCACAATCCCATGTTAAAAGCTCTATCATGTTTTAGTATTTTGAACAGGTAGCATAGTCAGTACCTATTGCAAAAGGTAGAGTGTGCAGTTAATTTTTTTTTATTTTTTTTTGCACCATCTTTCAGTAAACCTGAATACATTACAAGTTATTTACATGTAATTCCCTCAACAAGCAATTCAATCTATGTTGTATAAAAAAAACTTTATCTTTCCTTTAGTAGTTTCCTGATTTGATAATTCTGATTGTTTATTAATTCGAGTCGATCATATACCTCAGTGGCTATTTTCCTACACATCTACTTTGTTCAGATTTTTACTTTAAATTTTCTCATTGTTTAGGTAAATTTTTTAACACCTCTCTTAATAATTTTGTTTTATTGTCTTATTACTTTACCTTTTTCTCCCATTTATTGCTGAAATTAATCACCAGCTGATGGTTTTGGGTAACTTGTTCCTTTAAGTACTATCCTAATTCTTTGCTTAATATCTCTCCAGGACTAATCAATATTGTATGATTTATTCGTATCCAGTATTCTCTTCGTCGTCTTCCTTGATTATATCAACTACTGATAGTCACAGAATTCAAACTAAACATTGTTTGTTTTATGCTCTACTCATCATCATCATCATCAGCCACAGCATCTTCACAGATGATAGTTGTAGTGACCGTGAAGATATTAAGGTCTCTTAATATGAGTAATCTGACTGAGCATGACTTTATGTGGTAGTCTTTGTGGGTCCATTCGACAAATGTGACCAAACCAGTGGAGTCTTCTTTGCTTTAGAATAGCAGTAATACTGTGATAGTTTGTTGTTTGCTCAGTCTGTCTCACCAGGTTACTCCGAGTATTATCCGCAGGCAACACATATGGAAAGCATTCACCTGTCTCTCTCTCCAGGTATAAGTGATCCACATCTCCGATGCAGACAGTAAGAAGCTTAGGATGTAGGTCTGGTATAAAAGTAGATTGGAGGAAATTCTTAGCTTGTGTGGCTCTTATTCGTGCTTCAGTCTTGTGATCGGACTGGTTTTATGAAGTGGTGGAGCCAACATATCGGAAATGTTCGATGACTTGAAGAATTGTGCTCTCTAATGTTATTTTCGGAAGACTGTTGGTATCCTGAGCCATGATAACCATCTTCTTAGTGTTGACGCTCATTGAGAACAAATGACATACACGACCAAATCCGGTGACCTCTATAATTTTTGCAGTTAACTCTATTACCGTTGCCCTTATGCAGGGTAACTATATCTGCATCTCACACGTCCTACAGTATTGTACGCTCATGTCAACAGCGCTTTAGGAGTTTATATATAATGGAAAGAGACAGCCAAGTTTAATTATTTCGGCTAGTAAGTTGACATGTGCTGTACTTTTTTCCAGCTTGAGTCCCTTCAGTCACAAACGAAGTTTATCGTGTGCAAAGGTAAATTATTTAGTTCTGATGTGATGAGAAAAATTGGTAAACTATCAAGCTTCGGCATGTTTCATTATTGTAGGCTTGACTGCACTTTTGATGCCTTGGTACATGACATGGTAGTTCCTGATGCACTGCTGTTTGATCAATACATATTTGTACATCGATGAATAATATAACAGCCCTCAGACCCAGCCCTTTTATGAAATTTTATTTTAAGAATTATGTATAGTGAGATGGGAGTTGATTAATTGTGGATTTTTATATTTTTCGTATGATTAATTGTGAGTTTGTGTATATTCGTCATGTAAATGGACATTGTTTTATGATGAGAAACTGTATAAATGATGTGTAATACGATCAAGGACAGTATTATGTATGGAACATTAATTGAAAATTTGTAACTGTAGGTGTTGATGTGAGCCACGATGTTTAGAGGATACTTCTCAAGGGTTTTGTGTGTAAATGCATGTAAACAGTATTAACTTTCATTTTAATTTGTTTCCTATGATTGTGAATGATTTTTTAGAACTATTTAATTCATTCAAGAACAGTAGTAATCATAAAGCATTGGGGCGAGGTGAAACCCTCTGGCAACCAACGACAGCAACCTGTGGAAGATGAAGTAATTTAAGGGAATAATCATAAATTTTGACAGGGTGAATTGGTTAATTAACAAAGAGCATATCAGTAATACACTGTAGATCTGCTTTAGCATCCTTGTGTAACAACTTGGCATGAACACTAGGGCTGTTAATAAGTATTTTATGAGTTGCTCTTTTGTGCTCAATGCATGGGCATAATACACCGAATCAAAGGGGTTTTAAAGTCTATAAATGTTATGACTGTGTCCCTGGAGGTCAGATGTCTGTGACGAATGATGGCCTTCAGATTAAAAATCTGCTCAGAACAAGATCTACCATTTCAAAATCCAGCTTGGTATTCACCTAAATTACTGTCGAGAGTCTTCTCTACTCTTTTTATCAGAATTTTGTAAACAACTGGCAAAAGGGATATACCCCTGTAATTATCAACCTCTTGTTTATCACCTTTCTTGTGTAATGGGTGTATTAAATCTACCTTCCATTCATTCAGGAGCTTTTTCTGTTTTCCAAATATCTTCAAATATTTAGTGTAGATATTTAACAAACTTTGGTTTGGACCATTTTGATAGCTCAGATGTTATGGAGTCATGACCACTAGCTTTATTATTTTTTAAAGAGTCAATTGCTAATTCATGTTCATCAACAGTGGGAGGTACATCGTCTTCCCAATTTTCATTTATCTCCAGAAATTCTAATTTATGTTCTGGTTCTGGGAAATTTAAAAGTTTGTGCAAGTATGTCACAGTTTTCAGTATTGTGAAAACCAATTTTACCATTTTTATCCTTAAAACAAACACTTGGGGCCTGATAGCCTTTCAACTGATTTTTAAAAGTCTGATAAAAATTGCGTGAGTGATTTTTATTAAAACTATCCTGTATTTTATGAAGCTGTGACTTTTGAAAAGATCTTTTGACTCCTCTTATTATTCTTGCTGTGTCTTTCCTTGGTTTTTTTGAAGTGTTCATAATGATCACTTCATGTAGAACATTTCCACCTTGTCCATTGTTTTATTCTATCCATTAATGCATCTTCACATGTTCTATTCCACCAAGGTTTTCTCTTCATTTTGTCAGCGCCAAACGTCTTCTATGCTGCATTATTGATTATTGCAGATAAATCTTGCCAGTTAGGATGTTGTGTTATTTCAATTCTTGCTGAAATGCATTTATTGTATCTTGTGAAATGTTTAATTTGTCAATGTTGTATTTCACTACTCTTTTTTCTTGTAATTTCTGTGTGGATGTAATTTGAGTTTAATCTTTGATATGTAGTAATCAGGGAACAAGCCACCCGAAAACCTTGGATCACAGGGGAAATTTTGAAACTGATGGACTAAAGGTGAAGGCACAAAAATACTCAGGATGTAGCAGGAAGGAAGAAAGCAGCAGTACAGGCAATTTAGAAATCATGTAAAAAGGAATACAAAGAGAGAAAAAAAAAAGGCTACAGAAAAGTGTGAAGAAGTGGAAAAGGAAATGGTCATAGGTAAAGTAGATGTTGCATACAGGAAGATCAAACAGAATTTAGAGAAATGAAGAAAAGAGGTGTAAACATTAAAGCTGTCGATGGGAAACCCCTTTTACGTTCAGACAATAGAGCTAACCGCTTTTTTTTTTTTTTTTTTTTAATTTAATTTAATTGCAATGGAGCACAGGCTCCAGTGGCAATTTCCCTACACCCCCATAGGAATACATTGAAAAACTTTATGATCGGGACGACTTGAGCAATAGTTTAATGGAAATAGAAAGCGATGTCGACATTGATGATTTAGGAGATCCTCTTTTGAGGACAGAATTTAATAGAGCTCTGAATGACTTGATAGCAAATAAGGCAGTTGGAATTGATGCGATCCCTGCAGAACTTCGAAAGATTATTCAAGCTGATATCAAAATGTTAGAAAAAAACACGATAAATTCCAACTGATTTTAATAAAAATATCATCTTCACACTCCCAAGGAAAGCTCAAGCCGAGAAAAGTAAGTATTATCGCTCCATTAGTTTAACATCACATGCTTCAAAATTACTGACCTTAATAATAGACAGAAAAATGGAAAGGGTAGTAGAAGTGATAGTAGGTGAAGATCAGTTTGGGTTTAGGATAATTCGTGGTACGAGGGAAGCAATGCTGGCTTTATGATTAATACTTGAAGGACGGATCAAGAAAAACAAAGATGCTTTTTTGGCGTTTGTTGATTTAGAAAAAGCTTTTGATAATGTTAGGTGGGACAAGATGTACAAAATTGTAAAGAAATCAGGTTTAAAATATAAACTATATAAAAATCAAGTAGCTATAATAAAAGTAGAGAACCATGTGTGACATGCATCAGTTGACATGCATCAGTTAAAAAGGGTGTGAGACAAGGTTGTAGTCTATCCCCCATTAATATTCAACTTGTATGTAGAAGAAGCAATAAAGAAAATAAAATAAAATTTTTGATGTGGCATAAGTGTTCTGGGAAGAAAAAATCAGTATGCTAAGATTTGCTGATGACATTGTCTTGTTTAGGAGAATGAGCTGAGGATATTGAGAAGTTACTGAGTATCATGAACGAAATACTGAAGGATGATTTTGGACTGAATATAAATCAAAGCAAGACAAAAGTGATGAAATGTAGCAGAAATTATACCAATACTAGTAGATTAAATATAAAAATAGGATCGGATGCAATAGGAGAAGTAAGTGAATTCTGCTACTTGGGAAGCAAAATTACAACTGATAGCTGAAGCAAGAATGAGGTTAAAAGCAGAATAGCACTAGCGAAAAGGGCCTTCATGAAAAAGAGAAATCTTTTAGTTTCAAATATTGATCTAGGAATTAGAAACCGAGCGTGGTGGGTGAACGGTTAACGTCCTGGCCTCGTGTTCGGGAGGACGCCGGTTTGAATCCCCGTCAGGGCATCCAAATTTTGGTTTTCCATGGTTTCCCCAAATCACTCAAGGCGAATGTCGGGATGCTTCCTTCAAAAGGCCATGGCCGGATTCCTTCCCATTCCTTGTCCACATTTCCATCCCGCCTCTAATGATCTCGATGTCGACGATGCATAAAGCTATAGGTAAAAAAAAGGAAGAATTAGAAAGCTCTTTTTAAAACTCTATGTGTGAAGTACAGCACTTTATGGCAGCGAAACATGGACTTTAGGAATACCAGAAAGAAAGAAAATTGAAGCATTTGAAATGTGGTGCTACAGAAAAATGCTGAAAATTAAATGGACAGACAAAATATGAAATGAAGGAGTTTTGGAAATAATGGGTGAGGAAAGAAGTTTGTGGAAGAAGCTTACAGAAAGAAAAGACAGGTGGTAGGTCATATTTTGAGTCATGCTGGATTGGTTTATTTTGTTAGTGGAGGAAACAGTCGAAGGTAAGAACTGTAGAGGAAGACAGAGATTAGAATATATGAAGCAGGTAATTGAGAACGTGATTTGTAAGGGATATGTATGGTTGAAGAGGTTAACACAAGATAGGAAGGGATGGAGGGTTGCATCAAACCAGTCGAAAGACTGATGACAGCAAAATACTCTCCTTTGTCATCTTCAGGTTGAAAGTGAACAAGTGATAAAACCTGAAGCTTAATGTTTGCCAAGAGCATGATTTTAATAGATTGACATGGTAAAGGCGGGCATTGTTATGTTACCTTTTAGCAGTCTGACAGACGTCAGTAACATGCCATGGAGCACAAAACACGGAACGTTCACGTCAAGTAGCTTCAGTAATTGGTATACAAGCATTTGTAAGTTTAAAACATGTTTAGATACAAGGTGAATTTCAACAGCTTCTGTAAGAACACTCTGCCAAAAGCTTCTGCTATAAACCTGCACCAAGGTCAATTGAAAACCAAAGCCATGTCCTAGTTGCAGACTGTGCTGCCACCGCAGAGTTGTGCTTTTGTCCCAGGTGAACATGTTGTTTAACACACCAGTGACATCATTCCACGAGCCTGTGTTGATATTTTTTATGTATCTAACAATTGAACCACGAATTAGTTATATCTGAAATATGTTTGTGACAGTATCTTCAACTGACTGATAAAAGTTGAAGAGAGGAGGGCAGCAGCAACACAAAACAACACACAAACAAAGAAAATATAATAAACCCCTTTTTCAAGTTAACATAGGTAGGTGGCTGGGCTTGTGCACCTACGCAGCCACTCATAGAATGCCTTATCTACTAACGGCCAACAATGCAGTCGAGCATTCTATCTATGAGTGAGTGGCTGCGTCGAACGCAAGTCCTGCGGAAGCCCAGCCACCTACCTCTGTTAACTTGAAAAAGGGGTTTTCACCCAAAATATTGTATTTTCTTTGTTTGTGTGTTGTTTTGTGTTGCTGCTGCCCTCCTCCCTTCAACTTTTGTGAGTGTTGGGTGTATTTTACGTGTCCTTTCCATGTAAATATTGTGTCGCGGCATTTCTTTCCTTTCATTGTTACCTGACTGTTTGATAAGTTGTTCTTTCATAATCATTCATTTGATCTCCTTCTATTAAAACCCTTTTCCTAAGCTTTGTGCAGGTACCATGTTTTGTGCACTTTTAATGCATATCAAATGCATGGAAGTAACAATTTCTAGTTTTATGTCTGCTTGATATCTATTTTCATTATTTCATAATGATAAATGCATTCTTGTTGTAGTGTTGTAAATTTTATTTCAGTCTTCCAAAAGGTTGCCATTTGGCTTGTCCCTACATATGAATAAGGTTTTAAATTGAAATATTTTGAAATGTGTTGGTCCATTTTTTTGTGTGTCATCTATCTATCTGTGGTAAGTAGTCCAGTTGCCATCATCATCATCATTTGTTTCCACTTTTCTACTTACTTTAGGCTTCGTTATTTCATTGTGTTACCATAATATTGGTATTTAATGCTCTTCTGTCTTTGTCTGCTTCTTCCTGTCTCCGTGTTCCATCACTTTTTCTTGTTGTGTCATGTTGTTTGGCAATTATATCTTCTAGCTTTATTGCCCTTTGCAACTCTTGCAGTAACTGCCACTTACTTTGTTTACTTCTGATGTTGCAACATTGACAACACTATCCCATATAACCCCCAATTATTTATTTATAATATTTTTCTTTTCTGCTTACTTTTTTTTCTTATTTTTTCATTATCTTATACACATTGACCTTTTTGTCATCTAGTAAATCCTCCATCACCTTGTGTGTCTAGTATGTAATATGGTGGACATGTGTTACTGTTCAGATATCTTGTTGAAGACTGCATAAAGTTACTCAAATCACTAATAATAATTTGTAATTAATTTCAGTTTACATTTATTCATAAATGGTGACAATGTACATACATTGGTACTTCCTCTTTTTTTTTTTTTTGCTTATAGCTTTACATCGTTAACGTTGAGGTCATTATAGGGGGGATGGGACTGGGGACAAGGAACAGGAAGGATTTCGGCCATGGCCTTTTATCTTCCACCTGAAAACCATGGAAAACCCAAATCTGGATGCCCAGACAACGATTCGAACCGTCATGTTCCCAAATGTGAGACCAGACCGTTAACTGCTCACCCACCACGCTCGGTTTGATACTTCCTAACAAAGCCTAGGTAGGGCACAGGCTCTGGAGAAACTTTTATACTGTGGTGAGGCTAGAATAGTCTCCAAGACTGACTGACTGACCAACTGCCCTGTATTTGAAACATGTGTGGAAAATCCTTCAACAACATAATTTCTGGAATTGATGAAGGGTAGCCACAAACTGGTTTGTTATGTTGCTGTGACTGTTCCATAATACTAACATTGGCTGTCAGGCAAAGGAAACAATGAGCTATTATTAATTTCCTTTATAACAAATAATCCAATCCCACAAAAACAATTCTTGTAAAAATTGGCCAAGTCTCATTCTTGTGAAATGACGAAAAGTTATGAGATCTTGTTCTGGGTCAAGTCTACATTTTACAGTATGCATTCACTTCACTTTTTGAAATAGAATGGTTTCTCTTGGTGTTATTGATCGTTTATTTAGAATTAAAAACAATCTGGTGACTTGGCAATTATGTATGTCATGTTATAGAAAACCGACAAATACATAAAAGCCAAGATTTCCCTCGCACCTCTTTTGCGTTTGATAAGTCTTAGAATATATATTAAACATTAGGATAGGATAAAAACCACCGCTTACCATATAAGAGGATTCCTGCGGCGTTGGTCCACGAAAAAAACACACGAACACACATAAAATCTAATTTTCGACCCCTTGGCTCTTCATCAGTAGGAGTGAGATGGCTGCACACTGGCGGCTGGCAGCCAACTGCGTAAGCTACAATGCCGGTAGCTCATGGTTTGGTGAGGGGGGGGGGACAGCAATTACATAAACATACAAAAAAATAAACACAAATGCACAATATTTCGGCATGAGCTTTAATCATGTGAGAAGCGAGACGTATGGCAGGGGAAAGATGTGGTCACATCCGGACCCGCCATATGAATGTAACAGAGGTGGAACCCGCCCGGTGGTGGTGGAATTGTCAGGGGGGGGGGGGGAGAGGGACAAGGTTGTCCAGCGATAAATGTGAAACAAAATAATCTTTGTCTAGCATAATTCAAAAAGTTATTGTTATAATTATATTTAGATCGGTTATATGCAAAAATAAGTGGTGATAGAAATATATATATAAATATAAATGAAAAAAATGAAATATAGATATATAAGTAACTGACTGTACAGTAAAATGAAAGATAGCAAGTTAAAGGTTTAACGTAGGCTTAGGCCAGGGGAGTGTCATATATTAATTTTTTTATTAATCTAAATAAGTGATCTATAACACCGTGAGAAACAATTTTGTTGTGGAAATAGAATTGAATACACACTGCAAAGTGTAGACTTGGCTCAGATCAAGATCTTCAAACTTTTTGTTGTTTCGCGAGCATAAGACTTGGCTTATTTCTACAACAATTGTTTTTGTGGGGTCTCATTCCTTTTTGTAAGTTGATTGCTCATTCTAAGTTGTCACTCAAATGTAACTAATCCATATGAAAATCAGTGGAAAAGAATATTTCAGGTTTGAAGACATCAATATATATTGTTAAAAATGCCTACACGTTCTGCAGACTATGGTTGTACCTCTTGGCCAAGCACTGCCAATTGCCGCAGTTGTAACTACCACCTTATAAAATGCTTATCTTAGTCACAATTTTTCTGTCACATGGTGACGTCACGCTTCCTGCCTCCACTGCCCAACCAACAACTAACTGTTTGATGTTTGATTTTATGTGCATTATTTAATAACAGTTGTATTTTGCTACACCACCACGAGTAAATGAGCTGTCAGCACACTAAAAGAAAAATACGTATTTCATAAAAATATACATATTAATTATTAGTTGCTTTTTCTTAAATAAAATTTATTTGCTGTAGATTTTTCTTATGATATCTGTACAGCGATACCATTTTTACAGTAAGCTAAGAAATAACTACATTAAATCATTTTAAAGATTATGAGTGTGATTACCGAGCGTGGTGGGTGAGCGGTTAACGTTCTGGCCTCACATTCGGGAGGATGGCGGTTCGAATTGCCGTCCGGTCATCCAGATTTGGGTTTTCCATGGTTTCCCCAAATCACTCCAGGCGAATGCCAGGATGCTTCCTTCAAAAAGGCCATGGCCGAATTCCTTCCCATTCCTTGCCCCAATCCCATCCCACCTCTAATGACCACGCCGTCGAAAGGCGTAAAGCCCTAGCAAAAAAAAGGTGTTTTATTCGATGAAAATTGTACTTACTTAGCGAAGAAACTAATTGCTAAAATATTTCATTCAACACGTCATTTTTGACTGGCTTCCAAGATATTTATATTCGATGTGGATATTTTAAGTCACTGTTGTAGTACGATTTGCTGAAACACTGAAATGAAAGTATGTACTGTGTTTAAATTAATATATTAATTATTAGTTACGTTTATTACTGATATCACCATAACAGAAATAAACTGATCAGCCAGAATTTTACAACTACCTACCTACTATCGATATAAACCTGTTCAGACGATAGTAGCGTCACCTGTCACGCTGTTAGTCAGACCCACGCACGGTGCATTTAGTATCAGTGAGCGTGCTATCCATGTTTAAAATGGGAAGGTTCGCAATCTATCTGAGTTTGACCGAGGGCAATTGTGGTGGACCGGAAGCTCAGACCAAGAATTTCGGAAACTGCACAACTTGTCGGGTGTTCGAGGAGTGCTGTGTTGAGTATCTTCAACAAGTCGCAAAACCAAGGTGAAACCACATCCAAAAGAGGTTGTGTGGCCACCCCTCATTATAGATGTTGGACATTATAGGCTGGGGAGACTGGTAAAACAGGACAGGTGGCAAACTGTGGTGCAACTAAAATCAGACTTTAATACAGGGCAGAATGCAAGTTCGTCTGAACACACCGTGCACCAAACACTCCGATTGATGGGCCTCCACAGCCGACGACCCATGCTTGCGCTAATGTTAACACCATGAAATCAGCAACTGCGACAAATGGGCACATGACCATCGTCATTGGACATTGGTGCAGTGGCAGAGCGTTACATGGTCTCAGAGAATCCCGATGCTTTCTTCATCATCATGCCAATGGGAGGGTGTGAACCCACCATCTTCTAGGGGAACAGCTTCTTGACACCTGTACTGCAGAACTGAGACAAGCTGGCAGCAGCTCAGTTATGCTCTGGGGAACATTCATGTGGGCATCCATGGGTCCAGTGGAAATCGTGCAAGACACCATGATGGCCAATAAGTATCACACTGTTTGCAGACCACGCTCACCCCTTCATGAAAACCATATTTCCCATTGGCAGTGGAATTTTTCAACAAATATTGTGCCATGTCACAAGGCCAGGAGTGTGTTGGAGCGGATGTAGGAACATAATGGTGAGTTGCAATTGTTGTGCTAGCCCCTCCTACTTGCCAGATCTGAACCCCATCGAACACATCTGGGATGTGATTGAACTTGACGCTAGAGCTCATTGCCCCCCTCCCTGGGATTTACGGGAATTAAGTGACTTGTGTGTGCAGATATAGTGCCTACTCCCTCCAGCGACATACTAAGGCCTCGTTGCTTCCATACCAAGACATGTCACTGCTGTTATTCGTGCCAATGCAGACATATCGGCTGTTCGGTAGGTGGTTATAATGTTCTGGCTTATCAGAATATGTAAATACTTTCAGGGGGTCAAACTTAGATCACAATTCATACTCAGGGTAGAATCTATGAATTTTGAACAGCAGTATTAGTATAAGTTGTGGTTATGTTAAAATGCAGACAGGGCCAGAATGACAACTCACACAATTTTTTTTTAGAATAATTCACGATGAATTTAGTTTTGTAAATAATTTAATCTGCTTTCTTAAGCTCCGAGTTACACAGTTATTTTTATATAGATGCGATAGCTCCATATTTATCATGCTGAATGAGACCTGGACCACGAATAAAACCAATATCACGTGCTATAGCGTAAGATTTTGGGATTCCTCAATTATTTTTAATTTCATTGATTCTCTAATTCTATCATTAATTCTGTAGATGTTCCATCTGTATCACTGTGAAAACTACAACCGAAATATGTACAAATTACAAAATGGCGTTATGATGATTACATAACAACAATTACATTTATTTAGGCAACTGCAGAGAAATTAATTGCGAGAATATTCCTTCCATCCTTCATTTAAAAAATAATGTTATGTGGAATAATGTAAGTTGTTAAAATTTATTTTTAGCATCCATTGTTTTCACTGGATCATTATTTCAGCTGTACGTAAGATGCTTCAGCCGTTAAAATATTGATCTGCACCATAGATAACAAAAAAGAAAAATGTAAGAATCCGTGAAGATTTTGGGTCAAATTTATATTGCGATGCATGATGACGATGACATACGGTACAGGGAATGTATTAATTCGCATGTGATTGAAGCTTTTATTTTCTAGCGGCAATGTTAGCGATGATTGAGGTTAGGCTGAAATGCAACCTGGACCAAATTGACTACTTAAACTTTTTGCTACAGCACAAGGGACAAGAAATTACATTGAGCTTTATTTTATAACAATTCTATGTAGTTAAGCAACTGCAAAGAAATGAATTGTCGAAACACTCCATTAAACCCGTCATTTTTTAGCTTTGAGACCAGTAAGTAAATAACGAGTTACTTCCAAACTAAGCATTAGAAAACAAAGTAAGTTTTGATATGTTAGTTACTCTTGTTGATTTCTTATGCATAAAAGAAAACTGAGGCATGTAGCCTCATCCAGGGCAAAGCAATTAAATTGCACATATGCACTAAAATTTTTCACTTTAGGGGTTTCATTTATTAAATATTTTCTAATGATTTGGGGATGTAACCATATACAGGGTGTCCATGGAATGAAAGGATAATCCTGAAACTGTAGATAGATCACATCATGTCCTACTATATGACAAAATTTTAGTTTTTTTAAATTTTTTACCCAATCGTGAAGTTCAGTTTATTTAATGCCATTTCTACAAATTAATACTTTTTGAGCCCTGTTTTTTTTTTTTAAATTTACTCAAGGAGTCATCTAAAACAATATCCGTTTTTTTTCTTAAAACATTAAAAGAAACTTTTAAAAAATCTTATGTAAAAAGTGTATTTATTCAAACGGCCTACTTGTGGTGTAAAAAAATGTACGAAGTGGATTTTGCCAATTACATTAAAAAATTGGTTTGTTATTACCAATTAAAATGGGATAATTGTTTAACATTCCTTTTAAAATTATATTTTTATGGTATGGTTCTAAAGCACGAAGGTTAATATGTTGGACTTTATTAACCCTGCAGTAGTCGCGCTCTGAAAAGTCCCATTAGAAATGGCTTGAGTGGACTACATATGTAATCCACGCGACCACTGCAGGGTTAAAATAAAAGTCTATCAAATTGAAGTTACCATGCAAGTATTTTTTCATCGCTTGGCACATTTGGACAATGAATTCACATTGTTGTTTCTTCTTGTTGAAATATTACTTGCATATTTATTCTGTCTATTATTTATATGCACACCATAGCAAAAACCTTTTTGAAATCATTATCATCATTTTTTACTACATGTTTAAAATGCACAATTGTCTCTTTAGCAGATTAAATCACTGTAAAACAATCATTTTAATAGAAGTATAAAATAATTTTACCATTTGATATTTGTATAAGATTTTTTAAATTTTTTAAGAAAAAAAGAACATTGTTTTAGATGACTCAAACATCCTTCAGTAAATTTAAAAAGAAAAAACAGGGTTCAATAAACTCATCATGTTTCGAAAAAAATATTTAAAAAATCAATATCTCGAAAATGGTGAGACTTTTACTAAAATAAAATTTTGTCATATAGTAGGAAATGATATGATCTATCTGCGGTTATAGGCTTATCCATTCATTTCTGGACACCCTATATATGTACCAAATTACCTATTTCTAGGACCACAAGAAGTACAGTGGAATTTTGATGTCGACATATCATGGTCTCAATTATTTTTAATTTCATTAACTTCCAAAGAAGGGAGAAGAAGGTAGTAAAATTTAACACATTGGTTAAACTTCATAAGCTCTATCTGCAGTGAAAGGTTATAAAGATGACAGAAAGCGATTCCACATTTAGGGTAGATAAGGGATTGATATGTGGAAATTTATGAGTTTTATGGGAGTAAAACTTTATGTATGTATCAAACTTCAGCTTTCTACAACTATGGAAAGTACCTTAGAGTTTTGATGATCATCAGTGAATGGAGTGTATAATAAAATCGGCGAAATTTGCATATGAATAACAAAACATCCAAACTAAGAACAGGAATGAAACAAAGTTTAGTTCGTTTACTAAGATTGCTGATATCTATGTATGGTAGAAATTTGAGGCATATAGCTTCAGTAGGACCAAAGAAATAGAGGTACAAACATTGCTAGAATCGCTTTGAGAAAAGGGTAGACAGTGCGCCGTGGGCTCATTTTGGCGACTGCCCTGTACCCAGATTTCAAAATGCTGCAACATAATCTTAACTGGTGTCCAGCTGGATATTGTCATGAATACACATTGTTTTGACAGCAGGTTCTGCAGTTTTTGTCAGCTTGCATCGCTTGTATTTTTTGCATGCCTGCTCTGTCTGCTTCATGTTACACTCTCATGTGAAATATGCAATTAGAAACACTTAATATTCACTGACCACAAATGTATGCATTCACTTTTATTTTATGTCACATTTAAATCATATACTTTGTCATTCAATTTGCATTATCTTTTTTAAAGTCATACATTTGACATAAATTAATGTGTTAATTAAGGGTGAAATGTTACTATTACATTACACCTCTTCCCCAGACTTTCATAGCTTTTGTACAAGTAATCCGTCAAAATTCTGATGAATTGTCATGAAGGTTGTATTTAGTATGACATCATTAAATTCAAATTTTTCCTAGATGATAATCTTTTCATTTTTAATTTGTTGTGTGAGTGGAGAATCTCTCAGCGAAGTGCTGCATCATATTTTTGTAGGTGTCAAGTTGGATGGTATCATGAACATTTCATTAGCTGGCTCTAATTTCTTCATCAGGATTCGCATAGCTTCCATTGATTGCAAGCCTACTATGATTGATTCATATCACACTTCCCCTTATATGCTTGGAAATGGCATGCCAGACCTTGGTTGCCTATGAGCTACACACCCAAGCCACTGCACCAATCTGACTTCATACGTGGTCCATAGCGCAACCTTTTACACTCCACCGTTGCCCCATCACAAACACCTTTGTTAATTTTGAATCTAAGCTGTGTGAATGACTCTGACTTCATAGTGAAATGCCAGTTAAGACGAGGTGCTTGAGACGGATTCAGAGTGGGCGTGTTCATTGCTGCAAACCTTTCTTGAAGCGAAATCAGCTTAGTGTACCAGTAGGCAAGTGGCTTGTGTTCAGACTTCATAGGGAACCATGATCTGTGATGCCACTTTCAGGCATATGGGGGAAGCATGATACATGGCAGTCATAGTAGATTTGCTACCAATGGAATCCATGTGATAGCTATAAAGCAGATACTCTAAACATTTGGATAAGAGAAAAACCACCACTTACCAAAGTTGAAGATTGCTGCAGCATCAAAACGTATAAGAGCATTGAAATTTTTTGACTCATATCCCTTTAACAATAGGTGCAGACCATTGGCCAGTGACTTGTGGTGGGGGAAAATCAACATGGCAGGAAGTATAGGTGCGAGTTGTAAGGTGTAAACCTAAAAGCTGTGAAAAACATCGTGGGAACAAGTTACGGACACGTGGAAGAAGTCTGTAGAAAATATTAACCTCTAAAATCTTCTTTTATATGAATACAAGATATATTGGGTCTGTCTAGTAAGATGGGGAGGCCTATGTTTATTGACTAGGAGTCAGCTGAGGATCAGAGGGCTACTGAAGCAGGTTTTAGATGGATGAGGGAGGATTTTTGGGAGGAGGGTTCTCATTTCAGGACAGACTCAAAGGAAATCATATCCTTTTCCAACTACTTGGTTCAGACTTGATTTCAGACTTTGAAATTACCAGGTAACCAAAACAGAATTGTGATTGGTATGAGGCCTTGGAGGGGTCTGTTAAACTGTATGGAATCCTTTATCCTTTTATTGACCTTGGGCGTGGGGTTATTGCTGAGAGGCAGTAGGTGTGTTGCCCAACTGACAAAGTGCCTCAGTCATGTAGTTTCAACAATTCATTATCACTGTTGTTGATCACCTATTCCTGGGAGGATGATTATATAAATTAATTATATTGGCAAGTGATGGGTATAGCAGGGTGGGGGAGGCAGGAACCAGGTATTATTTGAGATAAAGGCCTTGGGGTGTCTGGTTTCCAGAATGTGTGGGTAGGCTAATTCCTACTTGCGGAGTTCAGATTGGGAAATGGTATTGGGAAAACACGCCCCACTTCTTGGAGCATCTGTCAATAGTTCCTGCACCCCTAATAGCAGATTACTTTCCTGGCCACCACAGGCGTAATCTCGCTCTACATCAACATTCAGTGCCCTAGAACACTACCTCGACAGGGGCCTCCCATACACTCTCCCTATCATTGCCTTCCTCACTTCATTGGCTCATTTCATCCTAATCAATCTTTACTTTCTAGTCCCACATCTACTATTAGAAATGGGGCACTGTTATTGGCATGCATGTGGCAACCTTCTGTACCAATCTTTTCCTAGGAAGATTAGAGAAATGTTTTCTTTGAAAGGTTACCCTAAAACTCACTGTACGGTTCAGGTACATAGATGACATATTTATGGTCTGGTCCCATGGTGAAAACCTCCTCCTTCATTCTCTGAACTCAGTGAGCATCATCAACTCCCTAAACTTCACCTGGTCCTATTCTCATACCGTCACCACCTTCCTGGATGTGGAACTCTATACATAATTGCCACTTACATACCTCTGTCCAAATCAAAGCCACAAACCTACGACAGTATCTCCACCTTGATAGCTGTCATCCATATCACACAATACGCTTGCTCCCCAACAGTCTAGCAGTTGAAGGCTGATAAATCTGCTCTGGCCAAGAATCCTTTACCCTCTACTCCAGCAACCTAACCTAACATTTGTACATTGTAATTATCCTCCAGAATTGGTCCACAAACAGATATCCTGAGTCAAAAACTGACAACCACCCTGGCACATATCTCAAAACCAACCAGAACCCTGTTTTTCTCACCCGGTTCTCTCCTGGCCTGGTAGCGCTAAACCAGATTCTTTGGCTATGACTTCCTCAGATCCTTTCCTGAAATGCAATGAATTTTCCCCACTATCGTTTCCATTACACCCCATGTCATCTTCAGCAGATCACCTAACCTAAAAATATACACATGTACACAAATACCAACCCTTTAATGCTCCTAAATCACCCTTGGTTTCCTTCCCTTGTGACAGCTCTTGTTACAAAATTTGCATATGCGTCCATCTTCCATTGTAACACTATCACTGGAAAAAACTTACCTCATTATATGCCATGCCACCTGTATCATATCCCATCCCTTATACCAGTTCACCTGCCTCCATTGCCAAAGCTCTTCATTGGCCTCTCCTCAACTGCATTATCCCTCAGAATGAATTGTCACAGGTGATCAGTTTGACCCCAAAATCTGAACATCCTTATTGCTCGCTATGTCAGCACTAACAGATCTCGTGACTTCAATAACTGTTTCACAATCGGAGCCATTAGAGTTCTTCCAGATACGACTTCCCAATCTGAACTCTGCTGGTGAGAATGGGCCTAACGGCACATTCTGGAGACCAGACACCACCTGTACCTAAATCTCAGATACTCATCTTCCTCACCCTGTTTCTACCCATCACTTACTAATATTATTAATTTTTTGTCTATAGATCTTATTTCAGTTTTATTATTACTACTAGCAGTTACCCGCGACTTCGTCCCCGTGGAAGAGTGTTGTAATATAAGATTTTCTTGAGAGGCCTGATCACTCAGTGGTTAGGGCGTCCAACTGGAGATGGAAAAGTTCCCAGCTTGAATCCCAATCTCGGAGAGGATTTTCATAGATCCTTAACTTGACCTTCACCTCTGGCACAGGTTGTTGTGTGATGTGAAGTACTCCAGAATGCTCTCATTGAACTGTAGGTCCTCTAAGCCCAGTAGGATTACTGCATTAGGTTAAGTGACTACGATAGGGGCTGATTGCGCATAAGACCATACAATTTATTTTAGAGCTATTTTTATTGCTAATAGTAGCAATAAATATTGCAATATAATAACATAAATTTATTTGTTCCAAACATCATCATCAATCTTTTAAAACAATAAAAATATTCTATAAGTTAGGAGTGTTTTAATTTTAATACATTGGTATATGCAATATTGTAGGACTTGTTAGTTTCTGAAAAAACGTAAATTTTTTGCACTCGATACCCGCGAGCAGGCAACATATAGTTGACCAAGGGAAAAGCCGGGAGTATCCAAGTGTATTCCCACCAATTTCAACGTTTGACCCTGTGATTTATTAATTGTCATTGAAAATGCAATTTGTAATGGGAACTGTAATGTATTAAATTGAAAGGGAATATTACTGGGAATAATTGGGATACGCGGAATTATAACGGCTTTGCCTTTAGATGCATCAGTAAGAATTGTCGCCATGACAATGTTTCTTCCTATTTCTGTGATGCGTAATCTGGTGCCATTGCAATACCTTGAGGGGGAGGGGGGGGTCGAGATTACGCATCAGGAGAACTCGAGTACCAACCTTAAGTTCGAGTTTGTGGGACGATAGCCCAGATAACTGGAAGGGGTTTAAAAACTCGACAGAGTAGGTAGCAGCATCGTCAGTTAACGTTACTGTATCGATGGAAGAGTGTGTTGTCACTTCCCCGACTATTTCCTCTAATATTTTTTTTTAGCTCCAGAATCATTTTTCGGGGCAAGTATTGTCCTATCACATAACCAGTTTTCGTCATTTATATTTAGTTGAATGCTCGGGAAAACATTAGTAATGAGCTCGCATTTTTGTTTAGGTGTTTCAGCAACTCGTTGCAATGCCAAATATGCGGCGTATTGTTGTTGCCGTCTTTTTGTTTGCTTCGGTGTTTCAGAAGCTGTTGAGATCGATTGCCATTCTTGCTCTTTTGCACCGAGCTCGCGTTTTTCCCGGTGTTATCATCCAGACACCAAGTGTTCAGTTTGGTGTCATCACCCAACTTGCGACTGCTCTGGCAATTCAGCATCTCCAGAAGCCACAAGACGTGCCAAGTACTCAATCCTTTGCAGCTCTACTAGATTATTTGTTCCTGGGTTTTGGCTATTTTAATAGCCGTAGTTTTCTTACATTTCATTGAAAGATTTGAGTTTCGTTTTCCCGGCATCTCTTAAAATTACTAATTTCAAGACGAATAAAAATTAATGTAGTTTTAATTAATGGAAACTCAAAATGTGAAAATATGATGGAAGTGACTAAACATCCAAAAAATACTAACAATTATAGAGCAAATAAATACCTAAGTGGCCCAAGGAAATTCATCTCATTAAAAAATTATGAAACTAAAAATGAATATTCTGATTTGCGCTGAATATCTGAAAATTACTGATTTTTTTTATTTATTTAACTTAATTTGCTCTCTGAATATTGATTTTGTTTTGAGGCTTTATGGGTTCCATCAATTAATTCTGGTTTATAACAGAAATTTAGGTATTATAGTAGTAATTGATTCTTTTATTCATAATGATCAGTGTTAATGTTGGTTTCTCTATCTGTGGAAACAGTTGACTGCATGTAGATCAGTTTACTATAGTTCGTTCGTTTTGATCCATTAATTCTGCTCTGAAATATAAATTTCACTGTTAAAGTAGTAATTGATTATTTCTTCATAATAGGTTTGTCAATCTGCAAACAGAATTGAATGTCTACCCGCAAATCATCACTCTGCTTGTCTGACACTCCACTATCTGAATAAAACATTTACTTCGGGCAATGGCGCGTGTTGCTAAGTCATCCAAGCTTATTATAGAACTTTTGATACAATATCATTATAAAGTGATACATAACGTCACTAAAATGGTGCTCGTGAAAGAAGCTTAAATAACTAATAAAGTTTCAATTCTCATTTTGGCCCAGGCTGCATTTCAACCAAGTCACAAACTCCGCTAATTATACCGCTAGAAAATTAAAGCTTCTATCACTCGCGCATTAATACATTCACTATATTGCACGTTAGTAACATCATGAATGGAGAAATATACTTGACTTATTATTTCAGATCGCGATACTAAATGAACACGAATAATGACGCAAAAAATGTGGTGCTCGTATAGGCGCAGTAAATTAAATACTGAATACATCTGAAACATTCAGCCGCATGAACAGTGTTGTCAGCATTATGACAATTATTGCAGTAATGTAATTATAAAATTTATACTAAAATGCTTGTAATTTACAGTGTACAACGGAAAGTCCATAATTCTCTTCAGCTCTAAGACAACTTCCATTAATATGCCTGGTCAAGTTTACATTGCGATAAAGTGACTGTTACTGCTCGTGATTTAGTAAGGTGTATAATGAAATTAAATGTGATGGTAATTTATGCTACACTATTTAGGAATCTTGATATAGAAAATTCTGTTACTACTCAAAATACAGTTCCAATGCATTTAATGTGTTGAGGTGTGTTCGTATCGTTTGATTTTATAGCGGCAATACTAGCAGAGATAGTGGTTAACTTGAAATGCTGCCTGGACCAGAATGTTTTTATTACAGCATGAGGCAGAAGGAATGTGGTTATTATTAGTAATAAATAAGTAGCTTTCATAAGCTCTGTGTAAATGAGGTGTATCATGTTGTAAATGACTTCCAATATTGCTTCATGAGACAATAAGTTTCTACATTAGGCCATTGAATACATTCGTTTTAAGTGAAGGATTTATTAGATATATATAAATACTAGCAATTACCCGCGACTTCGTCCGTGTTGAAGAGTGTTGTAATATCAGATTTTCTTGAGAGGTCTGGTTGCTCAGTGGCGTCCAACTGGAGATGGAAAAGTCCCCATCTTGAATCCCAGTCTCGGCGAGGATTTTCAAAGGTCCTTATCTCGACCTTCACCTCTGGCATAGGTTGTTGTGTGATGTGAATTACGCCAGAATGCTCACATAGTTCTGATTCCGTGTTGAACTGTGGGTCCTCTATGTCTGGTAGGATTACTGGGTTACGTTAAGAGGCTACGAATGGGGCTGATTGCGGAGACGTAAAGAAGCCTTGTCACCAGGTCAATACGACCATACAATTTATTTTAGAACTATTTTTATTAGTAATAGTAGTAATAAATGTTGCAATAAAATAACAAAAAATTATTTATGTTCCTAAACTGCTTCACTGAATTTTTAAAACAATAAAAATATTCTGTTTGCTAGGAGTATTTTCAGTTTAATATATCCGTATATACAATATTTTGGATTTCTCTCCTAGGTTTAGGCTGTTTTCATAGCCCTAGTGTTCTTACATTTCTTTGAAAGATTTGAATTTCGTTTACCCAGCGTCTCTTAAAATTACTAATTTCATCTCGCGAATAAAAATGAATATAGTTTTAATTAATGGAAGCTCAAAACGTCAAAATATTAGCAATACATTGATGGAATCGACTAAATATCAACAACAAAAAATACTAACATCCAAACAGCAAATAAATACATAAGTGGCCCAAGAACGTTCATTTCCGTTAAAAAAAAATGCGATACTAAAAATGAATATTTGCATTGAATATCTGAAAAAAATCGTCTTCATAATTGGTTTCTCAATCTGCCAACAGAATTGAATGTCTGCTGGCAAATTACTACTCCGCTTGTCTGCCACTCCACTATCTGAATAAAACATTTATAAATTTCAAAAATTTACTTCGGTCAACGCCACGTGTTCTGCTAATTCACCCACCCTTATTATAAATCTTTTGATACAATATCGGAACAAAGCAACACATGACGTCACTAAAATGGCACTCTTGAAATAACTAATAATGTTTCATTCTGGCCCATGCTGCTTTTCAACCAAGTCACAAACTCTGCTAATATTATGGCTAGAAAATCAAAGCTTCTATCAGCTGCACTTTAATACACTCACTATACGACCTATTGCATGTTAGTATTAGTGACATTGTGAATGGCGAAATAAACTTGACTCCTTATTTCAGATCACGATACTAAATGAATAATGACGTTGGCAATGTGTAAATTAAATACTGAATTCATCTGAAACTACATTCATCTGCATGAAATATGTCATCAGCATCATGACAATTATTGGAGTAACGTAATTAAAAATATATATATATATATATACTAAAATGCTTGTAACTTACAGTGTACAACGGAAAGTCCATAATTCTCTAAAACTCTAAGACAACTTTCGTTAATATTGCTGGTCAAGTTAACTTCTCGATAAAGTGACTGTTACTGCTCGTGATTTTGTAAGGTGTATAATTGCATTTAATATGTTGAGGTATGTTCGTATAGTCTGATTTTGTGGCGGCAATATTATCAGAGATAGTGGTTTGGTTGAAATGATGCCTGGACCAGATTGATTTTTGTTACAGCATAAGGCAGAAGGAACTTAATTATTATTAGTAATAAGTAAGCAGCTTTCATATGCTCCGTGCAAATTGTCTATTGTGTTGTAAACGACTTCCAGTGTTACTTCATGAAACAATAAGTTTCCACATTAGCCCATTGAATACATTCGTTTTAAGTGTAGCATTCGATAGATATTTGCAGAATATTGAACAGTAAGTAAAAAGCAGTTTCGTGAATCATAGTTTCTATTATTTGTTCAAAAATCCTGAACAAAAAATAAAAAGGGTTAGTTAAGTTTTAAATTTCGGCAAAATAATTTGTAATACAGAGACTGTAGGTTCAAGTTTACGTCGCGATACACATCAATAACTTGAGATAAAATTATGGTATCAATGCGCCTGTGATTGAGGCTTTGATTTTGTTGCGACAATATTAACGGAGATTGTGGTTAGATTGAAATTCTGCCTGGACCAGAACGAAAACAAACCCTTCTTGTCACAGCAAAAGGCAAGAGGAATTTAGTTATCAGTTATTTAAGAAACTTTAATAAGCACTACGTCACGGTGTGATATGATGTATCACGACGTAAACTACTCCCAGACTGTATAGTAACAAAAAAGAAACAGGAAATAAATTAAACCGAGATAGAACTATGACATTTTGCACTTTTAGTGAACCGACTTTCGTGCTGGTATACTCATAGCATTATACGTTTTTTTTTTTTTTTTTTTTTTTTTTTTTTTTTTTTAAATTATGGTGTATTATTCGATATGTCATACTATTTTATGTATGCAAATGAAAACATCTCTTTGCGAATTTGACAACAGTACCTACCTTTTTTTAATTTAAGGTTAAGTACACTTTTATATTTCCTGCTTCCAAACTATTATTTGTCAAGTGCGTCGGTTTTATGGCTTTTTAACTAAACACAAACTTGCAAATGTAAGAAGGTTTTTGCTTTTATTTCTGAAAAGTAGTGTTTGCAATTTACGAGAAAACCAAAGAGTAAACGTGGCACGGCTATCTACAAAGTAGGAAACTCTTTGTTGTTTCCGAATTGATATTAATGGCAATTTCTAAAAGAACTATGCGTTTTTGCGGGATAAAATCTATCCTATGTCACTTCGCACGCAATTAACTGACCTCATGCCGAATTTCATTTAAATATGTTGATTTGTTAAGGCGTTATTGATTCCAGAAGTACATCCAAACACACATCCGAACTTTCTCGTTTTCTCATTTATAGATATATAAATTGACTAGCCAAGTTATAGGAGTGTTATAATTACACAATATTTCGGCGCTCTCAATCGTTGGCGCCATCTTCTGGTAAAATGAGGTCAGGAACGTGCGAAGTTGCTGAGCTAGACCAGACTCCTGGTGCTGCACTGTGATTTGTCGGCTGTGGAACCAGTCGTAGCAGGGGTCAAATCTCGTCGCAACTTGTAGCGATGCCAAGATGGAGTTACGGCTAGATTTGATGTCCTTTTTCACATGGCATGTAGCGCGGGCTGAAAGTCATCGCTCTTTCGAAGATGATATCTGAAAACAAAGCCTTCGCCATAAATTGCTTATCCAACTGATGGGTCAACATAGATTTTTGCGGACCTCATATTGAGCCATGCTGCCACGTGATTGGCCAGCTTTGTAACCAATTGTAGCCGGGGTCCTGCCTCGTCACAACTCATCGTTCGATAGAAGGAAAAATCACAAGGCAAAAATTTCCCCATAAGCTGCACATTGATGCATGAGTAACAAATTGCTCGTTATGTTACTACCGAACTTCCCGTTGATCTGGATGCGCCGTGTAATGCGTCCCAACCGCGCTGTTGACTAATAGTATTGATGATTGGCATCCAGGCTTCGCTCAGCTGGTACCCGCTGTCGCGGTTGACGAGGTTAGACGCGAGTCGAATTTCTACTGCTTCAGTCAGAATGCTGTTCCAGAAGCTCCCAGTATGCGCGAGTACTCTGATATTTTCGAAATCAAAGCCATGGCCATGTTTGAGGCTGTATTCCGCCACTGCAGACTTGTCTTTCTGCCCCAGACGAACATGTCGTACATGTTCTAGACAACGTTGGTTAACACACTGCACCGTCTGACCAATGTAGCTCTTTCCACATTCACAACTAATGCAATATACCCCAGGTGTCCGCAGAGCAAGGTCATCCTTGGGGGAGCGCAAGATGTTCTTCACATTCGGTGGTGGCAGGAAAACGGTCTTAATTACACTTTTTTATAAAAACCCATCCTATCTTGGACGTTGTGGCGCCAGAGTACGGCAAGAAGGCGAGACGATCAGGTGGCTCTCTGTTGGTGTTGTTGAGCCTATGTGTCGGCTCTCGGAATGCCAGTCTTATCTGATAATGGCGCCAACGATTGAGAGCACCGAAATATTGTGTAATTATAACACTCCTATAACTTGGCTAGTCACCCGAGAACAATATTTATATTCTCAACGCCGAGAAAGACTACGTAATTATGGATTTATTAGATATTTGTAGAAATTGAACCGTAAGTAAAAAGCACTGTTTCGTGAATAGTCTACTATTTGTACTGATTTATACAAAAATTTTGAACAAGAAATAAAAAAAGGGTTAGCTAAGTTTTAAATTTTGGCAAAAATAATTTTTAATATTACAGAGACTGTATAGTAGAAAAAGAAGACACATGGGAAATAAAATAAACCGAGATAGAATGGAATCCTCTAAATTTTTATAAATACGACATTTCGGGCACGACCATTTTGCACATTTAGTAAACCGACTTTCGTGCTGGTATACTCATAGCATTTTACGTCCGTCCCCCCCCCCCCCCCCCCCAAGCTTTGATTTTTCACATTTATTATGTGCATATATTACGAGCAAATTGATGGTGTAATATTTGAGATGTAATACTATTTTATGTACGCAAATGAAAACATCTCTTTGCGAACTTAACAACAGTACCTACCTTTTTTTTAAATTTAATGTTAAGTACAGATTTATATTTCCTGCTTCCAAACTATTTTTTGTCAAGTGCATCGGTTTTATGGCTTTTAAACTAAACACAAACTTGCATATGTAAGAAGGTTTTTGCTTTTATTTCTGAAAAGTAGGGTTGGTGATTTACGTAAAAAGCAAAGAGTGAACGTGGCACGGCTGTTTGCGAATTGATATTAATTGCAATTTCTATAAGAACTATGTGTTTTTGTGGGATAAAATCTATCCTATGTCACTTCGCACACAATTAACTGACTTCATGCCAAATTTCATTTAAATATGTTGCGTTATTAAGGCGTGATTGATTCCACAATTACATCCAAACTTTCTCATTTGTATAGAATATTATTTATCATTTTTTTTTTTAAAAAAAAACTCCTCTTTTTCATGACACTTTGTGAAAAAAAATAATAAAAATAAACAATAACTATTTCGGATGATGATATCGTTGTTCCCCCCACCATCTCCAATGGTCAATTCCATACTACATGCGGCTGTTCTGATCACAAGCACAGCTACATTTTTATTTTTTTGAAAAAGCGTTTTGCCCGAATTATTGTATTTTTTTATGTTTGTGAATTATTTTTTGCTGCTGCTGCCCTCTTCCTTTCAACTTTAATGGGTGTTGGGTATAATTTATCTTTTCTTTCCATATTAATACAAGTAATTTGAAATTATTATCAATATTTCTCTGAGTATAATAAACGGTTTGTAACATATCGAAATATGGTAGCTTCTGCTGGTGTACCCAGTAATTCCTTCATATGAAAAATTCAATTAAAAGTAGTTAATAATTACTGCATTTAGTCATACATCCAGTTGAGGGATTTTTTTTAAAAAAAACTACTATCATGTTTGTAAGTAAGCATGTAATTGCAGGAGCCAGATCTGAATGTCACACAATTGCGCAGATCCCCTACCAGAACCTCTGCTGTTGTTGGCTCAAATGCGTCAGTTCTAGCCAAGGTATTGGCAATCGAACATGGCCTTAGAACGCAGTGCTACTGAAATTTGTCACAGAATGTGCAAAGTGTACGGTGAAACTTTAGAATAATGGTAGTGTACGGGAAAGTTGTATACAATTTAAAGAAAGGTGAATCGACATCCATGATGAAGGTGGACAAGGGCGCAAGTCTGTCACTACTGTAAGCCTTCTTCAGTGTGTTGATCAGGTGGTCATAGGCAAACGAAGGTTTACAATCATTGAACTAACTGAAGAATTCCCAGAAATTTTAAGGTCTGCTTTGTACACAATCGTACATGACCTGGGATACCGGAAGCTGTGTGCCCGTTGGATCCCAGAAATGGTAAATGATGACAACAAAATGCAACGTGTGGCACCAACCTTAACATTTCTCACATGTTATCACATCATTATCGTTGAGGACCATCTCCAGTTTCCCGGGTGTGGTTTATGAGCCTTGGTTATTATAGACGATTGTTTTCCACCTTTTCCTGTCCAGAAAGGTTTCTCTGTCTGTGATGTACTCCCAATTCTACATCCTCCTTCAGTTGGTCTGTCCATCTTCTTCTTGGTCTTCCCACTGGTCTTTTGCCCAGTATCCTTTTTTCCAAATAAGTTTTTGGCAGTCTTTTGCTAGTCATTCTCTTCACATGTCCAAACCATCGAAGTCTAGATGACCTAAGTCTCTCTTCCATGGATTCCCTTAGCTCTAGGTTTGATCTAATTTCATCATTCTTTATGCGGTCAAGTCTAGTTTTCTGGAGGGCTGTTCTAAGAAACTTCATTTCACATGCTTGGATCTTGCTAAGGTCCCTTGATGTTAGTGTGCATGTTTCCAAAGCATATGTGAGAATAGGAATGAGATATGATTTGTACAAGACAATTTTTGCTCTTCTGGGAACCTTCATGTCCCATAGTAAGCCTCGCACAGTACTGTAGAAGTTGGCTCCTTTGGTTACTCTACTCACTATTTCTAAATCACTTGTGGCACCATACACAGCCATTAACCCGGCTCAAGGGAGATAGGGTCACCTTCCCTATCCTCCACTTGAGTAATTCTTGCCTGGTGCATCCACGATGCGGGGGTGGGCATTCTCCATCTCAGTAGTCCGAAATGGCAGAATGGCAAAATCCAGGTGGGGACCCAGTCCTGCGGGGTATAACGCAGCACCCATGCCCAGGGACACGGGTGAAGACCTTAACGGCATCTACGGCAGAGAAGAAGTTTCTTCGGTATGGGGTAGATGGCGGAGGAGGCAACCCTAACTTCTCAGGGGAAAATGAGAAGGAAACCACTGCCTTGTGGTGAAGAGGGATCTTCAAAGGCTAAGGGAGTAAACCCCGACAGAAAATCCTCTTCTGTGTTAGGCCTAGCAAGCCAACAGAATAGAGAACAAAAAGTGTTGCTTTCAAAATTAAAACGAGCCTCGGAAAGAAACTTGCACCCAATGTTATCACAATGAGGGGGAAATTTTTTTGAAGTCCATTGTTACTGGCGATGAGACTTGGATCCTGCATGACATTCCTGAAACAAAGTTCAAGCGGAAGATGCACACACTTTCTCCAAGCAAGCTAAAAAAGTTTAAACAGATGCTGAGCCAGTGGAAAACAGTGGATACAGTTTTCTGGGGCCAAAAAGGAGTGTTGGTGGATTTTCTTCTGCAGGGGACAACAATAGCAAAGGAAGTTTGCTGTGAAAGTTTGTCGTCTCTGCAGAGCCATCCAAAACAAACAAAGAGGAATGGTCTCGTGGTTTTGCTCCATGACAATGCCTGACCACAGTGTGGCAAAACATCTTCTTAAACTGTACAGGTTGGAACATCCATTATACAGTCTAAATATAGTACCAACTGATTTTCTTCTACTCGGAGACTTGAAGGTATGGTTGGAAGCACAATGCTACGCCACCTATGACGAACTTCAGTAACTGCTGGCTAAATTGTTTGAAGAGGGCATCGAGAAGCTTGTGTCACATTATAACAAATGCCACAACTACTTTGACAATTATGTAGAAAAATAAGGTAAATCCTGCAGTACTTTTGATAGTAAAATTATGTTATGTAATTATCAGTGGTTGGGGGGAGGGGGGGGGAGGAGAGAGAACAGATCTCATATTTTACATCACATTGAAATCTTATATTGTGATGTTTTGATCAAAACCTTTACATTCAGAAAACAAAATCATGTACTTGAATTTAATTAAGAGGTGGGTTAATTGAGGGCAGACACTAACTGTTGTTGCACGTGGTTATGAAGCACTATGGAATTGGTTTTTACTGGAGAAAAGAATGTTTGCTTCTAAATGCTATCCAGTTTTCATTTATTTTATCTATCATGAGTGGTTTTAAGATTTTAAGGAACAAATAGACTTTTTCATTGTTACTAATTTGGCTTGTTTGATTTTTAATGTATTTGTAAAATAAAAAAATAATGATCAGTTCACCAATCTGATAAACACTTGTCTTGATGGACAGATTGAAATACTGTCATAAGTTCATTAAGTCCACATAGAATTCCTATATTTATGAGCTGTTAAATATTAAATAAAGCTTATAAGCTGCATTATGAGAGGATTTAACAAAAAAAAATTTAACTGAAATATCTACTTCACAACCAGTACCATCATGGTTCTTCCCGAGACACTACCTCACCTGATGGGAACTGATTTGCTAGCGTATACTAGACACAAGATTCTTAACACGCTTACTCTTTGATACTTATGCTGTGATAAACCTATAATTTATGTGTGCTGATTTGTTCATTTTTCTGTTGTTTTTTTTTAAATTTATTTACTTTTTTTATTATAGTTGATATATGTTTATCGGTGACAGTGATAGTGTGTTAGTGTATGAAAATAATGAATGATAGAGGAAATAACATGTTGTTTACCACAGATGAAGGCAGAAAGGTCCAGACGATGGCAAAAACACATACACTTTTAACAATATTTCAGTTTTAAATCCCGCAGTGTTTTCAATCCCGCGGCATCCGCGCGGGATTTGCGTCAATCCCGCGGGATCCGTGCGGGTTTGGTACAAACAGTTTTTTAACGCATATATTTAAAACATAGTTTCTTAAAACGTTAATAAATTAAATAATAATTAAATTAATAAATAATTGTTAATGTTAAATATTAAAAATTAGCAGTTATCAATATTTTGATTGGCAAAATGACATTAAAACTTTTTAGCGTGTCTTAAGTGTATTTCCAGGTTTTACATTTTTGTTTTTTAATCTAAACAAATTTTTATATAAATAATAAAAATGGAAAATATTGAGTCTTAGGTCATATTATGTGCCTTACAATATATAACATAAGTTTACAAATATGGTTTTCTTAATGGCCAAGTTATCAGAGTTTTAAAAAAAATATATATATAAATAAACGTTCCATAACACCGAGAAAAGCATTCCATTTCACAAAGTGAAGTGAATATACTCTGTAAAGTTTAGACTTGGCTCAGAACAAGATTTCATAACTTTTTGTCACTGTACAAGTACGAGACTTGGCCTTTTTTTGCGTGATTCATTATTATATCTCCTGATTCCTTGATTGATATTACAGTTGATTCAATGTTATTAAAAGAAACTACTCACCAACACGTAAACTGTCAAGTATTTCAGATTTACTTATGTGGCGTAACGATGTTTTTAGAGTGGAAATTATTATTTTTTAGTAAGAAAGGAGACTTTCTCGGCGAATGATTGCAGTGAAGTCCTCATAGGTTATATCTACGGATTTCATTGCAAACACGTGAAATTACACACGTGAGGAAAACGGCGGAGGCAGCCGTCGAAGTATGGTGTTCCTACAACACAATTCGTTGATACACCCGTGAAAATTTCATTATAAATTTTTTTACCTTTAGTCGAAATAATAACAAGGAGAAGAGGGATTAATCGAAAGCCTGAGCGGCACATGTAAGCAGGTGGCTTTCGTCAAAGAAACGCATTGAGGCAGCGGCCAAAACAACAAGTCAAAGGATATACAATTTCCTTTTGATAGCTGTTCAATAAATAGGTACGCGATAGTTAAAATTACGATAACATTAGTTTCATATCAACGAATAATCAAATTTTCAGCCGCAAATTAGGAAATTGTCACAATTACAAATACAGAAAATGGGAATAATGAAACCGTGAATAAAAAGTTGTAACCGTGTAGTTCAGATAACATGTGCGACAATTAAAAAATAATTAGATAGTTAGAAAATCGTACTAAATACGCACGTAACTCAAATTACAGAAATGTGTACTCGAAACAAACGTAAGTTTTTATGAATACGTAAAAGTGTATTTATTTACTTACGAATGACGAAGGTTGACAAAAACAAACGCTTGTTCACATGAGTCAAATGCCAACTGGAAGGGTACAGGCAAACAGTGCAAAATATCCGACAGAGACCGAGTGGGGCAGCGAGTCACGCAGACTGACACGCGTTTCCGCCGGATTTTGCGGATTGCGGATCCGCCAGACTGTCTAATGATGCGGGATTGCGGGATCCCGCTTTGCTGGATTGCAATCCCTAATACTAATGTTCTATAGTGGCATGACTCTGAATTGTCTCATACGCGTGACTTTCACGGTTATTACTTTTGTCCTTCAAAAGTCAAATTCCGAAAAAAAATCATTCTTAATTTGTGATGTTGCCTAATATTTAAAATGATACCTCATTTATCAATTTCAGTTAGGTATCAAGGGAGATAAATAGCTCTTAACAAAGAAAACTCGTCGTGGAAATAATGGTACATTTGCCCTTTAAGGGTCAAATTCAGAAAAATTCCTTTATTAAAATATGATGTGACAAAGCAGAGACCTTTAATCTTTAAAATAATATCTATTTTCTCGACTTCAGTTAGATATCAAAGGAAATAAATGGTTCATGGCACAAAAATGCGTTGTGGAAATATTGATATTTTTCACCTCTACGGGTTGAATAATGAAAAATTTATTTCTTAAAATATGATTTCACAAAAGTGAAGATCTTAATCTTTAAAATGCTACCTCATTTATCTTTCTCAGTTAAATATCAAGGGAGATAAATGATATGCAACAAAAAATTCATTATAGAAATAATGATGCCTTTGCCCTTATAGGGTCAAATTCGTTTCTTAAAATATGATGTGATGAATGCGGACACCTTAATCTTTAAAATGATACCTCATTTATTGATTTCAGTTAATTATCCATGGAGATAAATGCATTGTGACAAAAAAAAACTCGTTTTAGAAATGTGGACATTTTAGCCCTTAAAGGGTTGAATTTGTAAAAATTAATTTCTTGAAATATGATGTGAGCAAAGTGGAGACCTTAATATTTAAAATGATACCCCATTCATCGATTTTGGTTCAGTATGAAGAGAGATAATGCATTGTAACAAAAAAAAAACATCACAGAAATAATATATGAGCCATGGTGTGTGCACATCCCTGTTGCCACATGGGATGTGCACACACCATGGCATATATATAATTTCTGTGAGATTTTTTCGTGCACATCCCATGCGGCAAGCTGGATGTGCACACACCATGGCCTACATGTGGTAAAGTGTGTTCGCCATTATCTGTGCTAAGTGATGAGTTGTTTTCCCCTTCTTCATTATTTTTATTTTTTCCCTTTTCAGTTCCACCAAAGCTGGTGGCTGAGTGGATAATACTCAGGCTTGGGTTTTAAAATGAGACAGATGTAATCCTTTGTCTGACCTACCAGATTATGTTTTTGCGTTGTTTTCTGGAAGCACTTGAGTTGAATGGCACTTTCAAATTGCCATGGATAAATTCCTTTCCTGCTGTCCCCTCTCAATTCTGATGGCTTTAATGGTAATTATATATATAAAATAGACGTGTGTCTCTGCAGCCTCCACTACCTAGCACAGACTACTGGTGTTTGTGTTTGATAGTAACATCGAGTCTCTCATTGTGCACTATAGTGGTTGCATGTCGGTAACTATGGGGGTGTGGTAGATATGGTGGTAGGAGTGGTCGACCTGAGGCACTTTCATATTTTAACAAAGACGTATGTGTCCCTATATTTCACTTTGCAGCCACACCTAGCTAGCGCAGACCACTGGTGTTTGTATGTGGTAGTAGCTTGGAGATATCCATCGTGAACAATGTTGGCTGAAAGCCAGTAGGTGTTGGGGGTATGGTGGTTAAAAATTGTCGACCTTGAGCACTTTCATATTTCGACCAAAGACTTGTGTGTTCCTATATATCACTTTGCAGCCACTGATGTTTGTCTGTGGTAGTAGCAAGGAGATACCCATCTTGCACAACGTTGACCAAATGTGGGTAGTTGTGTTAAATAAGGTGGTTGAAAGTGGTCGATCTGGGACATTTTCATATTTCGACTGAAGATATCTGTTTCGGCATATTTCATTTTGCTGCCACAACTGCACAGTGCAGATCACAGGTGTTTGTGTGTGCACTATGGTGATTAGATGTCGGTTGCTGTGGAAAATATGCTGATTGAAAGTGGGGCAATTTCATATTTTTACCAAAGACGTGTGTGTCCTTAGATTTCACTTTGCAGCCACAAATACCTACAGCAGACCGCTGGTGTTTGTATGTGTTAGTAGCATGGAGTCACCTGTCGTGAAAAACGTTGGTCAAATGTCGGTAGCTGTAGGAGTGTGGGAGATATGGTGGTTGAAAAGTGGTCAATCTGGGGCATTTTCCTATTTCTACCAGAAATGTGTGTGTCCCTATATTTCACCTTAAAGCCAGAACTACCAAGCTGTGACCATTGGCATTTGTGTGTGGCCTGGAGTCTTCCATTGTGCACAATGATGACTGCATGTCAGTAGTTTTGGGGGTATGGTTGATTTGGTGCTTGAAAGTGGTTGACCTGATGTAAAAAATAGACATGTGGTCCCTACATTTCACTCTGCTGCCAAAACTGCCTAGTGCAGACCACTGGAGTTTGCGTGTAGTAGTAGCAGCCTCAAGTCTCCCATCGTACACTGTGGTAGTTTTATGTCAGTAGCTGTGGTGACGTGGATAATATGGTGGTTGAAGGTGATCGACGAAGGGCGTTTTCATATTTTGACGAAAGACGTGTGTGTCCCTATATTTCACTTTACAGCCATAAATACCCTCACCGATACATATCACCGATGTTTATTTATGGTATTAGCCTCGAGTCTCCATAGTGCACTGTGGTGGTTACATGCCTGTAGCTGTCAATCAAAATTCTTTACAGACACAGTCATGGGCTCCAGCTAGTATTGTATAATTATGTACCAAATTAAAATGATGTAAGTACCGCATCAGAAACAGGTTGGTGTTCTTTTATTGGTGAATTAGACAAAATCTTATTGTATGGAAATCATTTGAAGTAATGGGTTCTTGATAAAACTGTAAGAACCAGATGCATACCTTATTAAGATGCTGATTTAAATCTTTTTGGCATTTCAATCTGGTGTTTATGTATGCAATTGTGCTATCATTCCACATCAAATCTGTCTCAAGAAAAAAGTATAAACTGTCTTATTGAAACTATGAGGTGCAACCAATGTCCAAGTTGTTGTCTAAGTTATGTGTCTAAAATACAAGGGAGCCAGTACTTAAGCTTGGCTAGTCCATTTGTAATGTTTTAAAGTAGAATCTTAAAAATTTACTCTTGCATAAAAAACAAGACTTTCAAGTTGAATGTGGTGTTTGTTCATTGTTTCAACAGTAATTGCAGTTTCTAGAGTGCTAACGTTACAGTAACCTGGAAAAAGTCCAGTAGGTGAACTCTTTTCATTTATTTTTTGTAGTTTCTTCAGTATGTCATACCATTTCAAATTTGTATCCAGAATGAGGCCTACCCCAAATTATGTAGTACCGTATTTTACTGACTATAAGGTGCACCTTAATTTTTAACCATTTTTTTAAATACATTTTTTATTATTAGATTGCAAAGCCAGACTAAAAAAATCTTAGTTTATAAGACTGAACTGTCCTTTAAAATCCCTGAAATCGTCATCTGAACTTTCTTCTTATTCCTCCTCTTTACGTCATCATTTCCTCTTCATAAGATTGTCTTTACTGCCATCGATAGTGTTACATATGCCGCACTTCTTGAAAGATGTAACAATATCTTCTCTCACTCTAGACCGTGACTGTTTTATCCGCTGACACACTAGGTCATTTTAAAGCTCCCTTCGGCGTGAATTCATGTAGGGTTTCACCCATCATTCATTTGTTCCATTCCTCTCTCATATACACTTTAAATGGTTTATTTATCGAGACATCAAGAGGATGAAATTGTGAAGTAAGTTCTCCTGGAATAACAGCAAGCTATGTATTTCTCTTTCACAGAATTTTTCAAATGACTACTAAACTGATCTAGCACAAGAAGAAAACTCTTCTTCAATAAAGCACCTTTACTTCTCTCCCAAACTCTGTTAATCCATAATTTCATACCAGCCTCGTCCATCCAACACTTGTCTTGTACGTGAGTAACACCACCCGGCAGTAGTATTTCAGAGGGTTTGCGCTTGAAAATGATCATTGGATTAAGTTTAGTGCCATCAGTGCAACATGAAAGGACAATAGTGCAGTCCACTTGTTTTTATAGTTACACACTTTTCATGGCAACAGTTTTGTTACTCAGCACATCAAATGTCAGAGCAGTTTCGCCTATATTCGCTGCTTGGCTTAGTTCCACGCTGGATTTCTTTTGATGTCGAATAATAAAGCGACGGAAAGATAATATTTTCTCTTCATACTTTTGTGGCATTTTCTGAGATATTTTGGTTTTGTTCGCATGATAAGTCTATGACGCTTCATAAACCTGTAGCACCAACCAACTCCACCCTTAAAGTCTGTTAAGTCCACTGTATCACTAGCTTACAGGCATGTATTTGAATCATTTTTGTATTAATTCCAATGCCTTTTGACAGTGTCCTTGAATAAATTTCAATATGCATCTTCTAGTTTTGGCCATTTTGCATTCAATCCTCTATTTGCACATTTAGTCTTCCTCATTTTTTTCAGTTCTTCTTTACTAGCCTGCCAATCGTGAATGGTTGTTTTGTGTTGGAGGAGGGCTGAAATGCCTCTCAGCTGCTCTGTTTCCATGTTCTTCTGCTTGTGCTATTACTTTCAATTTATAGCCCGCAATATATCAGTACCTTTTATTTTTTTTCCATTGTGAAACTAGCTACTAACAAAAATTTTGTACTGTTACCAATAACACAAATCACTTTCAATTCAAGTTCACTGGCACTATAGACTGCAATGACGTATCATAGGCTAGACAATGTTTTGGGTTTGTGATGGCGGGATGGGAGGGAGACAGTGTTAACAAGCTTACGATTCCCCACAACTCATGTTCGTCGTGTCGCATCAGTGCATTGCTGCTGCCAGTTGAAGCCCTGTTGCAAGATAGAGATAGGTTTCCCGTGACATTGAATATATGGCCATTTTTAAGACTGGCCGGAATTTTAAATCAAACACTGGACATTTTTATATTAATTTTGAGTATAAGATGCACCTGAATTTTGGAGGCAATTTTTTGAAGAAAAAAGTGTGTCTTATAGTCCGTAAAATACGGTATACCTTCTATTCTACAAATACATTGTGCACGCTTAATGTTGTGCTTGGTACTGGGTCATATAGGAATCTTATAAAATGATTTGTAGACAAAGGAGCAATTGCCATCTGCAGGAAGGTGTGATTGGATTTTTTATTTTTTTTTTATTTCTGAAACAGGCCCTCCTTAGTTTATAAAAAAATACTGGCCAAGTGTGAGTGGAGCTTCACACATGTGGATATGGCAGATACCACCTTTATCTCTATATAATTCCCAGAATATAATTTTACAAAATTTGAATCATCTTTTTTGGTTCTGAATCAATGAAATAACATGAAAATTTGAATACTGCAACTTTTTGTTTTATAAGCCAGAGACCTGTGAGAGGCAGACAGTTAGATAGACATACAGACAGGCAGCAGACAACAGATTGACAACAATAGTTTCCATTTCCCTTCGGATATAGAACTTAAAAAGAGATCATCATGGATAACTGCAGAAGCAGTGTTCGAAAATTTTAGCGTCGATATCTCCAATATAGCAAGTTGATTGTACATATGTGTATATTTGTATGATAGAGTTTTTATGGTTCTCAACTTATTGATAGTCTGTATCTCCAATTTTGAAATGTGAAAGATTATTGATTAACAAGTAATCTGTCCAGTGTTGAAAGTAACAAGCCTCACAGTAATTTTAACAGATGTCAGATTTTGCTCCAAAATTCATGTGAAGTTTTTGAATTTGTTTTAGACCAGGTATTTTAATGTTAGCGAGCCATTTATCTTGTGATAATTACTGTAATGTTTTGTCAAGTTTCCCACAATTATCAGAAGGCTTTTAAAATAACTGCTCTTACTTTTTTATTTTAGATTTGTAATTCTGTTAGAACTTTGACTTATCTTTTATAACTAATCAGAGCAATTAAGAATTTTTGTTGCAGTTATACCATTTTTAATGAATTTTTCAGCATACTTGGGTGCTAAAAACCTATTTATTTACTCACCATGAATCACCATCAGTCCTTGAGTTGATTGTTTTGTGTGTAAACAGTACAGTTACTGAAGAAAAATGTTTAAAGAATCCTTCTTATTGAACCATATGGTAAAATTGACAAAAAGTCTAGGAAAATAAATATGCATTAGTGAATGAATTTTCTGACCTTTATTTCTTTAATGCTTTAAGAATTGTTAGTTAAAGGAGCTCATCAAACCACTGCAAAGGAAACACACAAAAATAACGGGTACACCAAGGCCTCAGTTAAGTATTGTAATTCTGCTGTATTTTCAATCCCACAGGGCATTTGACGGCTTGGCATCAATTTTGCGGGATCTAGAATAGTTTTTTAAGTGTTATCAGATTATACAATAAACATCCTTTTTTTTATTTCAGCCATCCATGAACTATCATTATGCAATTTCATTTCCTTTTCTGAGTTTCCTTCCTCAGTCGCATGTGATCCTTTCGCTTGCTTCTTCTTCTGAGAATACCCTCCTTTACCTCTGCAATTTTTCTTCTAAACGATGCACTGTCTTCAATACCTTCCACCTTGATTCTACATGCTTTCATATCCTGATGTACTTCTTTCACCTATGGAACTTGAGTCTTCCTCATCTCTTTGAAAGTTGAGGAGTTTCTTTGCCATTCTTTCTGATTCCATTCTCTTGATGTGTCCTTAGAAAGGTAATCTCCTTTTCTTAATTATGGTTGATAAATTTTCAGACTTATTGTTTAAATATTTGTTCGATCTCAATTGTAAACTAAATTCACTTCCTAAATTCACTTTTTTTGTTCCAAAGATCTTCTTTAAAAAGTTCCTTTCTTCCTTTTATATTTGTGGAAGTCCGTTTCTAGCTAAAGTTTCTGGTGTTTATAAACACTCTGGCTTCACTATCATACTATATTGCTAGTATTTAGCCTGACGGGAGAGTAATTTGTTTGGAATGTCTGTTGACATATCCTGAAAGCTATTTCCATCTTTCTTGCCCTATCTTCAACTGCAGCCTTTTCATTAACATTGGGAGTCAAAATCATACCAAGGTATTTGGGTTCCACCATTTAGTCCTCATTGTCCAAGTCTGTTCTTTCATGTCTAGGTTCATTTATTCAGTTTTCTCAAATGTCCTGCCTTCTCTGCTGTTTCCTTCAAGACTTCTATCTGTTTGATTTGCAATCTTCAGATCTCTTGCAAAGAACACAATGGCATCCATGCTGTTCATCTGGCGTCCTAGTCTAATTTCATTTAGGCTGTTTGAGTGACACATCACTTTCTGCCATTCCCTGATTATCTTTTCCAAGATGCAGTTGAACAATAATGGGGAGAGTCTGTCACCTTGCTTTACTCCAGTTTTGATCTCAAAGGGCTCTAATAGTTCTCCTAAGAACTTAACTTTAGGTCAGGTGTTCTTATAGTTTGCTGTATTAGTGATGGGTTGTCATCTATTACACTTTCATTCAAAACCTTTATCAGCACATCCTGGTGTATTGAATCATATGCTGTCTTGAAGTCCACAAAAGTCATGCTCACTTTTGCTTTTGTAATCACCAATGTCTTTGTTTTCATCAATGTCTTGATAGTGAGGATCTGTTCTGCACATGTTCGTCCTTTCCTAAATGCTGCCTGAGATTCTCCTAGTTGTTGATCTATGTGTTTCTCTATTCTCTCCTGCAGTGCTTTGGAGAGTTTCTTGTATATCACAGGCAGTAGTGATATACCCCTGTAGTTTCTCCCTTCTTGTGTAATGAATGGATGACAGTGTCTCTCCACTCCTCTGGTATATCTCCTGCAAGCTAGATTTGTCGGAAGTGTTTCTCGAGTTGACTTATTTTCTTCTCTCCAGCTTTCTTAATATTTAATTAAGATAAGTTTTGCAACAATAGAGTCTTTGCCAGATGTCTTATTGTTCTTAAGGCTGTTGATAATCTTCCTTATTCCTTTCTTATCTGGCAGAGCTAACTTAGGAATTTTGTTACCTGTTTCATAAAAGACCATTTCATTCTTAGGAGGTTCACTGTTAAGTAATTGCTTGAAGTATTTAGCTAGATTTTTGCAGTTATCTTTATTGTTTATAATTAGTTTACCCTGATTGTTCCTGAAGCAAAGATTGTGCAGAGTGTAACCTTGAATTTTTTACTTAAAGATTCTTCTTTCCTTTTGACTTTGAATTCTTCAAAATTTTGTTTAGTAGAGCTCCATCTGTTCCAAGCTACAGAATGTCATCATAGAGCATCTTCACACTCATCATCCCACCATTGGTGTTTCTTCTTCTAGGCCAGGAAAATTGTTTGTTTTCCACTTCCTGTATTCTTTGAGCTATTTTGACTCATTCATAAGTGTCCAATGTATCCAATTTCTGACACATTTCAATTTTTTCTTGGTTTATTTTTAATTATTCTGTTTTATACTTCTGTATCCTGTGAGCTCTCTTAGTCGTATTGTTATGGATTAGTTTGACCTTAACCCTCATCTGATAGTGGTGTGAGTCAATGTAACTCTTTTGTGTACTTTGAAATTCATTACTTTTCTTGGATTAATAGCAGGTACATGATAAGTTTGAAACTCTCCATGTAGCTTTTGATTCATATTATTTGTCACAATTAAAATAAGGTACAGAATACACAACAACATGTGGATATTTAGGAGGGGATACCCAAAAATAACTGGAACAGCATTGCTGTGGGTGAAGCATGTGTAGTACGCATTTCTGCTGCTAGATGTTTATAGCACAACTCATTGTGAGTTCAGTGCCACCTGTGTTGTCGACCTGTCTTGCTTTGTTAATCTGCAGTGATTGTTTTTGCTAGCGCTGTTTTGTTATTATTTTGTTTTTGATGGTGGCAAGTTTAAGTGAAGAACATGCAGCTGTGAAATTTTGTTTTCTACATAGCAAAAATGCTGCTGAAAACTGTTTTAACGTTGAAAACATCTAACAAACATGGCGCTATAGGAAAAACTCAAGTGTCTAATTGGTTTGCTCGGTTTAAAAATGGCAACATGTCGATTGATGACAAACCTCCTTCTGGACGTCCATCAGCTGCCCGAATTGATGAAAATTTTGAAAAAATTCAAGAGCTTGTGCTCTCAGACCGCCGATTGACAATTGATCAACTGTCAAAGATTAGTAGGTTATCTTGGTGCTCGGTTCAGCGAATTTTAACCAAAGATTTGGGAATAAAAAGGATTGCTGCCAAGTTTGTTCCTCGGGCTCTGGCTGATAATCAAAAAGAACATCGAGTTGAAACATGTCATAATTTGAAACAACAGCTTGAAATTGATTGAGATTTTCTGTCAGAAGTCATTACTGGTGATGAGTCATGGTACTATGGTTACCACCCAGAAACAAAGCACAGTCAAGCAAATGGAAGACGTCATTGTTATCCTGTCGAAAAAAATGTCATCAAGTCAAATCAAATATAAAAACAATGCTCATTTGCTTCATAGTTTGTTCCCCTATATCAGACCGTCAATCAAACCTTTTATTTGGAAGTTTTAAGAAGACCCAGTTTCTGGCAGACAGGAGACTGGTTCTTCCATCATGACAATGCACCTGCACACACAGCTAGTCTCTGTTATGCAGTTTTTGGCAAAAAATGAAATGGTTCCATTGCCCCACACACCTTACTTGCCTGATATGGATCCGTGCGACTTTTCTTATATCAGCGCATGAAAAGGGGATGAAAGGGCACCAATATGACATCATTGAAGAGGTCAAGAAAAAAACGAGGGGAAGCTGTCGGCCATATCTAAAGATGACTACAGAAAATGTTTCGAACAGTGGAAGCACTGGTGGGACAAATGTATTAGTTGTAATGGAGAGTATTTTGAAGGGGATATGGTTGTTTTGTGAAAAATTTTAAAATATTTAGATCTTAAAAAATAATTACTTTTTTGTATTTTATCATTTAACTATCTACATATCCAATTTAGATAACCTATATACCAACAGTACGTGTGACGAAGTCATTGCGTTCTGGCCGTACAGGGACCAGAGGATTTTAACTAACAAACACGTGATGGCACATTACTATTTTTTTTTTTTAACATTAGACAAGCCATTCCTAAATTCACCTGAATTTCTGATGAGGCACACTTCATCTACTTTCAGTGCCTCAACAAAATACGTGTTAATTCCAGGATGATGTGAATTTGGACAATATTCTACAAAATACTAAAGACTTATATACAGTTTTATCAAGATTTTAATTTTCCTGCTCAGATCACAAACTTTGGGAAGAATCCTCAAATTTTCAAATGTGCCATAATTTAGCCTTAACATTATGTGTACCTTTGTTAAGAATTTTGAAAATCTGCATAATGGAAAGCAATTAGCACGTTATGTATGACTGCATATCATGTTGGTATTGCATCTCATAACCTGTAGCTAATACTCCTGATAAACTTTTGCTGTGGTACCCATCCTACCATTATGACACGATTACTTTGTCTCGATCTTTTCATTTTGTTGACCATGCTGCTATCATCCAAATGCTTGCAGTTTCATTAATTTGTTGTTCCTCAGCAAATCATTAATGCCATTAAAATACATCCACATATGATATCTTGTACACGTCTTGCAACAATTTCGAACTTTCATTCACTTATTTATTCAATTTAAAAGGAGATTTCAGATTGATATGCTGCTTAAGTTATACGTTCGTCATGATATAGCAAAACAATTGCACGTCTCTTCCTTCAGATTCTGCTAGCAGACACACTATAGGTGATAAATAAACACAGCTTGCCACATTGTAGTCTAGACATTTCAAGGTTGGGCACCGAGCCCACACCGACATTCAGCCGAGTGACGACTCGCCCCCCTCGTGTCCATACTGCCGTGTGACGGACGGGTTCAGTCTGCTTTAATGTATACAATTGGTCATTTCACGTAATTAATGTTATAAAATTACGTTAAAAGTGAGCAGTATATCGGCAGCCGACCACTCACTCACACTCAGGTATTGACATTCCCAATCATCTGTCAGGTAAAAAGTCCCACCAAAATGATCTGTCTTTTCAAAACTGTTGTTTTTCCCTAGGTATAAATATTATTCTATGCAAACCTCAGCATGCCTCAAATATATGTATGTATATTTAAGAAACGCAATTTCGAAAGAAAATTTTCAAGCTTAATAATTCAGTGCCTCAAATACCTACACAAAAATATCTATCAGCTCTCTCTTATGTGTTCTTGGCTTTACTATGCCGATAGCAAGCATCAGTTTTGTGCATTTGTGAAATTGGCTTTCTTCATATTTATCTGTCTAAACCTGATACTATAGAATTTTGGCTTCACTAACATTACTAATAAGTATTGCTAAAATATTTCCATAGCTTTCATAAGAGGTTTCGTATGTATTTAAATCTACTTTTAATCAGAAGTGGCATCTATGGAGGTTGCTGATTGTCAGCAATCATTGTGTGAAACTTTCAGGATGATCTTAATTTCTTCTTCAATTTCGTAATTATATTTGTGGTTATGTTCTAATCTAGTTTTTTTGTCTTTACAGTCTTCTCTCTGGGATGCAGCCAATTGAATCACTGCCTCACAGCAACCGAGAGGCAAACAGCAGCAAGCAAGATGTGAAGGAACCACCACCACGGGAGGAGGTTCGTGTTGAACCTGTAAATGGCGTTGTTCAGCCTCCCGTGCATCCACCTCCTGATCGACCAGGGCGCCTGACGAATCAGTTGCAATTTATGCTGAAAGGAGTTTTGAAGACAGTATGGAAACATCAGTATGCCTGGCCATTTTACCAACCAGTGGATGCAAAAAAACTCAATCTTCCAGATTATCACAAAATAATAAAACAACCCATGGATCTTGGCACGATCAAGAAACGTCTAGAGAACAATTATTACTGGAGTGGCAAGGAGTGTATTCAGGATTTCAATACAATGTTCACAAATTGCTATGTCTATAACAAACCAGGTGAAGATGTGGTTTTAATGGCACAAGCTCTAGAAAAACTATTCCTCACCAAAGTGGCAGCATTACCAAAGGAGGAAGTTGAACTTAATCCATTACCACCTAAAGGGGTCAAGGGGAAGAAAGTGCGGACTGGTAAAGGTACCGGCCAGCGTGGAAGACCATCGAGTAGTGGTGCAAGTGCTGCTGTGAGTTCCAGTGTATCTAGTTCAGTCAGTGCAACCCAGAGTTCTTCAGGCACAGCAGCACCTGCTGCAAGCTCAACTGGGTCTGCCCATCTACCAATTGTAACCCGAGCTCCCTCTGTAGTTCCAGGAAGCACGGCAACGACGACTATCCCAATAACTAGTGGTTTGTCCCATGGTACACACAATTCTCTGCCAAAGCAAGTGGCAGCACCTACAAGTGGATACATTGCACAACCTGCTGTGATGTCCCAGCTGGACAGCCAACCTCAATCAGCTGGCCCAACTCCAAGTCAGGCAGCTGCAGTAGTACCACCGGCTCCACCTGCTAAGGTGAAAAAAGGTGTGAAAAGAAAGGCTGATACTACAACACCAAGTGGAAGTCCCTACGATCCTTTGTATCAACCAGCAGAACCAAAATCTACAAAGATGGCTTCTCGGAGAGAGTCTGGCAGACCTATCAAGAAGGTAGTTAAGGATTTGCCACTCTCCCAAACACCAAGACAGGATGATGCTGTGCCCTTCCACCAGACCTCTGCAGCTCATGCATCCTCTGGGGTCAGCTCATTGGTAAAGGCAAAGGATAAGCTCAGTGATCCATTGAAAGCGTGCAATGAAATACTGAAAGAACTCTTTACGAAAAAACATTCTGGTTATGCATGGCCATTCTATAAACCTGTAGATGCAGAGCTTCTTGGATTACATGATTACCATGACATTATTAAAAAACCAATGGATCTTGGCACAGTGAAACAAAAGATGGACAATAGGGAATACAGGACAGCAGCTGAATTTGCTGCTGATGTGAGATTAATATTTACTAATTGCTATAAGTACAATCCACCAGATCATGATGTTGTTGCCATGGCTAAAAAGTTACAGGATGTGTTTGAAATGCGATATGCAAAAGTGCCACCAGATCCAGTGGGAGGATTGAAGATGGATACTGCCTCGTCTCCATCAACTGGCTCTGAATCAAGCTCAGAGTCCTCCTCTGAATCATCAGATTCTGAAGTTGAACGCGTTCGCAAATTAGCACTTCTTCAGGAGCAGTTGAAAGCAATGCAAGATCAGATGCGTAAGTTGGTTGAAGAAAGTTCAATGAAACGTAATAAAAAGAAAAAAGATGAGAAAGAAAAGAAGAAGAAAAAACCTGATAAGCATGGGTCAGTTCCTAAGGACACAAGACCACCATCTGTGTCTGATGCTGTGGGAACCAGCATTCCGGGTGCAACACTGGTAGGTGGTGATGTGAAAAATACACCAGAACCTCACCTTATTGCTCCTAAACCTACTCCTCCTGTTGCCCCTACACCAGCACCTGTTGCTCCTGTACAACCAACACCAAAAGCTACAAAAGGCAGAGCAGTGAGAGGAGCTGGAAAGGCAGTTGCATCAAGTACTCCAGCTAGACGGCCTAAACCTAATTCCAGGTCAACTCGGGGTAAGAAGAAACCTGCAGCACCAGCTGCACCCTTGCCTTTTGAATCTGAAGATGAGGACAGTGCAAAACCGATGTCATATGATGAGAAGCGCCAGTTGAGTTTAGATATAAACAAATTGCCAGGAGATAAATTAGGGCGTGTTGTACACATCATCCAGTCACGAGAGCCATCACTTCGTGATTCAAATCCAGATGAAATAGAAATAGATTTTGAAACTTTAAAACCATCTACCTTGAGAGAGCTTGAAGCATATGTTGCATCTTGTTTGAGGAAAAAACCACACAAGAAAGTGCCAGGAAAATCAAAAGATGAACAAATGGCTGAAAAACAGCAAGAGTTAGAGAAGAGATTACAACATGTATCTGGCCAGCTGGGGTCAGCTAAGAAAAATGCAAAGAAAGATGACCATAAGTCCATGGATGTTGGTGGTCCATCTCACCTGTCACAGTCAAGCTCGAGTAGTTCAGACTCTGATTCGAGTAGTTCTAGCCTTTCCAGTAGCTCTTCTGATTCAAGTGATTCGGAAGGTGGTTACACTGGATTTCTAAGGAGTATGAAACACAAGAAAACAAAAAAAGAAGCCCATCAGAATTTACATAAACCTGCCCCTGAAACAGCTACAGCAACAGAAACTTCAGTGATGCCACCCGTTTCTAATCTGAACATGCCAACTACAGCCCAGTCAGTACCTCAGAACTTGGCTCGTAAGCCTCCAACACCTGCCAGTAGTGCCACGAGCAATAATCAGCCAGCTCCTACAGTGGACAAACAGCAGGCAGCAACTAACATTCTTCCTCATCATGTTCGGCCACCAATGATGTCACCCACATCAACATCTGTAAAGAAAGTGAACACAAATTTTTCTGCTTCAGCAAAGCCGAACATTCCTATTTCTGATGCCACTGACGCTACACCAGTAAAAGAAGAACCACTTGCTTCCATTATGACATCACCAATTGTCCCCGTTACAAATACCTCATTGCCCATTCCTGTGACCTCAGATTTTGATAAATCTGTAGTTTCACAGTCAATTTCAATACCAATGATGAACACATCACCGACCAATCCTCTTTCACAATTTCCTCAAAGTATGACTCAGGCATCTAACATAACCCATACTTCACAGTCTGTAATGTATCCTTCCTTTGAAATGAACATGAACATGACATCTCCAAATTTGAATTCTCAACAGCATTCCACTAATGGCTTTCCACATATTGCTAGTATGTCAACTATACCACCAGTTAAAATGGAACCACAGACTTCACCTGTTGTAAATTTCAATCATGCTAATAGTTTGAACATGCCTCCTGCTATGACATCTATTTTTGACCCTCTGCCTGTTCCAAGTTTAGCACAACCTATTCCAGACCATCTTTCTAAAAAGGATGAGAAAGCAAGTGTATCTGCTTTATCTCAGTCACATGTAAGCAAACCTATTAATGACACTTTAATGAATCACATTGTACAAACAGAAAAGAAAATATCACCAGAACCAACAAAATCTCCCGCATCTAACTTTGCATCTGCTTTCAAAACTACAAGTTTGAAGAATTCTAGTTCATGGTCTTCACTTGCACAAGCTTCTTCACCTCAGAATACTGCAGCCCCAAAATCATCCAATATTAAATCTGCAGCTAAAGAAAGTTTCCAAGCTTTCAAGAAACAAGCAAAGGAAAAAAAAGATCGTGAACAGGCATTTAAGGAACAAGAAGAGCTGCGGCGACATAAGAAGGAACAAGCTGAAAAGGAAAGAATGAGGCAAGAAAATGAAAAGAGGAAGGAGCATGATGATGATAGTATAGATAAGTCAAGAAAACCTAATGACAGCCAAGTTACACGTCAGGAAGATCTTAAGACCATGGATGACTCCGAAGGTGCAAATCATCAATCCATCGACAAGGCTGCAGCTGAAAGGGAAAGGCAGAGATTGCGAGAACAGGAACGCCGTCGCAGGGAAGCGATGGCCAGAAAGATTGATATGAACATGCAAAGTGAACTGATGGCTGCATTTGAAGAATCATTATAATGCTGTCAAAGATTATTGTCAGTCATGATAATTACTTTAAATGTGTTACTGACAGTTTTGTGTTTCCATAAGTACAGTAATTCAGTGACAAATACGAGAGATCCATACAGATTTTAAAGAAGATTTCTAAATTTAACAAACATGGGAAGATATTATTAAAAGGAATATGTTTTATAGCTGTATTCATTTGTATAAGTGAGAAATGAACTTCTGAGTGTGATCATGTAAATATTGCTATTTAAAAGTGTCGTATACTTAATATCAGTGTTATGTGATTAAGTAAAGATTAATATCTTAAAAGTTTGTAAATAATGTGGTAACAAGATTACAGTTATAATATTTATTATTGATTGGTTTTGCCCCAGTCTTTTGTGTGAAATATGTATAGTCATATTTTCTTATTTCCCATCAGCTCTTTTCTTTCCTCTTCCTTTTTTTAAGAAACAAATTGTAAAGTTTTGATTTACTGTAGTGTTATGTGCACTGGAACACTTCATTTATGCTTCTGACATTTTCTGTAATGTTGTGACTACGGACGGCTGTTTATGATGCTGCTGAAAGGTTTTAGGAATCATTATTTAAAAACATGCACCTTAGTGTTTTTGGGAAACACTGTAAATATTTATTTTGAATTTGCTCCTAAAATTGTATGTAAAGTTTTCATATAACTTTTAGTATTGTGAGTAGAGTCATAACAACTTAATTATGGATTCCAAACTTGCTTACTTGGTAATTCAGAGGCAGCACCTTTGCCTCAGTTCATTTCTTGCATTTCTTTCAGAGATGTCTATTTTTAAAACTATCAGTTGATGGAAGACATTTAATTTTTTTCCAGATTGTTGCATATTTAAGCGACAGTCTTTGGTCAACTGAAGGCCACTGTAGGACACATTTTCTTGCAATTCACTTGTAAATATTTGAGATTAACTATGTGTGAATGTTGAGTAATGTGTCTGTTGTACAATTATTTCTGTTACTTTAAATTGGAGGTGATTTAATTTGCATTTCTTCTTTGATTTGAATATTTTGTATATAAGGGTTGTATTGTAGAATAATACTGTACCTTACTCAAAGGAAATGAAAAATATTTTATAGTTGCTGGTTTTACATCTAAGAAGGATACTTCTTTGAAGCTTGCACAACAAACTGTTTTAAATTTTTAATTTACTTGCATGTTGTAGTACTTGTTTTGCAGTCATGTATGAAGCAATATTACAGCAGCTGGAGCAAAATGAAATGTGGAATGTGTATCATTTATTTATCCCCAGTGTGTTTTTCATGCTATTTGTAATATAAGTACACTAACTACTCTGGCCTGTATTTCATATTGAAATTGATGGCAAGAAACAGTGTTTTAGAGACAGAAAGTTTGGTCTGAAAAAAAATAAAAATAAGGTTGTAAATTTTGATGTTGCTTAGCTAATTATTAGCGAGTTACAATCAAACTTTAAAAAAATGTAGTTATTGATAGTGAAAATATGGAATTTGATCTAATGAATTATATAAAGTAATAAATTTTCTGTACAAATATCATAGAATAGAAATGATTTTTTTTTTTTTTGCCTTGTTTCCTTTGTTTTGTCACAAACTGTACTGAATGCAAGCGTCAGAAAAATCCGGTTACAGAAACAAATTCTTACGTTTACCCTTTGCACACATCGTTGAAAATTTGCTACATTTTACAAATACATTTATGAAGTTACCTACATCAAGTTCATTCCTTATTAAAATAAAAATGAGAAAGAAATGTTTTTGAAATCAGGTGTGAATATTTTTTAAACTCTCCTTTTTTTTTACTGCGCACTTAATTTTAACTACAGACGATTCAGCTTTTGTTAGGAGATTAAAACATTCTTTTAAAAGTACCTGATAAAGAAAAACCTGTTAGAATATTTTGATGAAATGCTCCACTTACATTCAAGATGAACATAGTTACAGTATGTAACCGTTTGCGGCTAACTAGTAGCTTTGCTGTGCAATATTTATAACAACAGGTTTACAGAAGTAAAAGAATATTCGCATATGATGCATGTCTATTCACAATATTAAAATGCAGGTGTAATAAAATGACTTGTTTTAATTCCATTACTTTCTTGACATTATTACGTACTGTTGTTTTGTCATTACATAACAAGTATTATCTTCTGTAACCATAGTTTCGTTATTGTACATCCATTAACAGTGACATTAATAACAAAACATTGTAGTGTTAGATTACAACAGGGAACGACTTACTTGAATTTTAATCATTTTGCATTCTTAATATCTATCTAAATACAAACAATTTTTTGTATTTAGATAGTCCATTCTCTGAGTCATTCCTGTAGCATGAGTTAAAGAAACTTGTGATGGGTGAATTCTTATTTTATTTTTCCTGGAGTACCACATAGTTTTTTTGTTGATTAAACATGTCATGACTGTTCAATCTTATTGGGTTATCAGATTAATGTTTTCTGAACACTACAGTGTGATTACCTCCTCCATTTCTCCAATATAACAGAACTTTCAACATATGAAATTTGCAGTTTAACTGGATATGTGAAGCTATTGTTTTATTCAGTAGACATGCATAAGAGATATTCACTATTTTGTTTGTCACAATTAATAACTAATTGATCAATGGTTGTGTGTATTATAAATTGTGTTTTATAATACTCATAGATATAAAATTTGAAATAATTCAATGCAGCATGTAACATGTATTCTTGTTTTATTCATCCCTCTATAATTTATTGGTAATTAATGTTACAGATACATGATTTCCTATATTTCAGTCTCTCAGCAGTCTTACAACTATGTCTTTCCTTGTTGGGAAAGGATATTTGAAATTGCAATTAACTTAATTGCTTGCGACCAAGCCATCCCCCCACCCCTGGTTCTTTAACCATCTAATCTGTCAAGCAGTAGTCTTACAAGTACTTGATTTGATCGAACTTTTAACAATTACCGATCTTAAATATATATTAATATTCTTGAGGCTATCTGACATACAGCACATGGTTTAAAATTGCTTCCACATTTTCCTGTAATTCTTTTGCAAATTTCAATTAATGTTGGAATGTCTCCAGTAGTTAAAATGTGTTAAAATATGCCTTCTTTTTCATTTGTTGTGGGAGATTAATTTCACTTATTTTCAAGTGTCATTTCAAAGTATGTCATGATTTTTAATGTGCAATATTTTTGGAATATATTTTTTGTAAGGTCTACAATTGAGAGAAATTTAAAATGGTGCTTATGGAAAACTTTCAATTGATAGTTTTTGCTTGGAGATGATTTGTTTTGTGATCACTGTGGCCAAAGAAGTTAGTTTCTTCCTAACCATTTGTCCCTGTTTGTACAATAACATTTCTGAATTTAATCTCAGATTTAACACATGAAAAAATGATTTAAGTATATTAGCAATTTTAGAACACAAAATTAACACCTTATATGCCAATTGCAATATATATGTATTTCTTATGTTTGACTGTGCGGTGCTTTGTGTTGGATAAGCTGCCAATATCCCTTGTTTTATCAGAAAATGAATATGTTTGGAAGATATATTGAAATATCACTTTTTCATTACAGCTTATCAAGTGGTCAGAGGATATGTTTAGAGAGCAAGTGTTTTGTTGTGTTCTATCATGTAATATACATATGTATATATGTGTATGATTTGGAACTTAAATTCAGATGTGTAAAATATCATAAATATATTATTAAGCCACTGCATAAATTTTTAATATATGTAGCTTTTTTGAACAGGTGGTACTCAAGCAAGGAAGAGGGTGTTTGGGCTGTAGTTACTTGTTCAGACATTTGCTGCAAATGCTTTGGCTTATTTTGTGTGACAATTTGTGTCTTTTCTGTGGGAGTTCCCTGAAATATATGAATGTCTTCACAAGGAATGAAGTAGGATGTATGTGGAGAAAATTATAATTAGTGTTTAACTTGTAATGGTAGTTGTACCTGCTAATTCATGTTGACTAAAGTAGAGAAACTGACTTTGGTTTACCTTTTTTTTTAATAAAAAGAACAAAATATAAAGTGATGTGTGTGTACAAAAAGGTGAATGTGAAAATGCTTTCTGTTATTAAAAACAGACAACACTCCCTCTCATCTTCACTTAATACTTCTGTTAATTTCAAAAGTGACATCTTTTTATCTACATATTATTTTGAGAGAAGTTTGCTGCACATCTACATCTAAATAAATGATTGTTACTAAATCATCATGATTAATTACAACATCACTGAAATTTGATCCTGTGGTGAATTTATTTCCGCAAAGTTTGATTTTTTTTTTAAAAAAAATAAACAAGACAACTGTTTAAATTTACTCATGACATATTTGAAAAAGTTTTCTAATAGTGACAGTGTAAATGCTATTTACAACGAAAGCAAGGAAGCATAGGGATAGCCCCATCACTCACCACAGGTGAATACATGGGGGCCAGGTCATACCCCTCCTGCCTTCATCTGTGTTGAGTGATGGGTTTCTTGACCTGTCCTTTCTTATTTTAATTCTTGAAAGAGATAGATTACCTGGGTTTCCAGTATGGTAGCATTTTTCAAAAATGTATTTACCACAGGACATTTAAAATTTTTAAACAATTAAATCAATGTGTTCAAATTTTCGGAACAGCTTATGAGGTCTGTTAGTACCTTTGTCATGTCTTATATGATGTGTGTTACGGACTTAACATGTTTCAATTTCTAATGTTTAATGGTAACTAAAGCACATTCTAAATGCATTTCATCTTTGAGAGGAGTTACAAAATGACACAAATATATGTTACTACAGTATTAGAAATCTACAGTTTTTCAAAAAATAGGTGAGGTGATGCTACTTTCACAGATTAAAGATAATTCTGGTGTCAGTAAAAAAGGAAGTTTATTGTAAAATTTGCTAGATGTTTTATCTGTTTGCAGTATTTATGTATAGTTTGTAACATTTGTTATAAGATGACAAGAAGTAAAAAATTATTACACTGTATACTGAGAAGAGGATTGTAAAATAACTATGTACTGGAGAATTTCACTTTCTTGATAATTAAAATCTTGGAATTTTCTCTGCTATTGTACTCTGTAAAATTTATATCCATTTTTTACCTGCGAGTAGGGGAAATGCTGTCATGAAGATAGAAAACCTGTTTTTACAACTGATTTGGATGTTGTGTATCATGTAGTGCAATTGTTTCTGAATATTTCACACACAACACTGACTCGTATTTTTTTAAAAGTTACAGCTAAAATGAAGACGTATACCAGTTCTTATTGATAAAATCAATTCACATGAAGCACATGTTGTAATATATGTATTTTCATAGCTCATTATATCTTTAACAGTTGTGTTTATATGATCTAAGGACATTTGTTGTGAAACAGGAATTAATGTTGAGTACTTTATAGAGACTGATCATATAGCCTAGCCATATAGCCATATAGTTCATTTTGCAGAACAAACGAGTGTGACGTAAAACAATGTATTAATTAATTAGTATTATTAATTAATTTAATTTTTTAAATTGCGATGGAGCTAATTCTCCGTTGGTAATTCCTCCAGTCATCCATTTACCCCTTTTTTATGTACATATTTTTTTTAAAATTTCTTTTATAATTGGAATTTTAAATTCCTCACCCATTTACTTTGCTGATTTAAAAAAAATAATTTTAAATTCTTTAAGTGTTTTTGGAAAATTATTCATCACTACACTACAATTTGTTCCAATCCCTAACACACTTACCAACAAAAGAAAGTTTTCCCACTCCCTTATACAAGAAATTGAGCGCAAGCTTGTGGTCATGGTCACCTTCCCCTTCCATCCACTATTCCTAATTCTTTGACTAATATCCCTCCAAGATCCATCATCAACATATGCCTTTACATTCCGAGCACTTTCTTTACCCTCCTTTCCTCCAATGAGTCCCAATCCAGCTCCCTTATCATATCAGTTACTGACTGGGTCCTGCAATAATTTCGACAGACAAATCTAGCTGCTCTTCTTTGCACACCTTCCAACTCCTGTATTTGATAACCAAAATTTGGGTCCCAACCAATGGTCTGACCAAAGTTTTGCAACCCAACTCCCTAACTTCACTGGTACATCCTCTCATCACCCTCTCTTGTAAATGAAGGATTTTGTAACCTTTTCCTGCCAGGTTGAGTTTGTTAGTAAACATTATGCCAAGATATTTATACTTCAAGCTTTCAACAAACAATTCTGACCCATCCTATAATCGTAATTAACCCTTTTTTTATCTGTGTACCTAGTAAGCTGACATTTCTTGGTATTTATCTTCATTCCATGCTCACCGACCCATTTAGATATTCCATCCAGGTTACCCTGCAGCTGTTCAGTCGTAACCCATCAGCACATTCATTTATTACAATTATGAACAGCAAGGGTCCCAATACACTACCCTGTAGCACTCCCATATTTACTTCCACCTCTTTTGATAATGTATTTCCTACTCTGATACTTTGCTTTCTGGCTTGTAAGAATTCCTCTACCCAGTAAGTAACATTTTCATCCAAACCAATAGAATTCAGATTATCTAAAACCATTTTATGGCTCACTCTGTCAAATTCCTTAGAAAGACCTAGTGCCACACTATCAACTTGGCCTTCCTTGTCCAATTCATCTGAAATATCTTGCATATAGCCATGGGCGCCGGCAGGAATGTTTCTAGGGGGGTGCACCAGGGCTGAATTTCCGGGCTGGGTGACCCCCTTTTTTTTTTTTTTTTTTTAAAGCTCTGCTACTGCCCAGACGGCGACCCGGGATGCCAGGGGGGTGCAAGTGCACCCCCCTCCCGGCACCCATGCATATAGCCGACCATCTAAGATTCACATGAATATCCTTGCCTAAAGCCATGTTTCTTTCCTCACAGACATTTCTGATATAGTTGCATATCAATGTCTCCATCATTTTGCCTATCACTGATGAATTGCTTCATATATGAATAACAACAGTGATAGGAGAAATGGCGAATGAGCTACCTTAACTGTTCAGGTACAGGTGAATTGAACTTTTCATTTAAAAAACCTGCTGTTCTTAAAATTATTACAGTTCATATTGTTCTATGTGTTTTCAGTGCATTTATTGTCTGTTAAATTTGACAGAATTTAGAGCTTACCAGCACTTTTTTTCTGATTTTCTTCCTGAAAATTATTTTTTTTCACCCAGCATTCCTACAACCATAATTTATATTGAATTTAACTTTTCGTATCCAATTCAGATTTTATCTTCATATTATCTCATTTGACCTGAGATTTAGGGGGCAAGTGATATTTTATCTAATAGCTGTATTTTGTTATTCGTATTAGATATATCACAGTCCAGAAATCTAAAACTTATTAAAATAATAAATGAGAAAATAAATCGAAGAAGTTATTGTGATGTCAAAGGGAATTGTGAAAATGTCCCTTGTAGCAAAAACATGTCAAATGAAACAGGAGCAAATGTAGGTTTGTTCCCAAAAGATTTTTTTAATACCAAGATGTAACTAAGATACTAAAGATTTAGTAATGAACTAAAGTCAGGTGAAACCTGATCGTGTATCTGTGTATTCATACAGTTTTAACATATACATTTTTCATTTGTCAGGTTTAAAGAATTTGGCTTAAATGTTTCAAACGATTCTTGCAGGGAAAGATTGGATTAATCTCAATATAGTATATGAGAGAAAAAATGTGATGGCAGCAGTACACATGTATTTTACATTAAGACAAGTTTCACAGCCTAGTGAGTTTCTTATTGCTAACAGTTAATATGTATTTTTTTTAAAAAGCACAGCCTCTGGAAGAGAATGTGCCTTACTATCCATTAAATTGGAACTTTGAAAGATGATTAATTCAAAAGTCACGATATTTAGTAATATTTATTGTATAAATATTGTACAACCTGAAGAGACCAGACTAAATAAGTGATAAAACATCAATTGTTTATTGCAGATATGTTTATTCCTCTAATTACAACACATAGGTCGCATATAATGTGTATTCAAGACACCTACTGTCGTTTGAAGTAGTCTGTCAGTGAATCTACTACATGCTGCCAACGATGTGGAGGATGCCAAACACCCCCAATATTACCATAAGAGAATCTTATTCCTCATTGCTCTGGGAAATTCTGAAAGTGTATCATATGCAACAGTTCCTTCAATTTTGGTACGACGTTGAACTCTTATGGAAAAATGTCCTGTGAATAGGGTGGATGCCCTAATATTTTCCATCACTATTGATTGAGAAAATTCTGTATATGATGTACCCACTTCCTCAGTTTTGACACACACTGCCATCTAGTTGATAGGGTCTCAACCCTCATGTTTTTTTAAAAATTCCTCTCTCAACCACATTATTGTGGAACAAGTATGGCTGTCGTGAGAAAGAGAATTAACTGACGCCTAAGCATGTACTGAAAAAAATTACTAGATTCTCTTTTGGAATGTGGTTAACCAAATTTGACTTCCTGGTGTTGAACAGAATTTCCTTCAACATATGTGTCATAGAAATGGACAATCTCACCTGGATGCTCTGAGACTGTTTTCCGATTAGAGTTGTTAGTCCAGTATTATTTGTATTCATCTTAGATTGTAATAGATGAGATGATAATAGTTATTACAAAGAGGCAAATGATCAGGAAAAATCCAAATAAGATTTTTATTTTAAAAAAAATACTATGGATGTAGATTTATATTGCCTTCAAAATATCTTTATATTGGACGCAACAAAATCCATACTTTTTAGTCATTAATTTTATTCTGGAATTTTGGTCATTTTTCACTTTTAATTTTTCTCATAATTATCCCCAGTGTTGCAGTATAATCTTTGAAAGTATTTAACTCCAAAATTTAGTGTTTAATTTAAAAAACAGTTATGTTTTCTGCTGCCTCCATGAGATGAAGAATCTATATCGATTTTAAGGTGGTACAGTTGCACTAAAAATTGTGTTATTTCACTTGAATTGTTCCTGTCACGTAGGTTGGTTGGACTCCATCGAGGTGTAGTACTAGGCTTCATGACAGGAATAGGATGACCGGTTTCTTTCTTTTGTGTATGTGACTTGTTCAGTGTAATATGTTGCTTGTGTTATGTTCATGAAGGAAGGAAGAGAGTGAAACCTTTGCCATACTGTTCAGGCTTACTTTTTGCAAAGATACTGGTGGGTACTGGCAAGTTTCATTTCTACATCTGACATACGAAACACCATCAGCAATGTCATTTCATACATGCTGTGAAGAGTTTTCGGATTGGTACACAACTTGGTAAATAAGAATTGTTCACTCTCTTATTGGTCGAGTTCCAAATGGTGAAAATTTCATCCGCCACAATAGCTCAACTAGCTTACACTGTGACAGCTGATCTATTGTGTTGTCACTACTCAAACCATTTATCCAAGTTATGCTCTAATTTATGTGATTTTTTTAAATAAGGGAACAGCTGAAACATTCATTTCTCCAATACCATTCAACAACTTCAGACCCTAGCTATGTCACATGTGCTGTTGAAATGTACAAAACAGCCAAGTGAAATAGTATATCTACTTCTTGAATGTGACAAACATGAAATCAATTGTTATTCATTGCCAAATTTGTGGTATCTGGTATAATTGAATTGTCAGCACGTGAATGAGGATCATCACATTGTGTCAGCTAGCCATCCGTGGTGGACAATGAGTTTAGAGGGAAGAAGCAAACATTCTTACAAACATGCTGTTAACAATTTCTTAATTTTTTAACTTCCTGCTACTGTCACAGTGTGTCTACTAAATTGTTGCAGCTAGTTTACAGTATTAGAAATTGTGCTCACATTGACTGCCAAAAGGGTTGTCACAAAATTATTTGTAACTTCATTCTTTCTAACATCTAAAGGATTTCGTTGGTGTACAATGTTTCAATGATTAGGACAGTGGGAAACATCGATAATGCAGGATGGTGAATTGTACAGTGAGGGAGCAGCAAAATTTGTGCCCTTAAAAATGTCTTAATAAAGTTAGAAATTATGTAGAAAAGTAATTGAAATGTGGAATATATAGTAAAATGATTTGTAAATACCTCCTCCCTCCCTCCCTTTTTTTACAAACTTCCAAAATATGCTTTATGTTTAAACAAAAACAATTACTGAAGTTATCAAAGTGAACTGCTGTGAAGCCTATAATGTGTAGGCGAAGCCTCCATTCAACATCCTCAGCAATTTCACTTTGGAAAGGGTCAAGAATCAGCTAATAGAGAATAGATGCTGTTATTCATGTGTATTTTATGGCAGTCATTGTTACCTTAATCTGCCATTTTTCCTTATGCACAGTAGTTTTCCCCTCCCTACCCATTGGGCAATCTTGTGTAAAGACTACTGTTTCATTGTCAGTTTTTGTATCGGGACACACTAAGTCTAGGAGATTAATGCTTTTTCTAGTGATCTTAAAATGATTTCAGCTCAAATTTCATTTAAGTAATATAATCAACTCTACTGAAATTAAAGTATCTAAACTGACAAATATCAATAACAGTTGGACAGTTATTTTTGACATTTTTACTTTCATCAGTTTCTTATATTGTTTTTCGGTATGTAACAGTTATTTAAAAAATGTTTGTTTCATACAAGTCCGTTAATGAAATTATTACATACAATATATAACTTGTTTTGCTTGTTGGAAAATTCTAATGCTACAGCCATACTTTTTGATTCCTCTTTGTTTTTTGCTAATCTCTTTATCTTCATCGTTGCATTCCCCACTCATTCTGTCTCTTGAATGGTTTGATTCAATTATCCAGCTCTTTCTATCTTGAGGTAACCTCTTCATCACAACACCATTATATCCTACATACTTGATCTGCTTTTTATACTCTATCTTTCCTTCAACTGTTCCCTCCACTAACAATTTAACCAACTCCACATATGCTACAATATGACCCACAATCTTGTATCTACTTTTCTAGAAAACTTCTACAAACATCTTTCCTCACTCATCGTACCAAAAAAAATCGTTCATTTCGTCCTTTATCTGTACATTAATTTTCAACATTCTTCTATAAGACGACATTTCAAATGCTTCAATATTTTGGGTATAACTTCAGTAGATGCTTCACTACTATAAATTGCTGCACTCCATACATACAATTTCAGAAACTTCTTTCTGAGTCAATATATGAAGAATGCTTTCTTTACTAATGGAATTTTTGTTTTGACATCATTCCTGCTTCTACTATCAGTTGTAATTTTACTTCCTAAATAACAGACTTTACGAACTTCTCCTATTACATCTGACTTTATGATGTATATCTTATTTTTTACATCTTCTTCTTTTTGCTGTCATTAGTCTCTACTGGTTTCCTATCTTGTGCTAACCTCTTCATCTCAGCATACCCCTTTATGACCTACATCCTCAATTACCAGCTTCATATATTCTAATCTTTGTCTTCCTTACCGTCGACAGTTCCTTCCGCAAACAAATTAACCAATTCCGCATGTCTTATTCTGTCTCTTCTTTCTGTTTGACTCTTCCACAAACTCCTTTCCCTGCCCATCCTTTCCAAAACACATTCATTTCATACTTTATTTGTCCATTTAATTTTTAGCATCCTTCTATAGCACCACATTTCAAATGCTTCAATTTTCCTTCTTTCTGATGTTTGTAGAGTCCACACTTTGCTGCCGTAAAGTGCTGTGCTCCAAATATAGAGTTTTAAAAAGTTCTTTCTGAATCCCAGATGAATATTTGAAACTTAAAGATTTTTCTTTTGCATGAAGATGGCCTAGGTTGTAATTTTACGTCCCAAGTAGCAGAATTTACTTACTTCTTCTATCACAACCGATCCTGTTTTTATCTTTAACGTACTATTATTACTTTCATCATTTTTGTCTTGCTGTCATTTATATTTAGTCCAAAATCTTCCTTCTGTACTTTGTTCATGCCATTCTGCAACAAGATCCTCAATCTGTGTTGCTATGATGACAATGTCATCAGCAAATCATAGCATCCTGATTTTTTTCTCCTTGAACACTTATGCCACGTTCAAATTTTTCTTTTGCTTTCTTTATTGCTTCCTCTACATGCAAGTTGAATATTAATGGGGATATACTACAGCCTTGTCTCACACCCTTTTATTGTCTATTTTCAATCTCTACTTTTATTATTGCCACCTGATTATTATATAGAATATATAGTTTTCTTCTATCTGGGTGTTTTAGTCGTGATTTCTTTAAAATTTTGACCATCTTCTCCCACCCAACATTATCAAAAACTTTTTTTAAATTGACAAATGCTAAAAATATATTTTTGTTTTTCTTGATCTTCCAATCAAGTATTTTATTCTTAAAGCCAGGATTGTTTCTCTTGTACTGCAGTTTTTCCTAAACCCCAACTGATCTTCACCTACGATCTGTTATTCTATCATTTCTAATCTTCCTTATATTACGCTGGTAAGTAATTTTGAAGTATGTAATATTAGACTTATGTTCACCTTGTGAACTTCTGCAGGAATCTCAGCCATTCCAATTGCCTTACTTAATTTCAAAGCTCTAACAAATTCTGTCCTTAAAACAGGAAGTTAAATTATCATTTATCAATGTAGTCTTTTTCCAGTACTCTGTTGTTCAAATCATTCCCACCATATAGTTTCTCTATGTATTCCTTCCATCAATTATGTCTATCTTCTGAATATATAAGAGGTTTCCCATCAGTGGCTTTTGTTTGATACTCCCACAGGACACATTTTTTTACATATGGCCAATTTCTTTTTCCACTTAACACTTTTCTTCCAGCCAATTTTGCTTTCTTGCATTTACCATTTATTTGATTTCTGAAACGTCTATATTTTTCTCTTAGTGCTTTATCCAAAACATTTTTCTGTTCCCCAGACCAAAAAACCTGTGCATCCTTACACTTAATCTAATTCCAACAACATCTAACTCAAGTTTTCTAAATTTCCTGCCCTATTCAGATTCTAACATTCCACACTCCAACTCGTAGAATGTTTCTATCTATTCAGATGACTCCTGAGCAGCCCCCACCTGGAGATCCAATTAGGAGACTATTTTACTGAGGAATAAGCCATTTTTCTATATGCAATTTGAGAGTATTGCTCAGCCCCAGGATACTCTTAGGGTCTTCAATGCAGTGGCTTCCCATTGTCTTCTGCATCCCCATGCTGTTGATCATTTCTCATTCATCTGCCTTTAGAGGCTGTTTCCAAACCCAATGCCAAGAGGGTACTTGTGCCTTCCTTCCATATATTGAATTTTCCTCTGAAATGTCTCTTCAGTTCTTTAATATGTGCCTTGTTATAAATGTACCTATTACCACCTTCAATTTTGGCAGCTGATTTAACGAACCCTCTAATATCCGCCAGAGCTACTATAGGAATACTTATTCCAGCAGCTACTTGAGACCCCACAAGATTATTATCGGACTGTATTAGGAAGATATTCAAAATGTTGAGTCCTCTTGTGCTCTGCTCTAACACTTGTGAGAAGCCTTCTTGCCTTCCTAAGGTATTTGAAAATTTCTGTGCTCTTCCCAACTGACAGCTGGTAATTCTGAATCCCTACCAATAGTGGCAGTTAGTTTCTCCCCAGGAGATTTGTCCTGATCATCCATTCTTCCATTTTAGAAGCAGCCAGCATTCTAATTTTTTTCTTTTTTATCGCCCCAGAAATTTACCCTTGGTAACACTGCTGTGATGTATGTATGAATGGATACGATTGTACTATAACGGTCTTTGCTACCAAATATGAATTAACCTCTGTCAATTACTACTCTGTCTCTGCAGTACACTCTATAACCGTTGGGGAAAACATCATTGTCTAGTAACCCTCCTATTAACCAAAGACACTTCTATAACTACTTGTGGTTTGTGTATCTCTCTTAAGTTACCAAAGTTTATTACTTTGTTCATTATACTCCTACGATTCACAAGTAAAGAGTCTTATAGGTGGCTTTGCCATATTTTATTGTGTTAAGCTCTGTGTTCTTATTTCCTGGTATCTAACTGTTTCATCAGCTTCAACTATTTCTTTAACATTGATGATTTTTTTCCTATTGCACATACGAATTCTGTATCCCTATTCTCATCCCATCAACAGCAAGCTCCGCAGTTCAGACCCCATTATTACACCTTGTACTGGGATTTGTTCTGTAACCAAAATCTCATTTGTACAAACTTCAGTGCCAAATGGGGGGGGGGGGGGATGGAGGACCAGGGCACTTCGTCCTGGGCCTTCTTAAATGATAAATTTGTGTGGCATTGACCATTTATTTCCAACATTCTTTTCTTCTTTATTTTCCTTTACTTAAACTTATATCTTTCTTTAAAAAAATTGTCTCAGTAAACCCTCATTCTACACGAATTGATCTCCTTTCCACTTCATAGGTACATTTTCTCCCCTATCCACTTCAGTACTGGTTCTATTTTAAAGTAACTTTCTTTTTCTAATGTTTCAGTTCTGCAGAATTCAGTATCTCACATTTGATCAGTATCTTTTTTGCATCCTTTTTTGGCATTCAATGAAGCATCCATTTTCTTTTTCCTCTTATGTATATCTTTGAACTTGTTCCATCGCTTCGTCTTCGAATGTTTGTCGTTTGCATTAACTTCTTGTAATAATGGATTTTTTACATCTGCCAAAAACAGGGCCGGCGCTAGGATTCTCGGGCCCGGGGTAAGGATTCATACCAGTGACGTAACTAGTTGGGGCCCGTGGCTAATTCATCGGATGGGGCCTTCCCTCTGGCCAGATGGGCGACCTTTTTTTTTGTACAACTGACTGGACGACAGTGAGCGGATTCTTGGGCCGAGGGCCCCTACAGCCGGTTTCGGCCCTCCTACCTCCCCCCCATAACGTCGGCCCTGGTCAAAAATAACTTTGGAGGAAGCGATCAAGTATATTTCCGAGAAACAAAAGTTAGACATTAATTCACCCCAGGGGGTCCGGAAAAGGTTAAAACCGATTTTTTTGAGGATGTGGAAAAATCACTCAAACTGATTTAGTTAAAATTTTTGCATAGTGATTATGACTGGGACAGAAGGGGGGGGGGGGAATGAAAATTTAGAATTTGTTTGTACATACATTTTTTTGAAGAGGAATATATCGAATTATGGTGCAAGAAGTTTTCAACAGATCCCAAAGTTGCCCTGAAAAATTCTCATATGAAAGCGTCCATAAACTAAGTGGCTCGGTCTAGGGGGAAGAGGAGTTGACTGGAAAGCTACGCTGGGCTGCGTGGGGAAGAATGAGGTTTCCGAGTCAGGCCACGTAGCTTTTCATTAGAATTATTTGTCACAGTTAAATTGAGATAGAGAACACTCAACAGCATATAAATATTTATTTCTGTTATTTGATTATCTCCGTATGTATTTTACGAGAGTCTGACAAGAGAATACCGTACAAAATGTCTCTGGAATCAATAGGGGGAAACGTACGTGCAACAAAGGGGGGGGGGGGGAGTGTCACAAAAGGCCAAAATGGAGCTACGTGGTTTGTTACAAAACTGGCGCTATCTGCCAAAAACAACGTTGGATGAATCGATCGATAATTCACATCCTTTTTTGTACAAGATATTAAACAAAGTACGCCTTAGAATGCTATGATATTTGTACATAGATCTGGTATGACTTAAAGTTTTCTTTCAAATCATGGGTGATAGATAAGGTCAAACCTTGTTTTTGAGGTTATGGAAAAAACCGTCAGATAGAATCATTAAAAAATTTAAATACTGATATTAAGCTTGCAATTCGTCAAGAGTTGTAAATTCCACTATGTACGTAAATTTTTTGAAAGCTGTGAGAAGGATGCAAAAAGGTTTTTTGTATATAAATAAATCCGAAGTTACTGCAAAAAATACTCGTATGTTACAAAATTGGAATTTGTGAGTAGTACTTAATACAAATTGTTTTGAATGGTTTGACGAAGACCATCATATCCCTCTTTGTTTAATTGATCACCTACAATGGCGTAGTCCTAGCAGGACGCGGGTATGCGATCGATTGGAGTTCTGCCGATTGAAGAGTAAACAATTTTAAGCAACTTTCAAAAATAAATTCGGATCGTGCGATTTAAACTTACGAGCTATCTGCGGGAAACAGACGTTAGCGACGGCGAGGCGGCACAACGCGCAACGCACGTTCCTTTAAAGCCGCGTACTGACTAGCGAGCTGTAACTGTAACCGTTGTACATTACTGTTACCAAATACGATAGTGAGTACGTGGCTCGCGAGCCTGCCAGGGGCGGAACGCGTTGCATAAGCTAGGCATACACACACACATTTGTGCGCCAGCAATTCCGTGGCGATCCATATAGACGATAAAATGTGTGTGTTAATTGTCTAACGACGAGCCGCATCACAAGCCAAATAACAATCGTTACGTATTTGAACGTGGCGAGCATGCGCGACGGTAACCATACACACAGATATCTCACTTAACAATTTACTCGCGGCAGATAATCCTTGCTTAGTGTGTAACAAGTTAAGTAAGATGAGCAGAGAATTCGTAGCTCATTTAATTGTGACATATCAGCAACATACTCCATTGTGAAAGGTGGAACCAAAAGAGTATGGGAACAGAGGTTTAAAAAAAAATTGGATATAGTTCTTTGATAGAGGTTTGTGAGAAATATAGTATAAAAGTTTATAGTGCATTAATAAAAAAAGAAAATCAACTCTTTACGGAGTACTTTTCGCAAGAAATACATTTAAAAAAATGAAAATTCGACAAGAAGTGGAATAGGCGAAGTCAAAATCTACAAACTAATTTACGATATTATTACGACTAATGAGAGATCAACACGAACCAATGGACAATATCAGGAATACAGGAAGCCCAAATTATGAAGGGGAAGATGTATCTGTGCATTTATGTAATACTCAAGAAATCTAAGAAAATGCTTTTCGAATAGTACAAGTAGCATAATATGATCGTGTTTATAATCTTTCTGCAACCACTTTATTTTTCATACTGTACGTTTCTTTTCTTTTTTACAGCTCTAATATAAGCTGCTGCACGAATAAATACTTTTTTTGTGTGTAGAACTTAAAAACATGATTCATTTCAATATTGTCACGTCGCTTGTAACATAACCTCACTACACTTGGCTCGCGATGTTTTGGAATTCCCAGTGAGCCGCGAGCCAGGAAATCATGACGGATAAATCCGTAGACGACTACCATAAACACAACAATTTGACCGCGGCGAGCCAAATGAACGACAAATGTGTGGAACTGATGTTCCTGTGTATGGGCACTGACAAGTATAGACTCGTCGCGAGAATATCCGCGCGTAAATGTTTGGCGAGCTTACTCGCACGCAAATGTGTATGTGCATGGGCAGCTATTCGCAGCGAGCCGACAAGAAACACGTCCACATTCTGTAACTGTAACCGTCGCACGTTACTGTTACCGTGAACCATAGTGAGCAGAGACAATACAAATAGTGAGTACGTGGCTCGCTAGCGGAACGCGTTGCATTCACAGCGAGCTGACGACTGTTGGTTTTTGCTGCGAATCAAAGGGAGCTCGCAGTGCGTTCGTGGACGTCGAGAGTGAAGGTTGTTGCACGCTGCGAACCTACCAGTATCCTCAAGCGTCATGAGTGAATGGACAGGAGATAAATGTCTTCAGCTGATAGAAGCCTATCACGAAATTGATTAACTAATGGAATCCCAAGGCTAAATAAACCTTTAAATAAATAAAATTATTTCAGTTATTATTATTGATTATTAATAAACAAAAAAATGGTAACACAAAAACACAGTGACGCTGCACTACGTGAACCATTCAATAAAAAGCTAAAACCAGATCCGAAATTACAAATGCTGAAAGAGGCTTTCGGAATACTGAAAAATGCGGCGGATAAACCGAAACAGGATACGAAACTACGGTCTTACTTTGATTTTATACAGGAAAAATACAAAATTATGGTTATTATTCCACTACCCAAGCTCCACACCCTTCAGTTTCTTCCGCCAGTTTCTTCCAGATATAGCTTGCCGTCTACTTCTTCCCCAAATCAAAACCAACAAACTCCTCTGCACAACCCGCCATACTCCCCGTACAGCAACTGTAGCGAGTATTCATCAGATATGGTTTAGAAAATTATGTGTGATTTTTTAAAAATAAATTACATTATTATTTTATTATTATTGAATAAAGGATTACTTTGATTTATTCTTTCAAAGCGCCTGGCACGCTTCAGGGACAATTGAGCTTATGGCTTGTTTGGAAATGCGAAAAAGATACTGTAAACTCGTAAAAGAATCACTAGTATCTCAGCGTCACAGCTAATCTGTCTTGAAACGACACTGCTTTTTGGAACGAAGTGTTTCTTCATTCTATCTTGGGCCCAATTATGTTCTGAACATTAGAAATTCAAAATCAGTTGCAGAGATTCTCGTGAAATTTTTGTAATGACCACTCATTTGTTGATTTCTTAAAAGAAGAATTAGATCACTTCTTTCTCTATACATTTCATGAATACGCCATCTTCGTGGTCGTTTTTAATCATCCAGTAAACCGTCTACAAGTATGTATGCTGCACAAGCTTGAGAGACTTCGTCCAACATCGCGGAGCTCCAAACGAACACTGCGGATAGAGTCGGCTTGTCGTTACGGTTACCGTGAGCGTACACACTAGAACCTCGTAACAGCATCCATTTGGTTACAGTTACAGCTCGCTAGTGAGTACGCTCAGTGAAATGGATCGGTGTTCGTCGCGAGCGAAGTTCATTTCACACGTCCACACTAGAACGTGGTTACTGTATATCTGTTGGTTACAGTTAGAGCTCGCTAGTGAGTACCCGGCTTAAGCTGCGCATCGACTATGTGCGGTTGCCGCGCGAGCCATGTTTGAGCGCGCCAAACCGGTTATTTGCCGCGTGAACCATTTCTGTTCACGAGCGTGGATGCTGCGCGCCCAATGCAACCCAGCCAAAATTTAATTTAATTGCAATGGAGCACACGCTCAGGTGGCAATTTCCCTACACACCCATCTTCCCCCTTTCCTGCAGCCACCTACATTTGGCCTCTACAAATTTTAACTTTAAATTCTTTCAACGTTTTCGGTAAATTATTCATCATTTCCCTTGATAACTTATTCCAATCCATGATACCCTTGTGCCTGAAATCGAGTGCCAGCTTGTGGTCATGGTCATCTTTTCCTTTCCATGTACAACTTTTCATACCTACACCAATATCTTTCCATGCCTCATCACCAGTGCACGCTTTGTACACTCCCATGACCCTTCTCATCCTCCTCCTGTCTTGCAATGAATCCCATTCCAGTTCCTTTATCATATCTGTTACTGATTGCTTTCTCCAATAATTTCCAGAAACAAATCTTGCAGCCCTTTTTTGCACGCTCTCCAACTCCTGTATTTGATACGCAAAACGTGGATCCCATACTACACTACCATATTCGACCAAAGTTTTGTAACTCAATTCCTTTACTTATCTCGTACATCCCCTCATCACTCACTCTAACAAGTGCAGAATTTTGAAACCTTTACTTACCACCTTTCCAATGTGTCCTGCCCAGTTAAGTTTGTTATAAAATGTAATGCCAAGATATTTACATTCCAAGTCTTCAGCAAGCAATTCTTTTCCCACCTTATATTCATAATTAACCTTTTGTTTTTTATTTGTGTACCTAAAATTCTGACTCCTCTTTGCATTTATCTTCGTTGCATGTTTACCAACCCAACTGTCCAGATCACCCTGCAACTAATTACAGTCCTCTATCGTTTTGATCCTTTTAATAGCATTATGTCATCTGCAAACAATATAATTTCCGATAGTAAACAATCAACACAATTAGAATAATGAATAGCAATGGTCCCAATACGCACCCTGCGGCACTCCCATTTTTACTTCACCCTTTCTGTTTTCTACCTTTTAAAGATTCTTCTACCCAGCAAATCACTTTCTCGTCCATTCCAATAGTTTCTACCTTATTTACTACTATTTTATGGCTCTGACTTTCAAACGCCTTTGACAGATCTTGTGCTACACTATCAATTTGGTCCCCCTTGTCCATTTCATCTGAAATATCTTGAATATATCCCACTAACTAAGATTCGCATGAATTTGCGCGGCAAACTATCCAGGCACTGTCTTTTCGTGAAGCCACCGTGAACATTTCACGTGCACGAGTAGCTACAACTTTCACTGTGAAGCATCACACTGCATTCTAGAAACCTAAACGAAAAGTGACTTGGTGTATATGGAAGTTATATTTTAATAGAATACAGAATGGCAACAAACTCATGCAAGGCATGAGATATGAATCCATTGAGGATACAATAAACAAATTTTACGAGAATGACAACGATAGTGTTTCTAGAGTCATTAATTGAACCAGTGCATTTAATTTCGGGAGTCATTTCAATTGCTGAAAGACGCTGAGACTTCAAGATTTCTAGCGATTGGAGACTCGTGCACTAGCCTCCAATACCTTTTTCGCATGTCAAAACAACCATTTTCTTGAATAGTTTCAGATGTTATTGACTGATCATGCGAAGCTCTGAAAGAACGAGCAAAAATAAGGTAATAGCACCCATTTTATACTAAATTTTTTATTGCTATTCAATTTTCTATTGCCATTCTTAACGAGAACTTACTTCTTACTTAGGTAAAATGTATTATGTTAATCATGTTATTTGGCGATTTTATAGATTCGTTGATTGGAGTTTCAAGTGATGGTTGTGGTGGTGATACCATCTGAGTCTGATTAGGCTGCACATGTGCTATTACCAAAAAAAAAAAAAAAATGGCGCCATACAATTGTATTAAAAGGCCAAAGTTTTCGTTATCCATGGTAACAAACTGTCGCTGTGCCGCGTGACCCCACATATCCTATAAAATGTAAAACTTACATAAATGAAGTGTGCTATGTTGTAACTATTTTCCAATCATAACGGATTGACCTTGAAACGGAACTGCTGTTCAATTGTGGAAACACTAAGTGAACAACAATTTGGTATCGTTCACGTCTTCTGCTACCACTACTAACTTGGAAACCATCAGACATATTGAGAACAAATTTCGATCATCCACATTATGTTGAAAGCATTTACTCCATATGTCTATACTGCAACCATTTCTTCAAAGTGAGCCGTACTTATGAAGCAAATTGACAAGTTCAGATTGAATTCTGTGTCATGGTGTATGGGTTAAGAGGCCTGATTATCGTTCTGCGAACCCGGATTCAAATCCCCATATTGCCAAATATTTTTATATTCAACAATCATTGCGCATTGATTTTATTTGATTTAAAATTCATTTACATATTTTTACTATGTGAAATAACGTTTAAAGCATAAAACGTTATATAATATACTGTATAGTATTAATTTTTTTTTTTTAGAAAATCACGATTTTATTGTTAATAAGATTATTTTTTAACATGTTTTCTAATCAAACAGGTATGTTACATCTTCATCTTTTCTATACTTGTATCTCTACAGTTATTATTTTAAATTAAGTAGTTGCTCAAAATGGGAGCTGATTTTACAATATCTTTCACCATGTCCACTTTACTATCAAATGGTTTCCTGAACACACGAAACCATGAAGACAGTATACCGAAGGCGCATTCCGTGGTTTGTCGAGCTCGAAAAATTCTAGAGTTAAAAATTTTGTGTTTTCCTAATTTTCAGTTACGTGCCTCCTTGTATATTTTATGTGAAAAGGAAGACCTAGTGATTAAAAAAAAAAAAAAAAAAAGTGCGACATCGGTTTAGTAATTGTAGGTATGCTTTCAGGAGACAGAAGTAGTAACATGTGTTACACTAGTTTCATGCCCGATGCACTACTAGCATATACATTTCCATTGATAAATCTGCCCACAGCTCCAATATCAACTGTGATGAATTTTTAATCCGCATCCGCTTTTCCTTTTAGATAAAATATACTCGTTAGTTTACTTAAATTTCTTATTCAGCAAGGAATAAAGCCAAACTCGATGTTCGGCACCATCTGATTCTAAATAACGACGAATGTTAATAATAAAAACTGTTTTCTTCACGTGTCGTGTATTTTCAGAAGCGAGTGGTACGCGCACCACTTGGAAACTGCGTCTCAATATGTGGACCACCACGCTACGCGAGTCTCACGCGCGCGTCTTGCCGCTCGTATAGTGCATGTGAACTGACGCAGCACAGCGCGCTTTTTTGTAAACTACGGAATCAAATGCAACAGCGCACATTGGGAACACGACGCTACGCGGCGCGACTCGCGTCTTCTAACGGTCGCGCGGTGCTGTAGTCGAGGCACAGTTTCTCACGCCACGCTTTTGAACGCGTGGTATCGTCACCCTCTAATCTGTGCCTTTTTAAAAGAAAAAGTTGATAGAGGCAATGATGTAGCACAAAGAGCTTTATTATACAAAACATGTAAAAAAACTGAAGAATCGGTCTTGGGGTGTCACTGCAAATAATTGTAATCTGAAGGACGATTAATATTACCCATATTTCCACAAATAGCCATTTCACAATTTTTCGTTAATACATATCATACATACTAAGGATAGGATTTTTCTAATTAGTACATCAAAAAGTAAAGTTCGCTCTAACATGACCCCACATATCCTATAGAATGTAAAACTTACACAAATGAAGTGTGGTATGTTGTCACTATTTTCCAATCATAACGGATTGACCTTGAAACGGAACTGTGGAAACACTAAGTGAAATTCTTCCTCACTTTGAAAATTGCTGAGCAAGTTTCTTGTTCATGCAGTGATTGAGTTTCCTGCAACAGTGTGGTCTCTATCACATCTTCTGCTACCACTAACCATCAGACATGTTGAGAACAGATTCCGATCACCCAAATATATGTTGAAAGGATTTATTCCAAATGTCTATACTTCAACCATTTCTTCAAAATGAGACATAGTTATGAAAAAAATAGTTAGCCTCAAATTTGAAGCTTTGTCATCGGATATGGGGCAAGGTGGCTGCTTACCGTTTTGCGAACCCGGGATAAGGAATAAAGTGAAACTCCATGTTCGCCACTATCTGATTCTAAATAACGACGAATGTTAATAAAAAATGTTTTCTTCGCGTGTCGTGTATTTTCAGACGCGAGTGGTACGCACGCCACTTGGAAACTGCGTCTCAATTTGCGGACCACGACACTACGCGTTTCTCACGCGCGCGTCATGTCGCTCGTGTCGCGCCATGTCACACGCGCTATACGCGTCTCGATTTGCACTTAGCCTTAACAACACCACACGTTCACAAGCGGGGCGCGAGAAACTGTGCCTCGACCACAGCGCCGCGCGACTGTGAGCAGACGCGAGTTGCGCCATGTAGCGTCGTTGTATTTGATTCCGTAGTTTACAAAAAAAGCGCGCTGTGCTGCGCACGTCACACGAGCTATACGCCTCTCAATTTGCGCCTAGCCTTATTCTGTGACATCGCCGGAGCGCGCGCTAGTAATATAATTTTTATAACAATGGTTATATGTAAGTTTTTTTAAAAGTAATTAATTTGTATTACCAAAAGTCTAATGATGCCTTTTAATATAGTATTGCAAACAGTACCTACAAAAAGTACGACTTTTATTTAATAACTGCAGTTAGCTGCATTTGTTTGTAATTAATTTATTTTTATTACCATTAAGCGATTATGAAAAATTGTGTAAGAGCAAATTAGTGACAAAATATTTATTACTCTTGAATTTACAGCATATTTGTGCTAGGTGCCGGGATATGAGTTGGGTCGGTCGAACGGTCAAGTTGTTTCACTCATTCTGTGGTAGTGTCTATTATACTGCTACGTACGGTGTTACACCCACAGGCCCAGCTTCATATTAATTTCAGTCTTATAAATTAAGTACAATGGTGTTGGAGAGAGATTCTACAACGCTGCTGGGTACCTTCCTGAAAAATTACAACTTTTCCGTAGGTGCTAAAGCCACTAATCCCGAAATGGAAATTTAATCATGGTTGCCTGCAGACTTTAGTGTCTCTGCTAATATTCTAATTAATTTGTTACTCGAACTTTCAGTCACTTTAAAAATATCCATGAATTTTGCAAAAACATGCTTCATCACATTATCATCAATCGGTAGCTAACGATGCTAAGAACTTCTCCGAAAAAATACCGGTCATTGTAATGATAAATATTGCTCACCAGAAGGAAGAAGACAATCGACAAATCGTTTTATCTATAATATCTTCGATTATTTTCTAATCTACACCGCACAAATTACTTGTCTTTGAGAAGTAAAGAGCAACATCAGGGTGTTCTTGCTGAAACTAAGTACTGATTCAAGTGTTCTAGTTTTGAAAGTTTTGAAGTTAAGAAAAATTTTATGTATATCCCCCCTCAGATTCAAAACGAAATCATTGCCCTGTGCGACTTGGTCATTAAAAGTAAAATTGTGCAGGCCGCAAGGATGTGAAGGGCGTTCTACATTGACGCTTGATATTGGTGTGATTCAAATTTTTTTAAAAAAGAGAAATATAAAAAAGTCTCGTATTTTCATTGCGCAAGCCACAGACGTAACCTGGTTGTAAATAATTTAAATCAAATGACAGAAATACGTAACACAATTAGCACCATAGAATACATCATAAACTTTTTACGAGAGACCTTTCTACAGAGAAAGTACGTGCCAAATATTTCAGCTTTATGCGAGACCCGCTGGTCTCAAAAATATACGTTCTTTTCTATTTTTAACGAGCATTTTGCAGAGATTGTCAGTGGAATTTCGAATGTTTCTAGAAAAGGGAATGATGCGGCGAGGAAAAATGTTTACCAGTTATAGTGCCCTGCTACTAAGTCAGAATTAATAGCGTTGGACTGAATACTCAGGATTATTGGAACCTGTTGCCACTGCGTTACAATCAAAGACGATCGACATGTATACATGCATGGATCATATTAATAGAGTAATGTCTGTCATACAAGATCATTACAGCAACGCAGACACGGAGAGCTAAAATATTTTAAACACATCTACCAGAATTGCAGTTGCCATTGTAATCGATCTGAAAGTCCGGCGCATTGTATCTGTCCAACAACGTCGTTCCAATCACCCTGCTGAGTCTCTATACAATTTTTGTAAGGGATCTATTTTCATATCTTATTTAAATTCCTTAATAGCTTCTCTGGAACAGTGTTTTGGGATTATACATTGCTCTTTTATACGTTTTGTTTTAGATATAACTCTAGTTATTTAGTAAATAATAAATTATGGTAAGTATTCAGTTTTAGAACACATTACATGCATTAAAATAAATCAAGTCAGTTTGAAAAATAAGCACTGAACTATCACTTTATTTGCAAAGAATTACATATATAGCCAGCAGCCGAGAAAGCTCTTTCTGTCTCCTCGTTCGTTGGTTTGATTGAAATGATCTGCACTTTTTTTTTAGATCATTATATCTATATATGGATGAAACAGTTTTACGGTCACGCTTTGGTCTACGTCCACATCCGAGTCAAAGTTGTTTCTGTGCGTTCAATTTCTTCCAGTGTTTTTTTTTTTTTTTTTTTTTTTCCTTTTTTTTGTGGGGTGTGGGGGGTGGAGGGATATAAAACGTCGACAACTGCGAATTGTGTGCTGTGCAAAAAATACAATTGCAGGTACCAAGGCAGAACTTTTTTCATGACGCTTGTTCCGCCAGATCTTTTGCCGATAACATCAGTTTCAACAGCGACACCAAAGCTTTTCAGTCGTTCTTTGACCAAACTGATGCAATGCTCCGTGGTGCATGAATCGCGCGCGTATTCCAAGCAAGCTAAGTTCAAATATAGGTGTTTTTTTTTGGGGGGGGGGGGTGGGAGGACGTCAACTCATCAAACACTCAAAGGAAATCTTTGCCATTGCTTCTTGAAATATTCAAACTGAACAATTATGTCAACTTTTACGGTATTTGAAAACTTTTTTTTATCGCAGATCTTATAGAATTAGGAAATTGAAATCCACTTTTTGAAAAGAAATAACTCAAATACAATGAAGTACACTTTATGACAAAAACGTTTTAACACATCATTTATTCAATAGATTTTGAAATAGCTGTCAATAGTTGTAACTTTCTTTTTTGTATTTTTTCTACTTTCTCCTCACAAACAATTCTAATTGTATCTTTTTTGTGTGTACGATCTGGGAGCTAGTTTTGCAATAGGACGACATAACTCAAATTACAGTAATGCACACAACAAAAACAAACCGGAGTTCTTATAAAAACGTAAAAGTGAATCTATTTAATTATGATCACGGACGACATAAAAATACATTTGTTGCCGTGAGTCAAATGTCAACTTGACGGGTACAGGTAAACGGGGAGATACAACCGGTAGAGAACGAGTTGGACCTGAAAGTGACGTCAGGGAGGTAAGACTGAAACATGTTTTCACCCCATTTTACGGATTACGGATACGCTTAATTAGGTGCTGGATCCGCTAGACTGCCAAATGATACGGCATCCCGCATTGCTGGCTTACAATCCCTAGCTACACCCCAGTTAAAGTTTAAGTATGTCATAGGTTGATTAAAAAAAAAAAAAAAAAAAATCACGAAGTTTCTGGCAATGCTAAAACTTGAAATTTTTTGATTATGAAGTCGAACTATGGTATAAACTATGGAAGGACAAGGGTATGACAACAGAAAATCTTGTAGAACTAGACATTATGAAAGAGTTATATGAGGCGGAAATATCCTAGAGAACCATCTACTCGTAAACTGTCTGTGTATGCTTAGTGTATACAGAAAATTATTACTAGAAAATTGTGATAAAATTGCAGATGAAGTAGCTTGAAAATTATTATTAGTGTAATTATATATACAGGGTGATTATAATTAAAGTTTAAATTTAAAAACGCTCTGAAAAACGAACCACTGATCAGAATGACGTCAAAATTGAACGGCGTATTATTGAAGAAGGGGGAAAGAACATGAATGCAAGATGGCGCTCCTCCGCACATTGAAAATCGAGTGAAGCAGTTGTTGAGGTGGCATTTCGGAAATGCTAGAATTATCAGTCGTCATTTCCCTACAGTCTGGTCGGCCCGATCACCTGATCTTAATTCGTGTGATTTCTGGCTGTGGGGTTATCTGAAAGATGTTGTGTTCAGTACTCCGATTGCCAACGTAGCTAAATTGAAGACAGGCATTGCACAACACATTCTGAACTTGGACCGTTCGGACACCGAACTTACACAGGCTCTCCTCTATCTTCAACTGGATCAGTAGATCAGTTTTGGCGTCGATAACAAATTAAAAATGTAAACTACTGATAAAGTGTTATTGTTCATTGAAGATTTACCATGGTAGTTTAAAAATTCTATAAGAAAATACAATCCTTGTAAAGAGACGTAGCTAATATACACTGATCAGCCAGAACATTATGACTACTTACCTACTATCTATATAAACCCGCCCAGTCGATAGCAGCGTTACCTGACGAGGAATCACTGCTAGTCAGACACACGCACGGTGCATGTAGTATTAGTGAGCGTGCTATCCGCGTTTAGAATGAGGAAAGTGCGCGATCTATCTGACTTTGATCGATGGCAGATTGTGATAGCCCAGAGGCTCGGCACGAGCATTTCGGAAACAGTACGACTTGTCAGATGTTCGAGGAATACTGTGGTGAGTGTCTTCAACACATGGTGAAATCAAGGTGAGACCACGTCCAAACGTCGAGTTGTTGAACAGCCACCACTCATTACAGATGTCAGACGTCGTAGGCTGGGCAGACTGGTAGAACAGGAAAGGTGGCAAACAATGGTAGAACTAACATCAGGCATTAATGCTGGGCAGAATACAAGTGTGTCTGAACACACAGTGCACCGAATACTTCTAAAGGCGCGTTCCCACGAACCCTTGTAACGAAGGCGAGACGGAACGGGACGAATACTCAACCACACGCCATGGGAACAGGGCCGCCTCTGTTAGCGGAGACGAGACGCAGCTAGCCTCTGAGTCGGTAAACATCACAGGTGTGTGTAGCGGTGCGCTGTTGCCATCGGTTTGCAGCAGCGGTACGCAACCCTTCTGCTGTTGTTAAGTGTTCCGTGCCAAACGACGGAGGTGCGGAGGTGGCGGCGAGGTAAGCTAGGACCAACTTGCGACCTGTGGTCGTCCCTACACTTCGGCTAATGAGGTCCCGTCCCGTCTCACCTTCGTTACAAGGGATCACGGGAACGAGCCTTAACGATGGTTCTTCGCAGACGACGACCCATGCATGAGCCAATGTTAACACCACGACATCGGTAACTGCCACTGAAACGGGCACGTTACTATTGTCACTGGACGTTGGTGGAGTGGCTGAGCGGTGAATGGTGTGATGAATCCCGACACCTTCTTCATCATGCCGATGGGAGGGTGCGAATCTGCCGTTTTCGAGTGGAACAGCTTCTTGACACCTGCCGGACGGTACAAGCTGATTGCGGCTCAATTGTGCTCTGGGGAACATTCACGTGGGCATCCATAGGTCTAGTGGAGCTCGTGCAAGGCATCATGACGGCCAATAAGTATCGTACACTGGTTGCAGACCACGTACACCCCTTCATGACGACCATGTTTCCCAATGCAGTTGCATTCTTCAGCAACATAATGCGCATTTCACAAGGACAGGAGGGTGATGGATTAGTTGAGGAACACAGTGGCGAGTTGTAATTGATGTGTTGGCCCCCTAACTAGCCAGATCAGAACCAGATCGAACACATCTGGGATGTGATTGATCGTGGCGTCAGAACGCTTCCCCCCACCCCCCTCCCCGGAATTTACTGGAATTATGTGACATGTGTGCAGTTGTGGTGCCAATTCCTTCCAGCGACCTACCAAGCCCTCGTTGCTTCCATGCCAAGACGCGTCGCCGCTGTTATCCGTGCCAAAGGTGGACATACCGGCTATTAGGTAGGTGTTTATAATGTTCTGGCTGATCAGTATATTTCTCGGCATTCTGTAAGTCAGATTACAAGGAACACATAACCGAATTGCCTTAGGATGGCATTTCTACAAAAGCTAAGCTAATTAGTTACACTGGATCAGGAGTAATTAACAGAACCATTGATATCAGATGACAACTGACTGTTAACCATTGTATGCCACTATAGCTAGCATTCACTCTCTGTGATGGAGACTTAAAGGACAGCACACACCACAGCCGAAGTCAGATCCAGACCATAAAACCGTCACACATTAATGAACCAAGTAGGAACGATCTCCAGTGGTGTGCATGAGGCTCATAAACGAATACCATATAATGCAATGTCACTGCCAACCTGAGTGATTTGAGGATGGTTTATCAAAATTTTATTTCTTTCTTGCTGATTTTTCCCCCAATCATCTGAAGCAATTCTTCAGTCTTTGGTGGCCAAACATTTTTCATATATGAGGTCACTCGGCGAAATCTGATGCCTCAACCGACGTCTTCTCTCGCGCTGTTAGGGATCCGAATCGCAAGGGATTGGTTAATAGTATCGGTAATGTTCAGAGAGCAGCCGCCGGATTTGAGACCATTTGCCACATTCCTTACGAAAGTGTCATAGCATGTAAACGAACTTTACACTGAGAATCTCTGTTAACTGGATGACGTAATTTCGACATAAATTTGTTAAGTAACATGCAAACAACTTCTGTTATTTATGAATGCAGTGATCTCCCACCAACATACTTGGGTCGCTAAGGTAGGATAGATAAGACCTAGTAAATAGGATATCGTACTAATACCTCTTATATGAATTCATGCTCTTAGTGATTGGAATGCGCAGAATATAGATAAGTTTTAATGCAAAGCACCCTCTGCCACCTACAGTTATGTGTGAATTGCTGTTTATAGATATAGATGTACAACTGTTGTGTCACTGAAATTTCTTATACTTTAGCTTATACTTCTGGATAAGTCGTTGCTCTTTCAACTACAGAATTTGTCTAGAATCGCTGATGACTTTCCTTGGCTGTTTGTGAAGCTAGGCTGCAAGAAGCTTCCAAAGGGACTTGCGTTCATGAGTATGTCGAAAATACGTCTGCCTTGTACAGGGCGTCCAGTCAGAGTAGCAGGTATTTGATAACTGAATAAAACAAAAAATATGAAAGGAAGGAAAGTGTTTATATCTTAATTATAGACGATAACTGGAAAATGATTTGGTAAATATAATTTTCGACATTCCTCTAGTCTCGAACGGAGTTTTGGAACGATGCGTTGACACATTGCTCTTGAAACTGATTATATCTCCGACATGATGTGCTTCGGTTGTACCAGATTTGACGCTTTATTGTCGTATACTTTAATTTTAAGGGATCGCCATAAAAAATAATCAACTGGACTGAGATCTGGGCTCCCTGCAGGTTAGTTGATGTAGCCTCTTCATGAAATCACCCTATTTGGGAACAACTTGTTCACAGCATCAATTTACTGATCAGATGTATCACAATTGGCCCTGTATTGCAGAAACCATGTCCTCGAATTAAATCCTTCAATTCTAGGTAAAGCTGGAGCCAAAAAAAAAAAATGTGTAATACTTCACAATAACGGTCCCCATTCACAGTGAGTGCTCGCCCCATTCGAACATCATAAAAGTAAGGACCAACGATGTTTTTACCGGACATTGCAGTCCACAGAACGTCCTTTCCGGGAGTGGAAAGTTTTCTCGTCACTGCCACTGCCGGCAATTCTGTTTCTTGACATGACCGTTTCATTTGAAGATTGCTTCATGACTTCAGCTCAAAATTTTACTGGTGAAGTATAGGGAATTATCGTGATTAGTATTTTTGATTTCTTGAATTTACTGAATTTTGTATGCTTTGAGATGCAAATTTTTCTTAAAAATTTCAATTACAAAGAGGATTTATTGATATTGAGTTCTTGACCTCGTTGGCGAACTGGAAGTGATGGATTTTGACAGTGGCGGATCCAGGATTTTGGTTTGGGGGGTGGGGGTGGCTTGAGCGGATTTTGGTTTGGGGGAGGCTTGAGTGGATTTTGTTTGGGGGGAGACTCAGCGTTTTTCGTTTGGGGGGGGGGGCTTGAGTAGTGTAAGGGTAGGCTCATATAGTCATGCCACCCTCAAAAATCAGAGAGCCAAAAAAATAAGTTCTCCAAATCTAAAACATTACCGATGTTGGGGGTTGACCTAAATACTTTGGGGAGGGGGGTTGACCTAAATACTTTAGGGGGGGGCTTGAGCCCCCTAGCCCTCACCCTGATTCTGCCACTGGATTTTGACACACAGACTTCTGCACTTTTTCAATCGTTTCTTCATCCATGACACTTTGTCGGTAAGATGAGTTTTGAATTTTTACCATCAACCCAATGTTATGAAACATTCTGATTCACTTTCTAATGGCGTCGTTTCTTGGTGCAACGATATTCTGAACGATATTAACGTTGAGCAGCAACACTGGAATCATTGTTGCAATAATAAGCATGCATGCAAAACGTGCGATGTTTCTCTGGATACGGTTCCATTGCGGCTGAAACTCCAGAAATTACGTGAGGTGTTTTTCCGGAATTCCGTATCCCCCCCCCTTCTCTGGTGAAACTTCGTGAGATTTAATCGGACCCCTCCCCCTGCAAAATGACGTGAGATTTTGACGGAGAACCCCCTACGAATGGATCTAACAACTTTTTAAGACCTTTATTTTTAGCTCTACCATCTACCATTCTACAAGAATTTCAAAGACTCACGTGAGATTTCCGTTGACCTCCTCTCCCCCTTGGTGATGTTTCGTGAGATTTCGCTGGACCCCCCCCCCTACTCCACCTCACGTAATTAATGGACGCCCCCAAACAATGCATGTTTCTATACTCTTCCCGCATTCGTGCGCATGCGCTAAGTGGCATCACCCAAAAAATAAAACCCCGCCACTCTTAGTTGACACCTTAAAAATTTTGCTGGAATGATGTCCGTTTTTCTGCTATTAAAGCACATTCCCTTAAAACTGTTCTGAGCGTTCCCGTCTCCTAAGTTGCAGCTGTCATTACCAACTGCACCTCTTTTTGGAGAATTCTATTTGTAAGGAGGTCCATTTCCTTTACGCTGGGCATCAGTCTCGTGGACGAGAGAAAATGTTACATTTTAAAACCTTTTCCAAATACTTTGAAACATATCTTAAGTTTATCTTACAGTCATGAGAGTTTTACACCTCTGCTGTATTTCCTCCAATAAAGATTTCGCTATCTCTGTAGCTCTTGTTGCCCGTGTTCCAGTGTTCCCGTGATTTCTCCACACGATTACAGGTTTCCTGTCCTACGATAGTAAAATTCCACTTTTCTTAGATGTTTTACCTAGGCGCTGTCTTGGAATTTAAAGACATTGAACTCACTACCCATTGCTAATATCGCGGCGAATCTACGAAAAACTGCTAGAAGCTGTCCCTCTGCTTCTATCATAAGCTCGAAATTTGAGGTTTCTGTAGGTAGTTAAATCGTTCATCACACAAAACAGATCATCCTGCGATGTACATTGATTAATGAAGTGGTTACCTAGGCACCTCATACATTTTTGTTGAATGTGGCATTGAGCTCTTAGGTAGAGAAATCTCAACCAATCGTACCAATCGTAAAATTTAATAAATGAAGGTCAACAGGTTTAGAGCAATTTCCATGGTACTTCACTGACCTTAAAATCCTAAGAGAGTGAATATTTCTTGAGAAACTTCTGACAATGATATTCTATTAACATACTGAATAGATTCCAAATTTGCTTCGGGTTTTAGTTAATATCGACGATTCTTGTAAGTTTTCCGTCGTGTATATCGGAATATGAACTTCCAAACCTTTTTTTATACTTTTTTTATACTTGTGTTATAAACTTTCAATGAGAGATGTATGCAGTATCGGTTTTTTCTTTTTCCTTTTTTTTGATCAGATGGATTAATACTATTTTAAATAAAAAAAAAAACGAATCCCATGAGGTCCCATTGGCTAATTTTTTTCTACTTTCTGCAATTAACATCTGTCCGAAGGAAAGACAGTATCTCTTACTCACACTATCACATTCTTATTAGCCGACTTCAAATAAGGAGGAGATGCTCAATTCGTCTGAATTTTTTTTGGACGTATGTTCAACGATATCTTCGCCAATTTTGAACCGATTTAAAAGAATTTTTTTAGTGGATAGGCTATACCTCCAAAGTGGTCCCATATGAATTTCATTGTGAAATCACCCCTTCTAACCCTTTACATCCCTTAATTTTTATACAAACCCATATTTTTTATCCGGTTTCGATGTAACTTTGGACATGTATAGTCAAAAATAAAGAGAAAAATACTGTCAACTTTTGGTTTGAAAAAACTGAATCCCTCTCCCCCTATCCACCCCCTTAAAGTTTGTCAATGTTCTTTATACAAAGCTACAGTCGACACCCAAGGAGATGGTTTCTGACCAAAGGAAATAAAAAACCACTCCATCTAAACCCCTTAATTTTGTACAAACCTACTTTTCTTATCTGTATTCTTATCTACATTTCTTATATGTATTTTTACACGAAGAAGGTTTCTGACCAAAAAATCCCAAAACCACCCCATCTCCCCATTAAACAGCTTAATTTTTATACAAACCCACAGTTTTTATCCGGTTTATATAAAACTTAACAAACTTTTACTATAAAACAACGAGAAAAATAATGTCAACTTTTGGTTTGCAAAAACTGAACCCCTCTCCCCGTTTCCACCCCATTGATTTTTGTAAATTTTCTTTCTAAAAGCTACAGTCGACACCATTTAACCAATCTTTATGAAAGTTGGCACATACATGTATTTTTTACGTAGACGATTTCTGACAAAAAAATCCAAAAACTCCCTAGCTCCCATTTTACACCCCTTAATTTCTGTACAAACCTACATTTTAATTCAATTTCGGTGGAACCTCGCATGCGTATACTTTAAAACAAAGAGAAAAAGAAAAATACTGTCCACATTACTTTCACAAAAAACGCAAACTCTATCCCCCTTTCTACCCCTTTAATTACAATGTTCTTTATATAAAGCTACAGTTTCTATGATTTTGAAGGAAGTATGCACATGTATACTTCAAAACAAACAGAAAAATACTGGTTTAGAGAAGCCAAACCCCTTTCCCCCCTTTCCATCCCCTTAATCTATACATAGCTATAGTTTCTATCCGATTCTGAAGGAAATTTGCACCCGTATACTTGAAAATATACAGAACTATTGTGTTTAAATTTGGTTGCAAAAGCCCAACCCCTCTTCTCATCTACTCCCACCCCTCCTAATTTCCAATTTCCTTCATAGGTATACACAGTTTTTATCAGATTTCGATGGAACACTGCACATGTATACATAAAATAAAGAGAAACTTAGTATCTACATTCTGTTTACAAAACCCAGCCTGTCACTCCCTTACCCCATTTAATTTTTGCAAATGTTCTTTACACAAAGCTACAGTTTTTATCTGGTTTCGACGGAACTTTGCACATGTATACTTTAAAACAAAGAGAAAAATACTGTCCACACTAGTTTTACAAAAACCAAACTACTCTTCGCCTCCACACCCCTAAATTGTTTTTTATACATACCGACAGTTTTTATCTGATATCGATAGAAATTTACACACGTACAATTTAAATCAATCAGAAAAGACAGTCTACATTTGGTATACAAAAGTCCAATCTCTCTTCCGCTTTACTCCAACATCTTTTAATTTCCAATGTTCTTTATAAAAATTCCGTCAAAATCAATTAAGCTATTTTTAAGTCATTGCAGAATATTCATAAAATAAATGTGTACTAATGTCTCAACATGTACCTCAGATTTCAACTTTGACCCCAAGCTATCTCGTTGTGAAAACCAATTAAAAATCTATATTTTCTGTGTGATGCCGGAACAAACTGGTATATTCCAGAGACAGATTTGTGTATGTGTTATGTGATATGTAATAATTACCAGATGTTAAGTGTTTCGATTATCGAGCACAGCTTAAACTGATGTTAAATTAGGTTGAAAGACAGAAAGACAACCTGGATAAAAATGTAACCTGACTTTCCTTAACACAGCATCCAATTCACCTCGTTCTGGAAGTTGTTGGGGTATATAAATACTTCTTATTTTATTTTTATTTATTTATTTATTTGAGAGCAAGAGCTTTAAGCACTGAGCTACCAGGAAGTTCGCAAAATGAGAACTGCTGCGGCATATTTAAATGGCATATTTAAATACAAAAAAAACTATAATACCACAAAAAATATAAAAATAAAACAATTGTTTAAAAAACATAAAAACCGCCTTAAAAACCACAACAAATATTTTAAAATATTTTTATACCTTGCTTAGAAGAAAGTAAATCTAAATGAACAATATTTTACATTACGTTTATTGAAATTTTTTCATTAATTAGTTATTTTTGGAGTCGGTGCTAGCCAAATCAAGAAAAACAAAAAGATACAAACAATAATACATTTAAAAAATCGTGTTAATACTTACCTACAATTAATGTTAGAAAGAAAGATGTTTCAACAAAACTGAAACATACAGATGATACGCCGATATTATACTAACTGCAAAGCGTTTACTGCATGGTGCAGCCTACTAACTGACATTATAGCACCAGAGATATGCCTGGACGACCAACGAGCTCAAGCCACAGATTGAAATACTATCTAGTTTGTTTCCCTAAGCTGTCTCCCGCAATTACAATATCTGCCTCACTGCATGTTGTAAAATATTTGGAATTTTTGTTCGTACTCCCCGTTTCATCTATTACACTAAACGAAGTTCAGTAATTCGATCTTCGCGAAGTGACTGCTGGCACCGACTCCAAAAATAACTAACTAATGTAAAAATTTTAATAACAGTAATGTAATATATTGTCAATTTATATTTACTTTCTTCTAAGCAAGGTACAAAATTATTTTAAAATTTTTAGTGTGCTTTTTCTGAAGGCGGTTTTTATGTTTTTTAAACAATTATTTTATTTTACCTGATGTACACGTCGCTGACAGTATTTTTTTTTTTTTAAATCAGGTGCTACCGTTCCTATGTCATCAGTATCGATGTCGTCTGCGATGCTGCTCACGTCTTGCCCGCTTACTTAGAGATGATCCTGCGCTGATATCTGATGTACTCGTAGATGTAATTAGAAACGTATATATGGAATACTTTTTAACCACGTTACAACTTGAATAGCAGTTCACGTTAGGGTACACGTGTTTCGAACTGAACGTTCGAACAGATATAGATTCGCTTCTCTCCCTCGAATGGTATTGACGGAGATGTTTGTTGGTGTTTCCACTAGTAACCCAAAGAAAATGATCGTTGGAGGAGTACGATGACGAAGTGCCTGAAATCTGTTTGTTAGGCTCATGTAATACTTGGTGAGAAAAGTAAGGTCTTGTGACTCTAGGAGAGGTAGTATGATCAGCTAACTAATAGCCAATACCAGAATACCATAACCCCAACCTGTAAATTCTTGTGAATAATACGTCGCACGGCGTACGGGACAGACAAGAAATTAACGCAAAAATTATAATCACCGAAAAAAATCATTGAGATGATTTTTCTAACTAAATTCTAATTGGATGCTTAAAAGGAAAATTTACAATCTGTTACAAAAGAGAAAAGTGAGAAACGATTGTTTTCTAAGGTAATACTTGAAAATCCAACCACTATGATTGATATAAGTACAAAATGCGATATGACATTTTATTCCATTCACGTAGAATTTACGTGTCAGTTCACTCCTAAACTATCAAAAAAACAAAATGTTGGTTAGGTTGGAAAAAGCAGAGAAATTTTCTTCTCTTTCCATTCCTTCCGAATTTAATGTTTTGAGTGCGTTTATATTCTTAATTTATTTTTACTACTCTTTGAAACGGCCACTACTTTGGAAAACGTAATTTAATTGTGATGGAGCATATGGCAATTTCACTGCTTATCTTCTTTCACATTCAAGATTTTACTTTTGTTTGTGGGTGACACACAGGTATACTTCATTATTGTTCAGGCTTCTGTGTAAGCAATATTTTAACTGGTGCTGCCTTAATTGCATCGCAGAATCAATCTATTGCAGTTTGTAAAATTTAAAAACATATAAAAGGCGAATGTTATCATTTTCTGGTATCTATGTTAATTATTTCCGTATGTAAGACAATAAAAGAAATATATGTACTTATACAAAGGTAAGAATATTCATAATGTTTACCTTTACTTGCATAGATTTTATGGGAAAGACAAAAAGAAAGCAACCGACATTAGATCAGTTACAGGTGTCACGGAGAAGACAGCTTCCCTGAAGTGGCAGTGGTCCGGCCATGTTGTTCAAATGAAAGACGGGCAAAAGCAGTGTTAGAGAGGAGCGCAAGAGATCATCAAAAACCTAGAGATATATACCAGACCGATGAGACAAGGACATACGCAGGGTTGTTGGAGTTAACTGGGAGAGGATCACCAAGGATCGTTCGACCTGAAGAAGAATGTTCAACCTGTACCTGAATTCAGAACTGTAAGAGGGCACATCATTTAATCATTGAACTGGTTGACGATATATATAAACCATCAGTGTGCTACATTTAATTAAAATCCATTATCTGTTTTGTGATACATATGCTTCTTGACGTTTACGTAGGTAACTGTGTAACAGACAGGGATAAAGAGTGTCCTCAGTGTTTACCGGTGATGTGAGTATCACTACCAACAATTTCTGTCAAGTTCATTCATTAGTTTCTACGTGATCACTTATTTATTTATTACTCTTGTTCTATAGATTCCTGCTGAGGAAGGACCTCCAGGATGAAGAACATGTTATGGTCAGTATATATGCACTATAAATAAAAATTGTAGTCAAAAAGTATTATATGTCACAAAAAAATAAATATTAAAATTTATAGCCGAATTTTGGAAAAGTAATTTTGCTACAATTAATACTTTTGTACGAATTCTTGGACGGAGTAGAAGGTTTTGTCAATTAGATAATCTCTCAGTTTTTCATTTAATACATCTTTATTACCTACAAAATGTTTCATTCTTTAAGGAAGATGTGTGCCTTAGTAATTTACTCCTCTTTGTGCTAATTACAATGATGTTTGTGTTTTGTTCTAGTTTTCTTTTGAACTAGTGTACTTGTAAATTTGATGTAAACAAGTTAAAATGTTTTACAAATCATAAGGGAAACTATATATACAAAGAAGTCATAGTAAAAACTTATGTGAAGATTTGAAATAGTTTCACACATATAAGCAATTATAACTTTATATAACTAAGAATTATAACAAAATGATTTAAACCACAAAAAAATTAAGGCTGCAACTTACCCACTACATTAAACGCTTAACAATGTCGATCTACTGCAAAAGAAACTGTTGAAGATTTTATCCCCTAAGGCAGGGCTTCCCAACCGCGGGTTCGCGGACAAAGTAAAAAATAAAATTCCTAACTATGAAATCATAAATTATTATTATTTTATTACTATTATTGTGGGTCCGTGGAAATCATAGTCTAATCTCTTAGGTGTCCGACGTTGAAAAAGGTTGGGAAAGACTGCTCTAAGCATCATTTCTCTATTGTTTCTATTATTAACAGTATAAGCAATAGATGGGAACAGAACAGAATATGGTGTTAAAACAAGAGAAAAGCAAAGCTCGGACTGTGTTCATGCACTTGGACACAATTCCGGTTGATGTCAACGGTCATTCATTTGGTGAAGCAGGGCGAAGTACGAGTAGGAGCCATTCAGCAACTGTCAACAGAAAAGACGCATCAACAGTTATTAATGAAAGTTGACAAGAACTAAATATGACCATATGTTTATAACACACATCACTAATGTTATTACTCCGCAGTGCTACTGGGGGTTTGCGAATGTTTTTCGTGCGCCTCTATCGACGGTAGTTGTAACTAAGAATAATCGCTTTACTATTTCTTCTGAGGTTTAGACATATAAGATCAGTTGTAAGAGTAGCGTGCTCAGTTTCAAAGTAGATTAATTTATTCCGGCGATTACGGGAGTGAGTAACTATACACGGATCGGAGCATTAAATGGTCCATTTTTGGGAAAGAGGAAAATTGATGTATTTTACAGCTAAATTTGAGGCAGTACTTATGGTTGAAGACTGAAATCATTTTCCTTTCAGTCTCTCTCAGTATTAGTCAACTATATCAACACAGTAATCTCCTTGCATAAGGGTCCGCAGTTAGTAAACACTAGGCGGTTTCTATTATAACAAGACTTAGCTCGTTACAATCTTTCATAGGAATCATTATTGGCTACAGTAATAAATTTTAAGGGTTTTTCAAGCTCATAGACTTAAAATCGGATAGACACGGACTGTGCCGCCACTGTGGCGACACAGCAAGGTCAAGTGCATTCCTGGGCCATGCGGAACGGTGCTACCTTAAGCGGCAAGGGTAGGCGAAACAGTTAACCAAGGATAACCCGCTACCTGCCTTGTCAAAAGGGCAGCGCGCATGGACTAACATACGTTAACTTACTTCAGTTTACGGTTCCACTACACCTCGCGGAAAATACTCCCACAGTTCCAAACAAACCAGAGCAGGTACGGACCAACACGAAGAAATTTAGCCTGTCAAAGCCCCGGGAATAACGTTCGCATATGGCATGTGTGTGTGTGTGTGTAAGTAAATTCCTTAAGAAATATGACGATGTTTTTCTTGGAATTTGTTCACATGTAAAACGCGTGAGGGCAGCTGATTGGAGCTGGAGAAAAAAGGTGGAAGGAGAAGCGAGAAAGAGGCGACCACGCGAGCGAAGGGTGATTTGGCTTGCCATCGGCCGGTTTGGAAGTAACCAGGTCTTCACTTGGTGCTATCTGCATTCACGTCAGGCGAATAGTTGCTGTTTTGGTGTGTGGTACGGCCATTGTAGCCGTTCTGCAGATGATAGTTGGTGCTGACATTATTACGGCAAACATTACACAAGACATGATGTTCGCACTTCTTCGAACAGTTTCTTGAGCAGAACGATCTGCTGTGATTAAGAAGTCTATCTCTCCGACGAACCAATGAAAAATTTAGCTGCGAGCTTAATTTTCTTGTAAAATCCATAAATGTTATATGTCATTTTGTTGCAAAATAATTACGTAAAGTTTGTTTGATAGTTTGTTTTAAATCAATTCAACTCATCATCATTTTTTTAAAGCAACATTTGTGTGATAGATTAGTTGACAGTACGTATATACTCGCATTAGAATTTGATGGCGGCATTTCTGTAGGACAAGATGTTGAGCTTACATATTGAGTTTTCATTGTTTATAACATTTAAATTTAAATAACACCTATGTCTCCATGCTGCAGATTTTGTTTTAAAATAAATAGTCCGGTTACGACGTAGTATCATTAGTCTTAGCCAAATTGTTATCATTTCACATCCTTTCCTCTAATTATCCCATTAATAATGTGAGTAACCAAAATTAATTTACATACAAAGAACATAATTAATTTGAACAAAATTAATAATAAATTCTAATCCAAAAACCCAGAATTGCCCACACTTTGAACCATTCAACTTTGATAACGGAAAAGTCTGAGCTGTTTCTAAGTTTACATCTCGATAACCTGTTTTCATCACAAAAGGAAACTCTCAGGGGTGTAATCAAAAAGAGAACATTCGTGTGATAGGTGGAAAACAGCGGGAATGTATGTAAAACGAAATGCAATAAACTCATTATTTATGTAAGCAATCTCGTCTGTAAAACACATTTTAATGGTGAATGCCAATTTGAAATCGGTTACGACTCCATCCATCCATCATAATATGTCGCAGACATAGGATGGATATCATCCTTAGCGCCAGGGAATCCATTTGCTATAGTCTGAATCTCTTTTTTGAAACTGGCCTGAATGTATTTATCATAAGCTGAGTTTTGTTAACCTGAATTAAGAAGTTTGTTTGCTCGATGTGTATATGAAAACTAATATCTACTTAAACATAATGGAGGATTTTTTTGGGTGGGGGACAGGGTAGGGAGTTTAATTAATACCTAACGTTAGTAATTCATATTCCTACTTCTACTTATGATTAATGGAGGGTGGGTAGTTATGATGTTTACTTACTAGGGTCCTATTTACATAATGAAGGGACTTATTTACAATTATTGGAGGTGGAGAAGGCAGGGTGGTCAGATGGAGAATTGCCTATTTATTGTCTGTTTAGGATTTTTTGGTGGTAAATTTTCTATTTGGTCGATTCCTTTTGCTGCACTTTCTGGATGTGGCGAGTTTTCGCAACGAAAGTAGAATTTATCAGAAGCTAAGTTGATTGTTTCTGTTAATAGGGCAAAGTGGAGGTCCTGTTGGATTCTCAAATTTTTCAGATATCGGGGTGCACCAACAATAACACGCAGGGCTCTGTTTTCTAGTGCCTGCAGCTTTTTGTTGTGGCAGTCGGCAGCCATACTCCATAATTCTGAGCCGTATAGGAATGTCGGGACACTCGCACGATAAATGATTATTATGGTTTCTGTTCTTATACCATCAACTCTTAGGATTGGATAGAGGTTGTTAAGCTTTCCTTTCGCTTTTTTCTTTGTTCCATCTCTGTGGGACCTCCACGTCAGCTGTTTGTCTAGTCACAACCCCGCCATTCGATGTCTCTTCCCTCCGTGTGAAATTTGTATCTTGCTAGCTTTAACTACCTAGTGAATATGATGGCTTGGAATCTTGTGGAATTTACTTTTATTTTCCATAAATTGCACCATTGGGTAAGTAACTCAAGATGTCGCATAAAATCTTCTAGGGTTTTCCAACGGGATAGCGCGTCAGTAAAAATACATAGTGACGTTTCGGAGTCTGCCTCCGGCTCCATCTTCCGGCGAAGTGTCGGATGTTGGAAGGCTCGTATAAGGCCTTTGGTTGCCAGCTGACGTCAAACCACGTGCGTCGGGGCCAATCGGTGCATAGACGGCGGGGCAGGAAATTCTCTATTGGGACGGCCTGGTAGTGGGGCCGGAGGCGTGGTAGGGGTACGCGCAGCGGAAGGGAGTGACTTGATGTGATAATCTTATAGCCTTGATCTCTGCCTCCTTAGATGATCTATCATTGGATTCCATGCCGTGCTGAGGTGGTACCCCGAATCCCTATTCACAATTTCATCAGATAGCCATATCTCCACAGCCTCCTTAATCACACTATCCCAAAAGCCCTTGGCAAAAGAAAGTATTTTTTTCGCTTCGACAGCGATACAATGCAAGGCCACGGCCGACTTGATGACCTGCCCCAACCGCACACATCTTGCGTGCTCTAAACACAGTTGTAAAACAAACCGTGTGATCTGCCCGATATATATTGCAGTCGACATTCACACGGAATTGAATATATGCCGGGATGCCCAGGGACCCAACAGTAGGTAGAAGACCTGTTTTGAAGCCAGATAAGCTCTTTGGACAACTGTAAAGAGACTCCACTCACCCGCGTGACGTCACATTTTTAAGTTCTTTGCATGGCGGGAAGCCAAGGTCGTATGACGTCACAAGATGGTGGATCGTTATTTCTTTGGGCGCTCACGAGATGGCAGTGTTACCACATTGATGGCATGACGACCACATATTTCAAAAAATAAACAGATATAACTGTTATTTAGTCTTTATTCTAGCTGTTATTTCACTTATCTCCAACAAATGTTACTCTGAAATCAGCGATATTATTTACGATTGTCCTATGTGATGTAGATATTCCAGCTGCACAAATGTTGCAATGTAGCATATACACACATATGGCAGCACCGGGCGGGCTTGCGCAGACCGTTAGTTCATTTGGTGGCCGCTAGATGGCAGCCATCGTTAGTTCTTTGACCGGCTACTAGCTGGCGTGGCATGCATCATTTTGGTCTCGGTACGCCGTTGTGAAACCTACAAATATTTGTCACTGTTCTGGTCTGCTCTGTTTGCTCTCCATTAGGAATTGCGAAATGTGTGCCGTGCTGGCTGGGGTTCCGTTAAGCAAGCACTTGTTTGCGCTGCGAAACATCTTGGCTACTATCGACACACAGTAAAATATTTTCTTCGGTTCTGTATCGTTAAAAATACTTAAGCGTGAACCATTGCGATTTTTTTTTACTAAAAAATAAAAAAGTCCACATCAACGGATATTACGTGAACAGACATCGGTAGCGTTGGGGCTAGAGTGCCGATTCGAGTCCGGCCGCGGGTATGGGTGTTGTGATATTATTGAAAAAGCCGTTCCAACTCGTCAATTTCAAAACGAAAATCAAAATTTTAGTTTCCACACCTAGAGAGTATGGCGCCAGCTTGCCTTGTTATAATTGAATAAATGATTCCTTTAAAATACGTTAACGTTCGATATGGAAAAAAACCGTCATAAACTGGAAAGATATAAAATCTATGTGTACCTGTTTTTCATGAAATTATTTAGCGTTCTGGCCTTGCATTCGGGAGGACGACGGTTCCGAGCACCCAGATTTGGGTTTTCCATAGTTTCTCCCAAATCACTCCAGGCAAATGCCGGGGTGCTTCCTTTAAAAGACCATGGCCGAATTCCTTCCCATTCCTTGCCCCCCATCCTTCCCCGTCTCTAAAGACCTCGCTGTTAACATAAATTCCGTTCATCGAAGCAGGCAGACATTAAAAATTAATTCACCGACGAAGAGACTGGAAACAAACTCACTTTTTCACATCATGATGGATTCATTATGAACAATATAATATAACTCACGAGTGTCACCTACAGTCCGTGTATTTTAAAGGATGTATTAAATTAGTGGTAATGAAACACAGACACTTTTAAAACTCAAAGAGGCATTGAATGGGTTTACTGATGTACATAAGTATGACCTCGATGAATTAATAGCTCCTAAACTAAAGCAAAGTTGTCGATTTGAAAACCAGTTTCCTTTCCTACAGACATTTCTGAAGTGAATACATGTTAATCTCTCCACTGATATCAAACCAATCAGCCTGTAATTATTTCATCCCACATCAAAGCTAGAGTTTCCAGTATGACCATGGCAAAGCTCATGGAATGCAGTGAGGGAAGAAAGAATTCATATTAGCATCAGTACGACGCCTTATTTATGTAACTTATCTCTGCTGCCATTGGTATAAAATATTTAATCACACTCGTAATTGTTGCCATCAAGGTCAAACCTTTGTCGTCTGTCTATCCAGACCAATCTATGTATCAATTCTGTTATGCTTTCGTAAGCAATCACAAATTGAGTGTCCTTAGATGTACTTTGTCTAAAATTCCAATCAATCCCTTGTGACACATCAGTGATTGACTAGAAACAGAGAGATATACCCACCTTTAACTGTATTTTACAGCACAGCACGTATGTTCCAGGAACGAAATACGTCTGTTAATCTTACTAATTTCACCCCTGTCGAATCGAAGTGCGCCAGTCCTATGTGATAAAAATCGAGTCACGCTAAGGCAGTGCTAAGCACTGAACATGCCTGAGACCATCGCCTGTGACCAAGGTGGAGATATAGAAAATTTACCCACTCCCTTATAGAAGAAATCCAGTGCCAGCTTCTACTGATATTCTATTCCTAATTCTTTCACCAAAATCCACTCCTAGCCTCATCGCCAACGTACCCACAGCACTTCCTCAAACCACCTTCTGTTTTCCAATGATTCCCAATCCAACCCCTGATCAGTTACAGACAGGGTTACCTTCTGTTCGTGCGTTAAAGTAAACCAAAAATTCAAAATTCGCAAAGTCTTCTCCTAATCAGTAGCCAGGTACCAAAATGTTCACTTAAGGTGGTTCTACTGCAGTTTTCCAGGAAAATTCTCCCTTTTTCCAGGGAATTATTTTTCAATAAATCAAGACCCAGGAGAGTTCTCCATTCGGTTTAAAATGTTCCCATCTAACGCCAACCTTCGGATTCAGGACCAAGTCTGACATTTGTTTGTAATAGCATGCTTTGTTCAAGTAACCACGATAAAGTTACCATAATGCTCTTAGCTAACTGATAGTTTCTTGGTCATCAAACAGACATCATAACCCACATTTTCATAGAAGATCCCCACACATCGACAAGTATCCAAAACGTCACCATAGGTTCTATTACGCCTAAGATAGTGCTCACACTTGAACTGTCGTAAATTGTTAGGTCAACGTGGGTGTTTAGATATTTTATACACTCAGGCCTCATCACCTAAAGTCTAGTGCGAGATTGTGGTCATGGTCAACTTAGGCTCCATACACCACTCAGTATTATTCCACCAATATCCATTCTAACAGCATTATACGCCACCTACAGCCCCTCAACACTCTTCCTATCTTCCAATGACATCCATACTACACCACACAAGCAATGGTCTGACTGTGGGTTTGTACCCAAGTCCTCCGCTTCTCTGGTACATCACCCCACTCTGTTAAATGATTTTTATGTAGTGAGAATCAAAATTCACATGCCAACAGAAACGGCAGTAAACTGTAAAGAGCACATCGAAATGGTAGATTGTCTAAGCCCTGAAACAATGGTTAGAAGCACACGTTGATAACTCAATAACCATATATTTTTGACTCAAATCCACAAAGGAATGACACACGCACACACTTGTACATGCATACAGCGAGGTCGACAGAACTAACAGCAAGCATCACGGAAACGATGAAGTGGGGGGCAGAATTGTCGTTACAACTGATTAACTGGACAGAACTATCGTTACAAAAATCATCAGACAGACGAGTTACTTACGCTTACATGCACAAAGAGAGACGAAGATACACATGTCCAAGTCTACACAACTGTAGTACTCTCTTGCCTCATGACTGGCTGAAAAACAGAAGTCTCCTTACATATCATCAGCCTGGCGAGATAAAAGGTGTGCAAAAGATGGCATGTTTTCACCATAAACCTAAGTGTTTATACCATAAATAGTGTTCATCGCGCCCCAGTTGATTATATTTACCGTCAACACGTCTCTCCCACACCGCAACCCTTTCTACCATTCAGTAAAAAAGTGACGCAGGTACCATGAGTTGCAATAGACACTTGACTATCAGATCTCACCCACAAATCCATACATCTCAATACACTAGCACAAACAAACATAAGTGGAGTGACAGCAAAATCATTCGTCCAAGACAGACGTGTTTATAGAAGGTATTACCATATTTACACATACAGACACAGAGAGAGACGCACAAACACTCACATTTCCATGCCTTCAATGAGCTAGACACAACAACCAGCCCAATCATGGCAACGAAAAAGTGAGGTAGAACCCCCATGGCTCATAAATGACCAAAAAATCATCAGTAACATATGTTCCAGGCACCATACTCTTCACATTAACATCATCTAATTTATTTCACACTACAGACCTCACTACCATTCAGTATCATGTGTGCTAGGTACAAAACTGTTCACATCAACACCAACACGTCTATCCCACACCTAAGCTTTTTCTGTCATTCAGTAACATGTGCCCCCCATGTACCACGAGTAGCAGTAGACACTTGGTCATCAGACAGATATCATAACTTCCATATTCATACTAGGTCTCAACCACAAATCCATATGTCACCTAACACAAGCATAAGTGCAGGAACAGCACATCATACATCCAGACAAACGAGATAAAGGAAAGTATCACCACATTTACACAAAAAACACACCGAGATAAAGACGCATACACACGTACATTCCCATGCCTACAGCGATCTCGACTAAACAACTAGCCCAATCGTGGCAACGAAAAAGTGGTACTACAAGAGAGTACTACACCACTTTTTTGTTTCCATGATTGGTACCGGTAGTTGTGTAGACTTGGACATGTGTATCTGCGTCTCTCTTTGTGCATATAAGCGTAAGTAACTCGTCTGCCTGATGATTTTTGTAACGATAGTTCTGTCCAGTTAATCAGTTGTAACGATAATTCTGCCCCCACTTTATCGTTTCCGTGATGCTTGCTGTTAGTTCTGTCGACCTCGCTGTATGCATGTACAAGTGTGTGCGTGTGTCATTCCTCTGTGGATTTGAGTCAAAAATAAATGGTTATTGAATTATCAACGTGTACTTCTAACCATTGATTCAGGGCTTAGACAATCTACCATTTCGATGTGCTCTTTACAGTTTACTGCCGTTTGTGTTGGCATGTGAATTTTGATTCTCACTACATAAACATCATTTAACAGAGAGGGGTGATGTACCAGAGAAGCGAAGGACTTGGGTACAAACCCACAGTCAGACCATTGCTTGTGTGGTGTAGTATGGATGTCATTGGAAGATAGGAAGAGTGTTGAGGGGCTGTAGGTGGCGTATAATGCTATTAGAATGGATATTGGTGGAATAATTCTGAGTGGTTTATGGAGCCTAAGTTGACCATGACCACAATCTCGCACTAGACTTTAGGTGATGAGGCCTGAGTGTATAAAATATCTAAACACCCACTTTGACCTAACAATTTACGACAGTTCAAATGTGAGCACTAACTTAGGCGTAATAGAACCTATGGTGACGTTTTGGATACTTGTCGATGTGTGGGGATCTTCTATGAAAATGTGGGTTATGATGTCTGTTTGATGACCAAGAAACTATCAGTTAGCTAAGAGCATTATGGTAACTTTATCGTGGTTACTTGAACAAAGCATGCTATTACAAACAAATGTCAGACTTGGTCCTGAATCCGAAGGTTGGCGTTAGATGGGAACATTTTAAACCGAATGGAGAACTCCCTGGGTCTTGATTTATTGAAAAATAATTCCCTGGAAAAAGGGAGAATTTTCCTGGAAAACTGCAGTAGAACCACCTTAAGTGAACATTTTGGTACCTGGCTACTGATTAGGAGAAGACTTTGCGAATTTTGAATTTTTGGTTTACTTTAACGCACGAACAGAAGGTAACCCTGTCTGTAACTGATCAGGGGTTGGATTGGGAATCATTGGAAAACAGAAGGTGGTTTGAGGAAGTGCTGTGGGTACGTTGGCGATGAGGCTAGGGGTGGATTTTGGTGAAAGAATTAGGAATAGAATATCAGTAGAAGCTGGCACTGGATTTCTTCTATAAGGGAGTGGGTAAATTTTCTATATCTCCACCTTGGTCACAGGCGATGGTCTCAGGCATGTTCAGTGCTTAGCACTGCCTTAGCGTGACTCGATTTTTATCACATAGGACTGGCGCACTTCGATTCGACAGGGGTGAAATTAGTAAGATTAACAGACGTATTTCGTTCCTGGAACATACGTGCTGTGCTGTAAAATACAGTTAAAGGTGGGTATATCTCTCTGTTTCTAGTCAATCACTGATGTGTCACAAGGGATTGATTGGAATTTTAGACAAAGTACATCTAAGGACACTCAATTTATGATTGCTTACCAAAGCATAACAGAATTGATACATAGATTGGTCTGGATAGACAGACGACAAAGGTTTGACCTTGATGGCAACAATTACGAGTGTGATTAAATATTTTATACCAATGGCAGCAGAGATAAGTTACATAAATAAGGCGTCGTACTGATGCTAATATGAATTCTTTCTTCCCTCACTGCATTCCATGAGCTTTGCCATGGTCATACTGGAAACTCTAGCTTTGGTGTGGGAAAGGCTTTGTCACAAATATTTTCAAGTGGCCTCTTGTCCAAATACACGGTTGAGAAATAGGCTTGAAATAATTACAGGCTGATTGGTTTGATATCAGTGGAGAGATTAACATGTATTCACTTCAGAAATGTCTGTAGGAAAGGAAACTGGTTTTCAAATCGACAACTTTGCTTTAGTTTAGAGGCTCTCAAGCCATCGATGTTATACTTACATACATCAGTAAACCCCTTCAATGCCTCTTTGAGTTCAAAAAGTGTCTGTGTTTCATTACACATAATTTAATACATCCTTTAAAATACACGGAATATAGGTGACACTCGTGAGTTATATTATATTGTTCATAATGAATCCAACATGATGTGCAAAAGTGAGTTTGTTTCCCGTCTCTTGGTCGGTGAATTAATTTTTAATGTCTGCCTGCTTCGATGAACGGAATTTATGGTTTTCCTACCTTCGTTGGTGAATGTCTGTCGGTTTCAATGAAAGGATTTCACCCATTGATGGGTTTTTGAGGCTACGAAATTTGAAATGAATATCGTATGGTAGGTTTGAGAAATAGGCTTGAAAAAATTACATGCTGATTGGTTTGACATCATGTATTCACTTCAGAAATGTCTGTAGGGAAAGAAACTGGTTTTCAAATCGACAACTTTGCTTTAGTTTAGGAGCTATTAATTCATCGAGGTCATACTTATGTACATCAGGAAACCCATTCAATGCCTCTTTGAGTTTTTAAAGTGTCTGTGTTCTCGGTCTGTTTCATTACCACTAATTTAATACATCCTTTAAAATACACGGACTGTAGGTGACACTCGTGAGTTATATTATATTGTTCATAATGAATCCATCATGATGTGAAAAAGTGAGTTTGTTTCCAGTCTCTTCGTCGGTGAATTAATTTTTAATGTCTGCCTGCTTCGATGAACGGAATTTATGCTAACAGCGAGGTCTTTAGAGACGGGGAAGGATGGGGGGCAAGGAATGGGAAGGAATTCGGCCATGGTCTTTTAAAGGAAGCACCCCGGCATTTGCCTGGAGTGATTTGGGAGAAACCATGGAAAACCCAAATCTGGATGCTCGGAACCGCCGTCCTCCCGAATGCAAGGCCAGAACGCTAAATAATTTCATGAAAAACAGGTACACATAGATTTTATATCTTTCCAGTTTATGACGGTTTTTTTCCATATCGAACGTTAACGTATTTTAAAGGAATCATTTATTCAATTATAACAAGGCAAGCTGGCGCCATACTCTCTAGGTGTGGAAACTAAAATTTTGATTTTCGTTTTGAAATTGACGAGTTGGAACGGCTTTTTCAATAATATCACAACACCCATACCCGCGGCCGGACTCGAATCGGCACTCTAGCCCCAACGCTACCGATGTCTGTTCACGTAATATCCGTTGATGTGGACTTTTTTATTTTTTAGTAAAAAAAAATCGCAATGGTTCACACTTAAGTATTTTTCACGATACAGAACCGAAGAAAATATTTTACTGTGTGTCGATAGTAGCCAAGATGTTTCGCAGCGCAAACAAGTGCTTGCTTAACGGAACCCCAGCCAGCACGGCACACATTTCGCAATTCCTAATGGAGAGCAAACAGAGCAGACCAGAACAGTGACAAATATTTGTAGGTTTCACAACGGCGTACCGAGACCAAAATGATGTATGCCACGCCAGCTAGTAGCCGGTCAAAGAACTAACGATGGCTGCCATCTAGCGGCCACCAAATGAACTAACGGTCCTGCGCAAGCCCGCCCGGTGCTGCCATATGTGTGTATATGCTACATTGCAACATTTGTGCAGCTGGGACTATCTACATCACATAGGACACAATCGTAAATAATATCGCTGATTTCAGAGTAACATTGTTGGAGATAAGTGAAATAACAGCTAGAATAAAGACTAAATAACAGTTATATCTGTTTATTTTTTGAAATATGTGGTCGTCATGCCATCAATGTGGTAACACTGCCATCTCGTGAGCGCCCAAAGAAATAACGATCCGCCATCTTGTGACGTCATACGACCTAGGATTCCTGCCATGCAAAGAACTTAAAAATGTGACGTCACGCGGACGAGTGGAGTCTCTTTACAGTTGTCCAAAGAGCTTATCTGGCTTCAAAACAAGTCTTCTACCTACTCCCAACTTATCCTTGACATTGCGTAGTAGGTCCCTTATCTTCTTAGGCGGCCGGAAAAAAAGTTTTAATCCCGACTTTGTTTAACATTCTGGCAGTTTGTAGCTGAAATTTCCCTGGTATATGGTATAAACGCATACTGGTCTGCTTGCTGCTTCTCCGTCTTCTTCTTCAACTTCTTGCTAAAAGCTCTGTTAATTTGTGCCTCACTGTATTCGTTCATATGGAAAGTGCGTCGTAAATGGCCCAGTTCAGCCGGAAGACTGTCCACCTCGCAGATGGCTCTATCACGACGTACAAAGGTCGACAACACCGAACTGCTATGAGAGGGATGGTGGTAGCTCTGCGCCCCAAGATATAAGTCAGTGTGAGTAGGCTTCCTGTAAACTAGATGGTGCAGATTACCATCTCGATTCCTTGTAATTAAAATATCCAGGAATGGCAGGCAACCGTCCCGTTCCACCTCCATCGTAAATATGATATTATCATTAATTCAATTCAGGTGTTCAAGGAATTCATCTAGTTTCTTTCTTCAGTGCAGCCATATCACAAATATATACTCCACGAATCTGTAAAATGAAGTTGGTCGAAGCTCTGCACTCTCAAGAGCCGTGTCCTCAAAATATTCCATAAAAATGTTGGCGACTACTGGGCAGAGAGGTGAACCCATGGCCCCCCGTCACGTTGTTGAAAATAAATTCCCTTCAAATAAGAAGTATGTTGATTTCAGAGTATGGCGGAAACGGTGTACCACCGGCGGTTCGAAGTGCTGCCCGAGGAGTTTCAAACTATCAGCCAGAGGAACCCTTGTGGAAAGGAACATCACTTCAAAACTGGCCATGATGTCAATAGGTCCTAGTCTCAACTCTTTTAGTGTACCAATAAATTCTGTTGAATTCCGCACGTGGTGCGCACATTTATCCACTATTGAACTCAGCATCCCGGCGAGATATTTGGCCAAAGAATATGTAGACGAGACTATGGTACTCACTATAGGTCGTAATGGAACTCCCTCTTTATGCACTTTAGGTAAACCATATTTCCTGGGAGGTATCGAAGCTTTGGATTGAAGTCTTCTAATTGTTTCCGGCAGAAGACCTGAAGCTTTCATACGGAAAATAGTCCTCATCGCTATTGACGACGTTGGATCACGAGTCAGTCTAACAAATGCTTCATCTTTCAAAATGGTGTATATTTTCCGCCTGTAATCCTCTGTTGCCATGAGGATGATGGAGTTTCCCTTATCTATCGGCAGAATGACGTTTCACGCCTAATTTCTTCCACCCATTCTGCTGGCAGTTTACAGATGGCCTGCTCCACTTGACTGATGATTTCGATGTGGGGAACACGTCTTGGTGTTGGTGCAAATTGTAAACCCCGTGAAAGCACAGCTTCAGCATACGGATCCACTGCCATGGCTGTCAAATTGATGACAGTTTTCCGGGAGAAGTTAGTTTGCTCACGATAATTGCACCTCCAGCCACTCTCCTCCGCAGTGGGTACCACTACCACGCCTATGGCCCCATACCCGGCCGACCCACCAGTTCCTTCCCTGCCCCACCGTCTGTGCACCGATTGGCCCCGTCGCACGTGACTTGACGCCACCTGGCAACCAAAGGCTTTACAAGCGGGGACACTTCCGACATCCGACCCCGTCAGAAGCCATCTCACTGCTAGCGGAATGTATTCAACTCCGTGCTACGCACGCAAAAATTTCCTCGTTGTTGGAAGGAGGCAATCGTCATCGCTATACAGAAGCCCGGCAAGAATGGCAGTTTCCCGCAGAACTACCATCCAATAAGCCTTCTGCCGGCGCTAAGTGAAGTCTGCGAAAGACTCTTACTGAAAAGACTAAAACAGCATATTCAGGAAGAAGGTCTAATACCAGAATTTCAATTTGGATTCAAAAAAGTGCATTCGACGACCCAGCAAATCATGCGGATTGTTGAGAGAGCAACTACAGCTTTCAACTATCGTGCGTACTGTCCACTCGTCTTGCTAGACGTTGCGAGAACCTTCGATGCCGTCTGGCATAAAGGACTACTCTATAAACTTTACCAACAAGGAATCCCTGGACCACTCGTCAAACTGCTGCGCAGCTACCTATGCGGAAGGACCTTCCGAGTGAAAGTGGGAGATGCCCTCTCAACTCGACGACCCATAAATGCAGGCGTCCCGCAAGGTTCTGTGCTGGGACCGGTGGTGTACACTTTATATACAGCAGATATTCCAGCACCAGCACCAGTACGAACAGCACTTTATGCAGATGATACTGCCTTCTTGATCGCCCATAGGTCTAAAGCAGCCGCAATTCGCAGGCTTCAGGAAGTTCTCCAGCAAACACTAGCATGGGCGAGAAGATGGAGAATTACATTAAATGCATCAAAAACCGAAGCAATCATGTTGACGAGGCGCACGGGGAAACGCCCTCCTCGACGAGATCCTACATCAACACTCAAACTAAATGGGAAAGAAATTGAATGTTCACCCACGGTAAAATACCTAGGGGTGACGTTGGACAAGCGACTCACATGGTCTCGGCATATCGATGATCTCCGATGTCGAGTAGCAGCTCGTCTCCAGCAATTATACCCTGTTCTCAACAGGGAGGGTACGTTGGCTCCCAACGTTGGCGCAAACATCTTCTGCAGTCTGGTCAGACCAGTTATTGAGTATGCGTGCCCGGTGTGGGGGTACGCTTCCAAAACCTCCCTGGCCAGACTGCAAACTATGCAAAACAGGGCGTTATGGAGGGCTCTCAATGTACCAACCCTGTTCCCTACAGCAGACCTGCTCGCAGCTGCAGGCATCCCACTACTCGCTGAAAGAATAAAGAACATCACCGAAAAGTTCTACAGAACAGCAGCGAAGTCAACAAACCCCCTCACCGCGAGTCTTGGTAAATATAATACAGCTTATGACAAACACAAAAGACCATTAGCAATCCTAGAAGCAACATAAAATAAATAAGGAGCAAACATAAAGGCAAACCTGAAGCAAAGACACAATACACCAGCAAATAGGAGGAAATGTCGATAGACAACAACCTCCACAACAACTGCTTGATAAAAGTAAGAGCAGAAAATGCTCTGGCTGCTGCCGACATCCGATACTTCGCCGGAAGATGGAGCCGGAGGCAGGCTCAGAAACGTCGCTATGTATTTTTACTGACGCGCTATCCCGGTGGAAAGCCCTAGAAGATTTTAAAACAGAGTCACCGAGAAAGCCTACATTCTTTCAGCTCTAGATGTCGCTGCATACTCTAGATTTCTGTGGCTGGTGTAAAGTGCCATGTCATCAGCATATAGGTGGACATTGCTGCCCACCATATGCAAAAAATCATTGACATATATGCATTATAAGATAGGTGCTAAGATGCTACCCTGCGGCACTCTAGCTTCTATTTGCCTTACTACACTTGTCTTGCCCTAATATTTGATGAAAAACTTTATATTTTCCAGATAAGAATTGATAATGTGTATTATGTAATCGAGAACCTTGTATTTATGTAGTATGTAGATAAGGCCTTCATGCTACAATTTGTCGAAGGCTTTCTCAATATCTAAGAATATAGCTGCCGTGCTGTTTCCCGCCTGTTTTTCTGAGTAGATGTACTCCACTAGGTTTTTTTTTTTTTTTTTTTTTTAATTTAATTTAATTGCAATGGAGCACAGGCTCCGGTGGCAATTTCCCTACACAGCTATCTTCCCCCTATCCTGCACCCACCTACATTTGCCCTCTACAAATTTTTTCTTTAAATTCCTTCAAAGTTTTCGGTAAATTATTCATCGTTTCTCTTGGTAACTCATTCCAATCCCTGACACCCTTACCTAAAAAAGAGAATCTTCCTACACCCTTGTGCCTGAAATCGAGTGCCAGCTTGTGGTCATGGTCATCTTTTCCCTTCCATGCACTACTTTTCATACCTACTGCAATATCTTTCCATGCCTCATCACCAGTATATGCCCTGTACACTCCCATGACCCTCCTCATCCTCCTCCTGTCTTGCAATGAATCCCATTCCAGCTCCTTTATCATATCCGTCACTGATTGCATTCTGCGATAATTTCCAGAAACAAATCTAGCAGCCCTTCTTTGCACCCTCTCCAACTCCTGTATTTGATACGTAAAATGAGGGTCCCATACTACACCACCATATTCGAGCAATGGTCTGACCAAAGTTTTGTAACCCAATTCCTTGACTTCTCTCGTACATCCCCTCATAACTCTCTCCAACAAGTGCAGAACTCTGAAACCTTTTCCTACCACCTGTCCTATGTGTCCTGCCCAGTTAAGTTTGTTATCAAAAGTAATTCCAAGATATTTGCATTTCAAGTCTTCAGCAAGCAATTCTTTCCCCACCTTATATTCATAATTAACCTTTTGTTTTTTATTTGTGTATCTAATAAGCTGACTCTTCTTTGCATTTATCTTCATTCCATGTTTACTAACCCAATTAGATATCCTGTCCAGATCACCCTGCAACTGTTTACAATCCTCTATCGTTTTGATTCTTTTATACAGCATTATGTCATCTGCAAACAATCTAATTTCAGATAGTAAACAGGCAACACAATTATTCATTAGAATAATGAATAGCAATGGTCCCAATACGCTACCCTGTGGCACACCCATTTTTACTTCCACTTCTTTTGATACTACATTTCCTACCCTAACTTTCTGTTTTCTACCTTTTAAAAATTCTTCTACCCAGCAAATCACTTTCTTATCCACTCCAATGGTTTTTACCTTATTTACTACCATTTTATGGCTTACTCTGTCAAACGCCTTAGACAGATCTAGTGCTACACTATCAATTTGGCCTCCCTTGTCCATTTCATCTGAAATATCTTGCATATATCCCACCAACTGAGATTCGCATGAATATCCTTGCCTGAAACCATGTTGCCTGCTTGAAAACCAATTACGTTCCTCACATATATTTCTGATGTGGTTGCATATCAATCTTTCCATTAATTTACCTACCACTGATGTCAAACTGATTGGCCTGTAATTCTCAACTCTATTTCTCACCCCTCCCTTATGTACCGGTACTACTATTGCACTTTTCCAGTCCTGTGGTAAGCAGCAAGTGTCTAGACTCAATTTAAATAATATTTCATAATAAGGTACAATGTCACATCCGGCTATCTTTAAGATATCTGTAGTAATATTATCTTCACCAGCCCCTTTATGTTTTTTCAGCTTTCTTATTTCCTTCATGATTTCCTCAGGATGGATATCAAATTTTTTACTATCGTCATTTCTAATTGTGTTGTTAAGCTCATTCTCCGAATTAGACCCTCCTGTTTCTGATTCATTTTCCCTAATGCTTTCTCTGAACCAGTTACTTAAAATCTCTGCCTTTTTCAAATCGTCAGTAACTTCTTCTCCATCCTTATCTATAAGTGTCTCCACATTGTTGTACAGTTGAATGATCTTTTCTAAAACCAAACTTCTGGCCAATGAGTATGTTATTTCTAACAATGTGAGTGTTGAGACGGGCAAGTATGATTTGCTCAAACACTTTGGCAATAATAGGTAGTAGAGATATTGGTCTGTAATTTTGTGAGAATGTCTTGGCTTTTCCCAGTTTAGGAATTGCTATTACTTTGGCGGTCTTCCAAGCTTCAGGAAAGTAACTGAATCTTACTTGGAGACCATCAGACATGTTAAGACCGGATTTCGATCTCCTTCATAAATGTTGAAGGGTACACAGTATATATATCTGTGGTATAGTCGTTTCTTAAAATGTGCCCTAGTTTTTTATCTTTTCGTATGAAAATATTTTTTTTTAATGTCAGGTATATAGTAAATTATTGCCCCATATTAGCAACTGGCAGCGTGATCTATGCGATAGGGTGTTAGTTTCATAATTTTCTGACCCGAGTTCAAATCCCGGAGAATAAAATATTTTTATTTTTATCTTCAGAAATTGTCAAGCTTGTCTTATTTATTTTGTTTAAACTTCATTTATATGCTTTTATTGCATGAAATAATATTTAAAACAAATCATATTACCTACAATTTTTGTCGTAATGAATTCACGGGTCTACCGACAGATTGTCTTTTGACCCCACATATTGCCGCACACCTTTGAAAACTTCATTACAATCATATGTCAGGAAAGTCTCCATGCTTACATTATTTTTTCACTTTTTGTTAGTAAGTTTATTGTTTCGGTGCGTTTTCAATTGAAATTGTTAGTATCATTTTATTTATTTCAACTTCGTCATTTCTTTACTTGTATATAATCAAGAAATACGCAGCTTTGGGATAATAGTGTTTTCTTTCTTTCTTCTACACTAGATTTGTTCCTAGAATGCGTGCAAATGGTTGAAAATAAAATCCGTGACGAAAAATGGAGCTCAACAAGGAAATGGAAGAACGAATTAGAGATACTTATAAACATTGCAAAATTCTTGTGTCAGATTCCAGTTTACTAGCAGATTCGCCTCCTGACTTAATTTCACTGGGTATGGGCGAGGCATATTAGGAAGCCATTGTTGATATATGGATCAAAATTAGGTTTTGTGTATCTGTTATAAGCAATGTGATTTGTTTTAAATTTTATTTCACGCAATGAAAGCGTGTAAAGGAAGTTTTAACGAAATAAATAAGTCAAGCTTGACAATTTCTGAAGATAAAAATAAATAAAAATATTTGATTCTGCGGGGATTTGAACTCGGGTCAGAAAATTATGAAACCAACAGCCTATTGCACAGATCACACTGCCATTTGAAATCATAGGGCAATAATTTACTATATACCTGACATTTATAATTTCTTTTTGTTTATTTGCAAAAACTAGGGCACATTTTGAGAAACGACTATACCACAGACATATATGCTGTGTACCCTTCAACCTACATGAAGGAGATCGAAATCCGTTCTTAACATGTCTGGTGGTTAGACAAGCATTAAATATTGTTCCGAGTCATCTGATGGCTTGTGGAGGCAGGTTTTTGATTTGCACGGGAGTCAATTGGTCATCTTCGCAGGCCTTTCTTTGTTTTCAACTTGCGAATAATGGACTCAATCTCCCCAGTGTTTGTTAACTGCGCTTCAATCCGCGGCTCTATCGCAAGTATGCGATCTACTTCAGGATAACCCGCTCTTCGTGGTCGTCACTCTCATCGTCATCTATGATGATTTGAAATTGCTCTTCAAGTGTGTTGAACAGTGCTTGTGCCTTGCCCTCAGGATCGTATACAAGCCCTTGCCTATCATGAAGCGGCCATATGAATTCCTTGGTATAACTTATAGCTTTAGTTAGAGCCCACATCTTGAGACTGTTATTCTGCACTTCAGCTAATTTTTGTTCCCATGTTTCACTCCTGTATATTCTTATATTTTCTTTAATTTTAATTTCACCCGCTAGATGGTTGACCATTACCCTGGCAACTGGATCTTGACAACGCTGCCATCTTTTACGGGTTTGATTCTTTAGCTCTGTCAGGCTGGCAATGTGGACAGGTAAGTCAGTACGCACCTGAGGTATTTCCTGTTTAGAAGTGACGTTTATTGGCATACTTTCAGCACATTTGTGAAATTTGTTACCGCCTGGTCTATTTCGTCAACGGAGTTTAATTCAGTAGCCTCGGAAAAATGGAGTGCGACGTCTTCCCGATTTTCTCCTTCTGCCAATTTATTTTTTCACATTCTATCATTCTGTGTTCTTCAGTATTTCATGGCGCTTTTTATAGTCCTGTAAATTATTTTTCTACTTCAATTGGAAAACGCGAGAGTTTGGTAGATTCGTTCACTGAATACTTATCTGGAGATTTTCTTGGAAGTTTTAATGTAGATTCCATATTTTCATTTGCACGATCAATCCTTGATTGTGTTCTGGCCAGTTCAAAGATAAGATAGTAAAATTTTAATCACTCGTTACAACATCATCAAGCTGTCAGCAGTTCGTAACAATTGTATTTTTGTAACATTTCATTCACTGTTTCAATAAGTGGGATAGTTGTGTGCAAGTTTCAGACATAGAGCCCCATTTTATCAGTTAGTCAAATGATTTTTCTCTAAAATCGGACGCACTCTTGTGCCAGAGAATGAATTTTTGAGTTGACGCCAGCAGCAATCACTTCTATTAAATTCCCTAGAGATGCTTGTATTTCTGTAGACAGAGATAGATATAGTTCATATGTCATAAAAGCATAATTTCCATTAAAAGTTTTTCTCCATGTTTCACTTATCTCTGCACAAGCCAATATGTTCATTATGTGCAATCTCAGAACAACTATGGTTCCTCTGCTTTTCACCCTCTTTAATTATCCGTGACTAAATATACATAATGTATTTTACCTCATCATGCCATTAGCTGCCCTTTTCGTTCGATGGGCTATGTATATTGGAGGCTTTGTGTTTTCGACATTTACTCCTATTAATTATGATAGTTTGAGACGTCAGTTTAGGGTTGTCTTAGGTTTATGGCGTTTTTTTGTGGCGTTATGATTTGAGGTGTTTTTATAGTTAAGGTACTGGCAACTATTGTCTGATGTGCGGTTCTGGCCAGATAGGATATATCCCCAGCTGGTTTATAAGTGGGTTTTGTGACTGTTGAGCTGCTTTATAGAATTTTATCTCTAGTTCCTTAAATCTGTCTTCGAGAATTGGTAATTTTGTTGCTTCGTGGATGGCTTTAGTGGAGAATCTGCAGTTTAGGTGTAGGGCTCTGTTCAGAGCTCGGTTCTGGATAGTTTGTAGTCTGTTGATGTTGGTCCTGGCTGTGTGTCCCCATACGGGGCAGGCATATTCAAGTATTGGCCTAACCAGTGTACAGTATAATCGTACATCTATGGTTACGGAGTGCTTGCTGTCTCTGTTTAGCAGGGGGTTCATTGCTTGTAGTGTGGCGCTGGCGCGTTTACGCAGGTCTTTAATGTGCGCCCTTCAAGTAAGCCTGGAATCCAGTGTTACTCCAAGGTATAGTACAGATTTGGCTGGGTTTATTTCTATACGCCACCGCATAACGCAGGCCGCTGCAGGCGCCGGACGACAAACGCGTTGCTGTAGCTGCGGGTACAGTAGGCAGTGTCGTCAGCGTAGGTTGCGGTAGATACCCTGTCTTGAGTTGGTACATTGGCCGTGTAGAGTGTATATAACACTGGACCCAGGACCGATCCCTGCGGTACTCCGGCCTGGATTCTTCGTTTGGTCGAGAGGGTGTTTCCGACTCTAACCCTGAAGTAGTGGTCTTCTAGATATGATTTCAGCAGTTTAACATATTGTCCTGGCAATCCTTGCTCGTATACCCGTAGCAGGAGTCCGGAGTGCCAAACCGGATGGAAAGCCCTTGAGATATCTAGGAGGACTAGTCCGCAGTACTCTCTGTAGCTAAAGGCTCTTGTAACTGTTTTGACCAACCTCATCAGTTGTTGGGTGGTCGAGTGTCCTCTACGGAAACCTAGTTGGTGGTTGGGAATTTTTTTTTCATGGTCCATATATGTAGAGTCAGACGTTTGAGCAGGAGTCGTTCAAACACCTTGCTTACAGGAGGTAGTAGACTAACAGGCCGGTAATTTTGTGGGACTGAGGGATTCTTTCCGCTTTTGTGGATCGGAACTACCTCAGCCTGTTTCCACCGGCTGGGAAAAGTCTTGTTGTCGATGATGGTGTTGAAGAGCTTGGCGAGGTGATTAACCGCCATAGGTGGGAGATTGCGCAGGCAGATGTTAGCAATTTTATCTCGACCCGGGGCTTTCTTTGGATGTAAGTGTGTAACGCAGCTATAGAAATCTTGGGGAAAGAAATGGTCAATATTATGGTCCTCGTCATCTTCTGCTTCCAATAAGACTTTTAGGCGACGGTTTACTATATCCTGATCACCGGGAGCTGGATGGAATCTTCTTTCGAAAACGTCGGCCAAGGCATTGGCCTTGTCCTCCAGGCGGTAAAGATAGCCTCGCTCTCCTAGGAGTGCAGGAATATGGTTTTTCTTCTTCGTGAACCATCATGTCTGATTCCATCTTCAGGTTGTAACATTGCTAAACGGGCCTCCCATTCTCGATTGCGGCATTGAGTAAGAGAAACTTTCAGCTCCTTTTGTAATCGGTTAAGTAGTTTCCTAGTGGTCGGGTTCTTAGTGAGCCTCCACTCCTTAGCGATCCTGTTTTTGTGTCTGATGGTTGCCGGCAGGTGCGGTGGAAGGTGTGATGATTGGTTTCTACTCCTTTTCTTTGAGGTGATGGCTGAGATGACATTTGACACTGCGCTTTGAAAGATGTCGAGGATTGTGTCTGGGTTATTGTCTGCTGAAGGATCGGCTAGAGCTACCATTACTAGTTCTTTATATCTTCTCAAATTGGTTGTTCCAAAATTGTAATTTGGCCTGTCCTCAGGTTGCCAGGTACCTGCCCCAACCTGGAAAAATGACTGGCAGGTGGTCTGAAGCTAGAGCGTCGACAGTCGAAGTTGCGCGAACCCTTCTTCGTTATTAACATGTAGAGGATGTCGGGTCTGCCTCTGTTGTACGGGTAATGTGTAGGTTCGTCTGGAGCCCACACACACATTTTGTGCCTTTTTATAATTCTTCTTAGTACTTGGTTTGGATTCCCGCAGTGCCAGTCCGGATGTTTTGCGTTTAAGTCCCCGCCAATGATGAGTTTACCGGTTCTAGATGCCAAGGTTACTGCTTCAGCTTCTGGGAAGGGGCCTATAGGTGGACGGTAGGCAGAGATTACACTGATGTCTCTAATGGCCATGTGTAGTTGGATGCCGATTGCCTCGATGATTTGAAGCGTTGGTAATGGTGTTTCGTGGTGAGGAAGTTCCCTTTTTATATATATATGGCCACGCCACCGCCGGCGGTGAGTCGATCTGTTCTGTAACAGTAGTAGTTCGGACTAAGGTACGAAGGCCTGGTTTGAGGTTGGTCTCGCTGATTTGACCCACATCAATATTATGTTCGGCCATGAACTGTCGAAATTCTCCAATTTGTGTGAATAACCCATTTGCATTCCAAACGCAAATGGAGACACCATATCTGTCTGGTCTTCTACCATGGTTAGGTGATTTGGTACTGGGGGTAGTAGCCGAGGCTGCCGTTACTGCTGCCCGTATTTCTGCAGGAGATGGTAGTCGTCATCTCGGCGTCCGGAGGTAGGGGGTGTCGCTCTTGTGTCTTCGTTATCACCGCTGGGTTTCCAGCCCAAGAGCAACCCTACACTCTCACTCGGAGATTCCACTCCCGTAGCAGTGGGCCATGTAGTGGTAAATCCATAATGCCTCGGGAGGGAGAACGGGAGGAATCGCCAAAGAAGAAGAAGCAGATAAACCCTCACTATCTCCTTCGCTAGCAAGCGAGCAGAGCTCGCGCACACGGGAGCACACAACAGCGTTAGTGGTAGAGCACCCGAGTCCACGCGCGCTGACCGTCCGCTGCGGTGGGGTGCCATTCTCTGCCTAGTCTTCTTTAGGCAGTGTACTGTGAAGTTTTTGTCTTTCGACATTTACTCCGTCCGCAGTAGATGTTGTAGGACTTCTCGATAGGTATATCTTCTTATTTTGGCCCTGATTGATTTATCCTATTTTGGTGTGTCATCAGCTGTCAAGTTTCGAACCCAACTCTGTGTTTGCAGCTTCGTGGTTGCAGCATCTAGGAGGCTGTGGTCGACGTAATGTTCGAAATAATGAGTTCTATGTGGAGCTCTCGAATCTTGGCGAGGCTGATCGGGGTTGCATGCCCCGATTGCGGAGCTGAGCGTTGCAGCTTTCTTGGCAGTCTGACGGCGAACTTTGCTGGGTGGTGCGACCCTCTCAGTAGAGGGGGCAGACTCAACAGGAAGACTCGTCGTTTTCCCCCGCTGTAGTCGCTTCCGGGCAGGACATCCTCGGTGGCAGGCTGCATGAAGTCCACCGCATTTACAGCAGGTGGGGTTCTCTTTTGACCTGAGGCAGGCCACCGGCTGATGCTCTTCCCCGCAGAGCACGCACCTGAGCTTTCGGGTGCAGTGCTATACATAGTGCATAGTGTTCAAAACCTTGGCATTTGAAGCACTGGATGATGTCGGTCTTGCGCGCACGTCTGCTGCATTGCGTACTAACTGAGATCTTCTTGGTTGTGGGTGTTTTCTTCGTAGTAGTTGCAGTTATCTTGATCTGTTCTTCTGCCGGTAGGTTCTTCACATTATGGATATCCTGCATCTTGTCGATTAAAATGTTGTAATCAGTCAAGCAGCATGTGATTATATTCATTCCATCTTTTACCGGCCATGCAAACAGCGGCTGAGTTGTGAGGCGCTGAAGCACGCCGAGAAGTGACGATATATCCGGAGAGAAGACCTAAATGGGCAAGACTGGCCCCTCTTCTGTCTCGGAGATTTCAACTTCCATATCTTGCTGCACGTCCCCAGTAATGGCGACGCCAGCAGCGATTGGATCGATGCTGGATCTGTTGGCATTGGTTCGCCCTGTCCCAGCAGTCCGGCAGTCACCTTTTGGGCTGGCACTGGCACTGGCAAGCTGTCAATGGTGCGCTGAACGCTTGCAAATTTCCTGGAGAGCGCAGCCATGCGCTCATCGAAGGAGGTTGGCGTTGCTGGCGAGCTGGTAGCCGAATGTCCAGATGCAGGTTTCTTGGTTCGTACCATCTCGTTAGCACTTGTGTAGCTGGCTTAGTACGAGGCCCGGAACAGGCGTGATATTGAGCTAATCCTCAATGCTCGGTGTCGAAGCGCCGAACTCGAAGTGCTCTGAGCTGGCTTCTCACTCGAATTGTGCTGAGTCGAGCTGCTCGAGGCCTGTATATACAAGGAGCATTACGAAAGTAATACAATTGTAATTTCCGCGCCACTCCTGTTGGTTGGAGTGGGATCAAACTACTTGGAGAAGTTGGAGGGGGATGACGCTAAGCTTCAGCACGCAACAGGTCTCAGTGTTCTCCAAGCTGTGGAAACGGCAGGACGTCAGTTATTGTGAAACTCTGCGCGCCTACCATGTCACGAAAAAAATGAAATCGACCAACGTTACGCGATTATGTTTTGTGGTAAACTGAAAAAATCTCTTGAGGAGACTAACAAAATGATTCTTGAGGCTTACGGGGACTCTGATCAGTCGTACTCACAAGTTTCGAGGTGGTTAAAAGCCTTTAAGGAGGGCTGGGAAGAGGTTCACGATGAACAACGCTCTGGGCGACCGTAAACCAGCAAAACCGACAGCAATGTGGCTCGTGTTCGACAATTGTTGGAGTCTGATCAACGATTGAGTATCAAGATGGTTGTCAATGAATTGAACTTGTCGTGTACTGTTGTGTTTCGCATTGCTACCGAAGATTTAGCGATGAGGAAAGTTTGCGCCAAATCCGTCCTCAAGGTGTTTTCAGACGACCAAAAGACGAACCGATCGGAAATTTCAAGAGAACTTTTGCAACCTGTTGAAACTGACCCTCATTATTTGGACAACGTCTTCACTGTGATGAACCCTAGCCCAAAATGACAAGAATGAGTAAATCAAAAATGAAAACAATGTTAATTGTTTTTTTCGACAGCAAAGGAGTGGTCCATACGGAGTTTGTTCCTCAAAAACGCTGCCTACTGGATGTGCTGGAGAGACTCCAAATAAGGGTATCAGGACGAGGAAAGACATCTCCGCTACCTGGCAACTCCATGACGACAACGCACCTTGCCACCACGCGCTAAGAGTCCGCGAGTTCCTGGCAAAACACCAGGTACCAACGCTGCCTCCTCCCCCCTTACAGTCCTGACGTCTCCCCAGCAGACATCTTTATGTTCCCTCGGATTAAGGCAGCACTGAAAGGAACCCGTTTCTCGTCCGTAGAAGAGATCCAATCAGCCGTGACGAAGACAACGCGAGAGGTCCCCGGAGACGCCTTCCAGGGCGTGTACCAGTCATGGCAGAATCACTGAAAAAAATGTGTAATGGCCCAAGGACAGTACTTTGAAGAATTTTAAGTGTTTGTGCAAATTTTTTCAATAAATTACGTTAAAATAATAATTGCATTACTTTCGGAAAGCTCCTTGTATCATAGTTTATTTCCTGCGTTAATTTTCTAATTTCTTAAAGAGTCATGAATTTTTCATAGCATTAAACTAAATAACCCGTAACACATTAATGGGTGCCTTTTATGCACATTGAGACTGGTCAATGGTAGTCTTGAATCAAGGAGGATGTGCCCATGGATGCAGACAAACTGCTTGCATATTAAAATAAGACAGAAGACTTCTTCTTTCAAATAACTTGAGAAATTATGTAAGGATATGTTGCTGGTTTCAGAGTTATATTATATTACTGCAAAATAAAGGAAATTGAGCTGTGCATGATATTTCATCGTGTTGTGACTCTTATATTTGAAATTCATATATTGTTTGACCGCTGTGTGTCATTTGAATTTTTTTTTGCTATTTCAACTTCTGTTGATTCACGTGTAGGGAAATTTTATCCACTTTGGAATTTTTTGAACCAAATTTTCCTAATGCCATCTCATTTGCCTAACAAATCATATACGCTAAATTCTATAACAGAAGTGGTTTATGAGATTGCTGTAAAATTTTATTAAATAATCATTTTAAAGGCAAACTTGTATTCAGTTTTATTTAATAATTTCTGGGTTGGGATACATGAATGTAGCATAGTTCTTTTCTACTTTGGTATCACTTTGTCACCAGCAACTATGAAGTGATCCAACGACATCGAATATTGCTGACAATGTTACTTAATCCCCACATATGAGAAACATAGGTGGCATTGAAAAATCTTACATTGAATTTGAGGTAAATTTTAGATCCTTATCTATAATGTGCAACCATCTTTGATTATCATTAAATAAAACTAAAAATCCCTCCACTGTGTTGAGGAAGTACTATAACCAGCTGATAGATCACTGTTAAATTTCGCCTGTGGAGCAATTATTGTATTTGGCAACCACCAAAATGATACTTTTGGTGAACGAATTTGCTTTCTAACTTTATTATTAACGCAAATACTACAAAGTAAATTTAAGAATTATTTTAACGACACCATCTTGTAATTGATAATAGTCCAGTCAAATAAGGATTAAACCTCGGAATGAAAGATAACAAGCTGAAAATTTGCATAATCCGTTGTTTGATGTTTTATAAGTTTATAAGTCTCATCAAATCTTGTGTACGCTAGTCAAGATATTCAAGGTCACAAAAAACTTTTTTTTACAAATATTTCGCTTTCTTAACTCTAAATGTTATTTTGAGTTATTAGAAAAGTTGTAGAGCATAAAACACTCTATAAATTTCGTCAGAGACAATATTTCATAGATTTTACCCTTCTTGAGATAGAGCGTGGAGAGTGGGGAGGGACCGAGTGTGGTGGGTGAATGGTTAACGCTCTGGCCTCGCATTCTGGAGGACGGCGGTTTGAATCCCCGTCCGGGCATCCAGATTTGGGTTTTCCATGTTTTCCCCAAATCACTCCAGGCGAATGCCGGGATGCTTCCTTCAAAAAGGCCATGGCCAAATTCCTTCCCGTTCCTTGTCCCCAATCCCATCCCGCCTCTAATGACCTCGGCGTCGACGAGGCGTAAAGCCAAAAGTAAAAAAAAAAAGGGTGGGGAGCACTTAGCGCTTAGCCATATGGACGATAACGCTACTGTACGATACTCTAACTGTAGAATCCAATAGACAGTACGATTTATTATGTTAATTACTTATAATAATGTTGTAATTATAAATAAACTGTAATAATTTACTAATTATTAAATTGTATTTATGGACACTATATTATTTATAAATCATATATTAGTTTAATGTTAACTTAATTAATACTAATAATAAGCTATTTAAATGAAATAGCTTCAATGCACTTTAATTATTTTTTATTTCCCGACAGTTTATCATAAATGTATTACAAGTCAAGTTTTAATATGTATAGAATTTTTTCTAGTTCCTCCTTATGTCAAGTATGGATCTCAATATACTTCATGTACGTCGTCGTATTCCGCTTCTTGTTTGTCAACTTGAATTTCTAATTTATTATCATAATCGTCGTCATCCATTAAATTTGGTTCTAAAGCTGCAAGGATTTTAGGTACGTATTTATTTTCTTCATACAGATCATCTGGATATAATGAATTGAGGCATGCTTGTCCATTACACTGAGCGCAAACTGAGGATCTTTGTAGCTCTGCATCCGCAATTAGAACCACAGCCTTCATTGCATTTAGAATTTCATTTTGCAACATCCACCCCCTTTCCTGGGGTTCTAAATTAGGGTTACCAGACGTCCCCGTTTGCCAGGGACAGTCCCCGTATTTAGCTCTCTGTCCCCGGTCAGATTTCGTCCCCGCAATGTCCCCGGATTTTTACTGTTGTCCTCAGAATTTTTTTTAATCAAGTGAGAGATCTTTAATAGCCCTGATTTGCTAATGCATTCGTTTAAAGCAAGAGATATGAAGCGCCCTTCTTTCCTTGTACGTGCCTAGGAATAAAGGAAAATTACAAAGATACTGAGTCTTGGACACAACAGCTTTGTGCTGTGTGCAACATGGCTGTCTGTGATCCTCATTTAAAATACAGAATATAAGCAATATGTGGCTTTTAAGTTAACCCATCCTTTAATTACATAACTTATAAAAGTATAACGTGCAAATTCCGAAAGCGTCCCCGGATTTTTGTGAAAAAGTTGTGAAGTGTCCCCGGATTTGGAGAAAAAATTCTGGTAACCCTATTCTAAATCATTCTCTAACCAAGTTTGTATCTGATAGTAGACACGATTGATGTGTTGTCGAGCTGCTGCACTTGTAGGTGGAAGAGTTGATAACTGGACTGGTTTGTTGAATCTAACTGATTTGATAAATTGTGTATTACTATATATCGAAAATCGTCTATGCAGTACTGTACTCTGATTTTGGAGCATTATACATTGCTAAAACGACATCTACTCCATTTTCAAACAATGTTTCTACAGGACAGTTGTCTTGCCGAAAAACTTGAGCTGACTGATCCAAATCGGAATGTTTCTCGAATATTTAAATAATTGATAGTTTTCCTTTTTTTAAAAAAAAAAAAAATGCGTATGTTGTGTCACAACCACTAAAAGCGCGCAAAAATAATTTCTTTCTTAGAACGAGGATATTTGTTAAAGCTTTTAGTCTAATATATTTGTGTTTCCGCATTACCCTTACCGATTTTTTTTTTTTTTTTTTTTAATCCTGAAGTGATTGAGTACGTACTATTAAAAGAACTAGCAGACCGATATCTTCTCCTACGATGTAGACAGTTTTTTGTTGATTAGATTCTGCAATGGCTGTTTCGAACATCAGCATCATCTCTTGACTTGTTTTGTAGCGATGTTAACAGTTTTTAATTCATCAATAAGCATTTCCATAAAGTTTTTTTATTACATCGGTTAGATAAAAAAATTTCTTGGTTGATTGGCACAATCATTGTTTCATTCAAAAAATACTTCGTAAACCTTGAAAAGCCTACAGTTCTTTTTTCTTTAAAAGTTGAATCGTAATAGATTTATGATAAACTGTTGGGAGATAAAAATATAATCAAAATTCATTTAAACTATTTCGTTTAAATATCTTATTAATATTATAAAATGAATGTATGATTTATAAATAATGTAATATCCATAAATACAATTTATTAATTAGTAAATAATTACAGTTTACTCATAATTACAACATTAATAATAAATAACTGACATTATAAATAGAACTGTGTATTGGATTCTACAGTTAAGTCTCGTACAGTAGCGCTATCGTCCATGCGGCTAAGCGCTCCGCACTCTCCACGCTCTATCTCAAGAAGGGTTAAATCTGTCAAGTATTGCCCATAACGAAATTTGTAGAGATTTGTTTGCTCTACAACTTTTCTAATAACTCAAAATAACATTTAGAGTAAAGGAAGCTAGATATTTGCAATATATGTATATATATATATATATATATAAAATAAAAAAAAACGGTTTTTGTGACTTTTGACCTTGATTATCTTGACTAGCGTATAAGAGAGTCTATAAGACTTTTGAGCCAACTTATAAAATGTAAAAACAAAGGTTTTTGAAAATTTTCAGCTTGTTATCTATCATTCCGAGTTTTGCTCCTTTTTTCACCTTATTTGACTGTAATATGAATCAGTTCAGAGGTCTGTAAATAATTCTATTTTTTGCTATTTAGATTTTAATAGTTTTCTCCTTGTGATTTATTACATGAAATACTTTGAATGCAAGATGTCGACACTACTGTAATTTCACAACCACTATTCTTGGATTTCCTAACTTGCTCTGTTGTTTACGGACTATATGACACGTAATACTCGCTGTTGAATGGTACACACCCTCAGAAAGGTCTCCCTGGATATCTTGTAGAACTTCCCCGCCGTGAGGGCTAGCGGCCTCTGCGTGCGCACCATCAGGATCGCGAGAGATTTTTTGAAGGATGGACTGGCTGAGATCCACTGGCAACTGTAAGCTGACAACTGCAGTCTTTCGCTCTGAAACGTGACAGGTAAATGCTCATATAATATTAGGAATTATTCTACAATTTGAAATATGTACACTCTCAGTTTCACTGATTATTTTAAATATTCCACTCCGATTGCTGTCTGACTGTTGATAATGATTTGAAGCAGGTGAAGAGGGTCATGGGAGTGTACAAGGCGTATATTGGTGATGCGGTATGGAAAGATATTGGTGTAAGAATTAAAAGTATTGCGTGGAAGGGAGAAGATGACCATGACCACAAGCTGGACTCGATTTCAGGCACAAGGATGTAGGAGGATTCTCTTTTCTGGGCAAGGGTGTCAGGGATTGGGATAAGTTACCAAGAGAAATGAGGAAAAATTTACCAAAAACGTTGAAAAAATTTAAAGTTGAAATTTGTAGAGGGCAAATGTAAGTTCAGGAAAGGGGGAAGATGGGTGTATAGCGTGCGCTCCATTGCAATTAAAATGAAATTAAATATAATCTGTAACGTATTTCGATCCAGGTGACACAACTTACCCCAGCGTGAGTTCGACCAGCTCCAGCTTACTGTCGGCTGACGTTTCAATACTTCCATTCGTCATCTGTAATCTTAAGCTAGGAAAAGAGAGACTTAGCAATAACTTAACGGTTACGACGGTAAATTTTTTGGTATGAGCGCAAAGAGATGTAGTTAAGTTAGATTTACTGTAGAATACTCGAGAAAGACATGTAGTATAAGTCTGATGCTCTTTCAAACTATAAGAAAGTATTACACGTATCAGAGCTACGCCGATAATGTAAAATAATAGATCATTCTATCTGAAATAGAGATATTTGCATTTTTTAGCCAATGGAAGGTCGAGCAGTGACAGAATGTGCCTAATACTCTTACTACAACATGATTACTGAACCGCCATCCAAAACTCCGCGTTACCAAGGGCCCTTAACACATTGTTTCAAACTAGCTTCTCTGAGTTTAGTGGTGGGAAAATGTCATTGGGAAACGTGTCATTGGCTGGACACTCACGCGATTGCCATTTGAGTACTGCATGGACTTTGTATGCTCTCTGCGTGTACTCACGCTGATACTGGCATTATCACAATAAGGGCAGCGCAGTCTGACCGTGGAACCGGAGTCATGTCACGCGAAACATGAGCGTACTATGCGCGACAAACCCTCGAAAATCGAGTCGCGCGGCAGCCGCTTCTAGGTGCGTTCCCACGCGCGTTGTTTGACGAATTAAGACAACGCCTGAAAGAACTGAACACAACCCAATGGGAAACAAAGATGTCGCAACTCACCCTCCAGAATAGGGACGCCTGGCAATTGGTGCGTGCCCTTAAAGAACCGAGGGAACCAAACACTGCAATCAATGGGCCTGCCGGACCGTGCTTTCTACCAGTGGCAAAGGCGGAAGTTCTGGCGGAACACTTTGCAGCACAACATGTTGAAGTAGAGTACAATCTATCAGAAACAGAAAAGCAGACAGCCGACAACATTCAACAGACAGCAAGAGAAATTCTATCCGCACCGCCAGAGGACGAACCCGAACTTGCCACACCCGGGGAAGTACGATCCATAATAAAAAAGCTGAGCACAAACAAATCACCAGGAGCAGACCACATAACCAACATGCATCTGAAAAAGCTACCAACAAAAGGACTAGTCCTCCTCACCAGAGTCTACAATGCATGTATGCTCAAGCGATACTTCCCCGACAGCTGGAAAACAGCTAAGGTGACTGCCATTCCGAAACGTGGGAAGGACCAGCGTCACCCGGCTAACTACAGGCCAATAAGCCTACTCCCCTCCGCCTCTAAGGTACTAGAGAGGCTAGTACTTAAGCGAATGAACGCAAGCTTAGAGGCGGCAAAAACTATCCGCAAGGAGCAATTCGGCTTCCAAAGCCGAGTCGGTAGCACTAGCCAACTCCTCCGATTAACTGAAGACGTATCTAGGGGATTTAACATGAGCAACTCGACGGCCGCTGTGTTCCTAGACATTGAAAAGGCGTTCGACAAGGTGTGGCACGCCAACCTTATCACAAAGCTACGAACACAGACGACTATCCGTCACTGTTACGTTCAGTTAATCGGAAGCTACCTCACCAATCGACAATTCTTCGTAGCCATACAAGGACAAAGATCTGGCCTACATCCAATCCCGGTGGGAATTCCACAAGGATCACCACTAGCACCAGTCCTTTTCAGTGGGTATGTCAACGACGCACCAGTAGCACCTCGGGTCAAAATGGCGCAATTTGCAGATGACACCACGATATATGCCACTGGATGCAAACATGATGTTACCATCAACAGACTACAGCGGAGCCTCCATCTACTTGACAAGTGGTGTCGAATAAACAAAATTAAAGTAAACCCCACAAAATGTGTAGCGGTTTACTTCACGAAAAAAACGGCCAGCTCTAACCAAAAAACTGAAAATTATGGGCCAAGAACTTGAGTGGCAAAGACAAACAAAATATCTGGGCGTC